>VZRE01001187.1:509106-573693 GCA_013396775.1 Cephalopterus ornatus
GGCGGGCGGGGGGCGGCGGCGGGGCCGGGGCAGGTGCGGGGCCGGCGGCGGAGCTGGGCCGCCACCGCATCGGCTACGAGATCTTCGCGGACTTCAAGCGAGAGAACATGCAGCACTTCTGGGACCGGCGGGCCACGGCGGCGGTGGCCGAGACCTTCTTCCTGGGCTGGATCGACGAGCAGGTGCTGCTGGTACAGGGCAAGGAGGAGCACCTGGAGGTGCTGCGGCAGGGCTGGGCGCGCCGCTCCCTCAAGCCCCCCAGCGGCTTCCACATCAAGTGCCTGGGTAGGTGCCGCCGGGCCGGGCCGGGGGAGCAGCCCCGGAGCACCCGCCGCAGGTGCCCGGCGGGCTCAGGGAGCGGGAGGCGGAAAGACGGGCCCTCCTGGCTGCGGGATTTTAGCCCCCAAAAGTGGGTGTGCACGAAAGGGACGAGCCGGGACGGGAGCGGTGGCATTACAGGGATGCGCTGCGGGTGAGTGGGGTTCTCCAGGAGAGCTGCGGGCCACGGCTGTAGGGTCGGTAGGTGCGTCCCCCCGTTTCCTTCAGCAGCGGAGGTTAAAAACACAAAGTGGAAGTGTTGGAATATACCCCCCGCAGGGGTATACTCCTGCTGGCCGGCCTCCGCCCGCGGCGTGCTCCCAGGGCTGCTTGGCTCGGGAGTTAGAAGCTCGTTTTAGTATTTCTAGGTTTGCTAAAACAATATTTCACTTAATATTCGGATCTACTTGCTAGATCAAACTTGGTCACAGCGTTGCTGTGAAGGTGTGTTATATAGCGAAAGCAGTAGTAGGAAGTGAGTAACCTATACCTCTTTGTGGTGCAAGGCAGGTGGCTTTTGGGAACTGTAAACGGCAAGTCTGTTGTGCCGTGGTGGGCTGAAGGTTCAAGTTACAGTGTGATTCCCCAAGGGAATTCCACCAGTGTGCAGTGTGGCCTAGGATGAAACACACTTCATCTGGAATTTTCTTAAAGAAAGAAAAAAATCCTAGCATGGAGAGTAAAAAATGTTTGCAGCACTTATTTTGACATGAAAAAAACCACCACCACCCCCCGCCAAAAAAAAACAAACTAAAAAAAAAAGCTGTGGCTGTTTGCTGTGTTTTTTGGGGAGTTGTGAAGAGCAACAGAGCTGAAGTTTTCCTTAGGAGTTAGGGCAACTTGCAGCCTTCACAGCTTGAAAACGCAGCTTCCCGTATGGAGAGAAGGCAAATTGTGAGGATTTTTTTAATTGGTGTGAAGGCCTTGTTTTTCTCCCCGGCTGCTGCAGGGGTGATAGGGAGACAAACTAACTGTCTTTTCCTTATGAACAATTTATATCATCTGTGTCCTATGCAGCAGGCACTGGGAACAGGTCACAGAGCTAGAGATGCTCTCTCTGTGCTGGAAGTTTCAGACCCTTAAAACAGGATGCTTCCATGCATTTCTTTTTTAAAAAAATTATCTGAGTAAGGTACCTGCAAAGAATGGAACAAGAATCTTCAGGGTTTCCCAGTTCCCTGTTGTTATCTTGGTTTTGAATGTTTTTAGCTGCCTCTGTCCTTCTGGAACAAGTAGTACAGACTCTTATCACTTCTATTTATTGGCAGTCTTGTCTCTTGTGGAGTAGTCAGATACTTGTCTGACACTGTTTCCCCATCAGATTTACTTGAATATTACCATTTTTTGTGTCCTGAGAGGGAAGCTGAAGACAAGCTGCCCTTTTAAAAATGAGCTGATGCACCTTTTTTCCCCTCATTATAGCTAAATTTCTTCTGAACGTCAAATGACAAAACAGTGTTGGAGAACAGGTGGTTAATCTTATTTGGTGACAGAAAAGTTTTGTGTGCTCCGCCAATATTTAGAGGAGGGTAAAAAGCTGGGCAGTGGTTAGTGCTTGCTGCTCAGCCCAGCTCATGGGGGCTTTTTGGCTGCAGTTGGATAGAGCATGAAGAGCTTTTGAATTGATTCCATCAGCTGACAGAGTGTAAGGGTCAGTGTTTGATTTTTGGGGTGTTCTTGGACCTTGCCCCATTGGGTGACATTCCTCAGCTCACTGACCAGGAGGGCTGTTGAAGGGTGTGCTCCAACCCTGATGTTACTAAAGCCAGACAAGGAATGTAAACAGGTCTTTGTGGCCCATTTTAAAATACTGAAACAAAACTTTTGCTAGAAGTTTGTGTTAATAAGTAAGCTCACTGCTGTGTAAATAATATGCATTCCTTGGGGGGTTATCTTTGCTGCAAATTTACAAAAGACTGAAGCCAAATGTTTTCATTTGACTTTAAAAAATAGCAAGCGTCTCTCAGTATTTGATTAAAGGCTATGAAAGAAGAGCAGGGACCTGCTGGAGTCTTGCCTGTTGTGTAGTGCTGCACTAGATATGATGGGAGGAACTGTTTGATTTTTATTTTTTTCCACTCCCAGACTGTTAATTCAGGTCTTGTATCTAAGTAGATTCAGCTTGCACTTACTGTAAAGTTAGGTAGTTAAAGAATTGTCGAAGCAATGGGCTTGGCCTGTGGGCATGAGCATCTGCTTACATGCGTGTAATTGTATTTTCAACATAATTAGGTGCCTAATGTGTAAATGGCTGTGACTTATTTGGGAGTGCTCTCACACTTCAGCGTCTGCTTTGATGCATTAAGGCAGCGAACAACACACAGAGAAAAAAAGTCCCCATGCTTTTCAGTTTTTTAAAAAAAGTGGTCGGTGCCTTAGGCAGAGAGAAAAACCTGCCTGTTGGGAGGTGCAGAATAGTAATATTTTACTCCTGTTAATAAATAACCAATGAGGTTAAGGGGGAAAAGAGGCACAATATTTTTGATGAAGTGAAGCTGCTGTTTTCTGTTGCTCTGGTCCAGCCAGCAGTCCCCATGCTGTGGTGTACATCATGGCTGGGCATAGTAGTGGGGAGTGCATGAAGGGCTCACCCAGGGGGCCTTTCTCTGCACCCCAAGGCCATTGGGTTCCCTGGACAATGCTGTGTTAGGCCATTGGGTTGGTTCTTGCCTTATCTCTCGGGTGGCTGGCCACTTGCAGAAAGGTGGCGGCAGCCTTCTGCCTCACCTGCCCCTGGAGCCCAACTGGGATGGGGTAGCTGGACGACCAACTGCCTGCCCCAAAGTGCTGTAGGGGGAGCATCCCAACCTCTTGCTGCTGCCTGGTGCAGGGAAAGTGACAGAAACACCTCCTGCTCTAAGCTGCATGACCTCCATGCACAGGTACCAGAGAGTCTTGGACAATGCTTCACTTCACCTGTATTGTTAAGTGCTAATGTGACCCAGAAATCACGACTGCAACCTGACTTTCAAACCTCTGCTGCTGTTGCTGATGTTTCTTGTTCATTGCGGTCCAGAGCCTTGGCTGGTCTGATGAGTAATGTGTTGTGATGGCTGCGGAGATAATAACTGGAAGAAGAAGTAACTGGTGAGGAAGAGGGAATTCTAAACCTGTAGTATGAACAGCATGTTTTCTGCTGCTGGGATTGTAAAATGTAAACCAGGAGACTTTTTGCTGAATAGTCTCTCCACATTTAAGTCATTCTGGCTTGATAATGAAAAATTCATGAAAGTGTAATCTGTATTAACAGGGACTGGACAGTCCTAGTATGCTCAATGCAAGTATACCTGAGCCACGAAGTAAATGGATTAAAATCCACATGAGATTCTAGTGTCCGAAGATTTGATTTTTGAATTATAACATTAGACCTTACAATGAAATACAAGCATAAATATGAAGCATATGAGAAACCTGCATATAGCACTGACAGCTTAGGGCTGGAGGATACAGAGAATGAAGTGTTTCATGTGTGACTTTCAAACTTACTCCTCTGGTGGTTTTCTTAAACTAAATGGTTACACCATAAAACCTTAGCATCGAGTTTCACAGTGATCAGAGTTATTTGGATATTAGGAAATTGGTGAATGTATCTAGGTTTTTAAGTTGGCTGAAGGGAAACTTTGGGAAATATAAGCAGTCTTTGAATAAACAAAATCCCCAAACCAGCACTTGCTTAAAATGCTGATTTAGGGGGTCATGGAAACCTTATGTAAACCTGTAGGTCCTGTGATGAAATTCATTGTCTTTGGAAGCTTTCTTGTAACTTTGCAGGGCTTTTGCAACTTAAGTCTTTAATGAGCATTAGTATTTTAATAAGATTTCTTTCTTTGACACACCTTCCATTTGCACTCACTAGTATTTGTCATCCCGGAAGCTGATTTTTCCCCTCCCCCCCTTTCAACTCTTCTGTGCAAGGTGTAGCAGGATGTTCTACCTTGTTTTCATGTCTTCACTGACTTTTGTGTTCCCAGCTGAGACTTCCTTCTGTACCTCTTGCACTTGATTCCTGTGCCATGGACAATGGGCATCTTTGAGAGGTTTTCATATGCTTCGCAGAAAGGCCATGCCCTTTCGTAAAGATTGCTTGAAAAGAAGTGGCCAAACTTTATAACAACCCTTTGGTCACGCTCAGAACAATTTCTCCAATTAGAAGCTGGTGCTCAAATGAAGTTTTCAAGAAATGTATGTGCAATAATTAAACTAACTAGCAGGAGTTATAATTCAGTGAGGTCGGCAGGGCCGGGCTGTTGTGCATTGTTCCTGCTTGGCCAGGCGTAGGGGGGCAAACTTTTTTTGCCGCACTGGGAGCTGGAGCTAAGTGCTCCTTTTCTTTTCTCTCCCTGCCACATTTGCCACCAAAAAAAATTAAATTTAACACCCCACCGGTTTAGCTTTGGCAATTTTCACAATAAGTTTTTCAGTCATTAGCGGATGATTATGGTGAAGTGTAGAGTGTTGGACATTAAACGTTATTCATTTATAGCCAGTCATAAAATATGAGTTGTCTTTTTTTCCTCCCAATTATCTCCTTTATATAATGGAAATTTCTTTTCAGTAGGGGAGCATTAGGTTTCATAGTAATAAAACCTCCGATGACTTTACCACACACTCAGCTATACCTTTTGTATGCCTTGTGGTATTACCATGGGAACCTCAGTGAATTTAAACTACATTTTTTTTCTCCTTCTCTCCTACTCCAACTTAGAGCCAGTTAAAGATTCACTAAGTGCTTTTTATATCTCTGAGGTGGTTATTGCAGCCTGGCGGGGGGGGGAAAAGTAAACTTAAGCTTATGGCCGGGCTGAGGTGCTTATGAATTTACTCCCAAATTTGTGTAAAGAACTTTGCTGTTCACAAGTGTTGGGTTGGGCCTTTAATGTACTTTGGGGACTGGGAGATGGACACAAGAGCTAAATGAGAATGGACTGCGTATAAAGTGCCTGATTTCTCAGTATGTGGTTTGTGCTTGTGTTTGTGGGAGTGAAGTCTTGGTGTCAGAATTGCTTTCTGCTCTTTAAAGAAAACTGTGGATGGCCTGCAAGACTAGTGCTGGTTGTCTAAAATGTATTGTGAAAATAAAAAAAAACCCACAAAGGAAGAAAAGATACAGCTTATTAAATTTAATTTTTTCACTCAAAGCAACTTCTCTTGAACAAGCAAAGTCAAATACACAGATCCATGCTATTCATTGTGCAACTCAAGGGAAGAATTTATAAGATTAATGGCCGACTAGTACTGTCTTCCCACCTCCTTCCTCCCCACAAAGGGCACCATTGTATAGGAAAACATCTTTTCTGATGGCAAATAAGTCATCCATCCTTGCAAGTTAAGTGTACGCTCTGTGTAAAAATCAATGCTGTAAGGGCACCATGGTGGCAGAGAGCAGCCCTTGGCCATGGAGCTTTAATGAAGCAAAAGGTCTCTCCCTTCCTCCATCTGTTTTTTTGTGCATGAGGGTCTGGTCTTTAATTAAGTATTCCTCATTCCCCTCCCCAAAGGGCCCTTGTCTTTGCCAGGGAGCAGCACAGTGAGTGTGCACTGAATGAAGCCCTTGTCAGGTGTTATTCCCAGTGCTTAAATGGCTCCTGGGCTGCCAGCATCATGTGCCACCAGACCACTCACTAAATCACCTTTCCATCTGTCCTGCTCTTCTTTTTTACATAATCATTTTTGATTTTGAAAAGACTGAGGTGGATGAAGTGTGCAGGGGCTGTCCTGCCTACTCCACCCATTTTGTGGCATGAAAACTCAGTCGTGTTTCCCCTTTTGTCCTGTCTTTGAAATTTGCTAATAAGAGGCAAGTTGCTTAATATTTTACTTATCAGACTGTCATGATTTTTGTTGACTAAGTTCAGACCTTCTGTGTGTGTTATGAAAGTTTAAAATTTCGCTTGAAATGGGTTTTGATTCATAGATTGACTTCGATTGGAAGGGGCCTTAAAAAAAAATCTTATTCAAAGCCCCATGCCATGGGCAGGGAACCTTCCACTAGACCAGGTTGCTCAGAGCTCCATCCAGCCTGGTCTTAAACACTTCCAGGGATGAGGCACCCACAACTACTCTTGGTAACTTGTTCCAGTGCCTTAGCAATCTCACAGTAAAGAATTCTGTCATCATACCTACTCTAAAGCTACTCTCAGTTTAAGGCTGTTTCCCCTATCACCACATGCCCTTGTGAAAAGTCTCTTTCTAGCTCTCTTGCAGGCCTCCTTTAGGTACTGAAAGGGGCTAGAAGGTCTCCCCATAGCCTTTTCAGCCTGTCTCCATGGGAGAAGTGCTCCAGCCCCCTGACTGTGGAGAATCAAAGAATATGCCGAGTTGGAAGGGACACACGAGGATCATCGAGTCCAACTCTTAGCCCTGCACAAGACCATCCCCAAGAGTCACACCATGTGCCTGAGAGCATTGTCCAGGTGCTTCTTGAGCTCTGTCAGGCTTGGTACTGTGGCCACTTCCCTGGGGAGCCTGTTCCAGTGCCCAACCACCCTCTGGTTGAAGAAGCTCTTTTTAAAATCCAACCTAAACCTGCCCTGACACAACTTCAGGCCATTCCCTCAGGTTCTGTCACTGGTCACCACAGAGATGAGTGTCTGCCCCGCTTTACCCTCATGAGGAAGTTTTACACTGTGATGAGATCTCCCCTCAGTCTCCTCTTCTCCAGGCTGAACAGACCAAGTGCCCTCAGCCTCTCCTCATGCAGCTTCCCCTCAAGGCCCTTCACCATCTTTGTTGCCCTCCTTTGGATGCTCTCTAAGAGCTTAATATCTTTCTTATATTGTGGTGCCCAAACTTGCATACAATATTCAAGGTGAAGCCGCCCCAGTGCAGAGCAGAGCAGGACAATCCCCTCCCGACCAGCTGGCGATGTTTTGCCTGATGCCCCCCAGGACACAGTTGGTCCTCCTGGCTGCCAGGGCACTGCTGACTCATATTCAACTTGCCATCAACCAGGAACCCCAAGTCCCTTTCCACAGCACTGCTTTCCAGCATCTGATTCCCCAGTCTGTACGAACATCCGGGGTTGCCCCATCACAGGTGCAGAATCTGGCACTTTCCCTTGTTGAACTTCTTGTGTTTGGTGATTGCCCAGTCCTCTGATTTGTTGAGGTCTCTCTGCAGGGCCTCCCTGCCTTTGAGGGAGTCAGCAGGTCCTCCTAGTTTTGTATCGTCTGCAAATTTGCTTAGCATCCCTTCCAGTCCTGTGTCCAGTCATTTAGCACAGAGCCTAAGATAGAGCCCTGTGGAACCACACTAGTGACAGGTCACCAGGCTGATGTTGCCCCTGTGCTCTTCAGTTACCCTGTTACCCTCTGTGCTCGACCCATGAGCCAGCTGCTCCCCCACCACATGATGTGTTTATCCAGCTGTGCTGGACATTTTGTCCAGAAGGATCCTGTGAGAGACGGTATTGAAAGCTTTACTGAAATTCAAAAGGATTACATCACTGGCTTCCCTTGATCAACTAGGTGGGTTACCTAGTAAAAAGGTTTGACAAGCAAGACTTTCTTCTCATGAAGCTGTGCTGGCTGTGACCAATGACTGTGTTGTCTTTCAGATGTTTTTCAATACTTTCCAGAATAATCTCCTCCATGACTTTACAGGCATTGAAGTGAGACTGACAGGCCTGTAATTTCCAGGGTCCTCCTTGACCTTGAAAATCAAGACAATATTCACCAGCTTCCAGTCAGCTGGGACCTCTCTGGATTCCCAAGGCTGCTCAAAAACCATTGAGAGAGGTTTTGCAATGCGCATTTAGTGCAGAGAGGCTCTAGGAAAGGTCAGCTGTGTATGAAAGCACTGCTATCCCTGAGCTTGAGTAGCAGGTTTTTGTTTCAGCTGCTTTGTAAAGGGAATGATAACAAAGTTGGTGCTCTCTCCCAGCTTTTCTAGTGCTGTTTCCTCAGGCCATTATTTTGGATGGTAAGCCTGTCTTCCTTTCTGCAGGCCAGGAGAATCACAGCTTGTCCCCCAGCAGGGCAGACCAAAGCATTACCACATTCTTGTCTGCTTTTGAGACATCCTTTTAGAGAGAGCAGCAGAAAAGGTGCAACCCAGATGGATTTTGTGTTCTCTAAAACTCTTGGCATCCAAAGCTGCCTTCTGAGCAACATTATTTATTTCCTTGGCTTTGGCCGACATGTGATAGTCAGACTTCTCTTTTCTTAGTAGTCAAGGAGAGGCTGAAGTGTTTGGAGGAAATAAAAAGTGCAACCAGATGGTGGTTTCCTCTGCAGAAACCATGGCTGTCGAACGTGAAGATGGAAGAAACTTCCTGATAGTTTTGTGCGGTAACAGAAATTTAACAGAGTTCTGAAAATTCAAGCTCTCTCCGTACTTTGTTTCTTAATTTTAAATACAAAAGCATAAATGTTTTGATTATTTTCTAATGATGTTGACTGCTGGGAATGTTATTGCAGTCTCCAGTTTCTAGTATTGAAAGTGCTCCCTGGGTGGGCCAGATCTGTAAAGGTCTTTAAGGATATTACATTCTTTCAATAAAATCCCTTCACCTAATACGTCAACTTGCTTTCTTCTGAGATCTTCAGAGATCGCTATACTTGATCCCTCCGTTTCTGACGGGGGATTTCACCTGAGAAATGTCTGAATGTAAAGAATGTACAAACACTTATATTTTGATGAAACAAAGTGCTTTCATGTTGACATTTGAGCAGGACTTCAGAGCTCCTTTTTTAATCAGGCTCCTGTTCTGAGCCACAATAGCAGTTGAGGACACATTCAAATGTTGGTAACCATCCAGGGGATCTAAACAGTGGTTCTTCTAGTTGCTTTTTTTTTCCATAACAGAAAGACAATTTTGTAATATTGCCATCAGCACTTATTAAGCCTATTTTTTGTTTTCTTATGAAAGAAAGTTACTATACTGTGCACTGAATTAATGCACAGAGTAATGACTTCTGTAGTGTGTTTTCTGGAGGCGGGATACACTTCTAATCCATGCAATATGAGACTTTGATGTTGTTCTTCTGTAGGGGGACAGGACGGGGCACCAAAACAGCAGAAGTTGGAGTAAAATACAGCAGCCTTTTAGCTTAACCTTGAATTCCATTATCAGATAATTAACAAAGGGATATGCAGGTGTATCAAAGATTGCTCTTTTAGAAATGCAAACCAATTCACTTAAACTCTAGGAAACAACTCCAAACTTGGTTCTTTACAAAATCTGTATACTGTTTGGGTACCTTCCAGAAGCTTTAGTTTTAAAGCAATTTTTGCTAACTAATACTTCAGGAGGTACATATGATACCTCATTCATGTTTTGAAGGAGAACAAGAATGCTGAAGGGCCCATTGCTGGCCCTGGTATGGGGAATCTTACTGAAAGAGCAGGATGGGGCTCTTGGACTTTCACAATAACATGGCCTAAATTGCTGTGGGCGGCAGGACTGGGCTGACCAGGGGCATGCTTGGAGTTTCTTGCGGTGCCAGGAGAAGGGCAGTAAAGGTGTGTTTTGGGAGGGGAAGATGTGGCGCTTGGACTGTGGCTGAGGAAGTGTCTTAGTCCCTGCATTGGTAGCAGAGCAGTTGCCTCTCTGTGTCCATCTTCACCAGTATCTGCAGCTCCAGCAACTCCTGCTTATCTGCTGACTTGAAGTTGCTCTCGCTGCATGTTCAGAGGTTCTTGGGAAGGTATGAAACTGCAAGGATTGTATTTTGGAGCTGTAAAACTTGTGATGTATTATTAGCATTAGAAGAAGCTTGGTGCTGCCAGTATGTTAGATTTGGTAACAGTGTCTTAGGTATTATTGAGGGGCTATAAAACAAATATTTCTTTTTTAAATATGGGAACTTATTTTGTTTTTTAAAAAGAAATTTCACAAGTCTAGCAAAACTTTTAGATAAAGAAGAAAGACAAGTTAATATTCACTTTTTCAGAGTGTAGTTGTATTTTCCACTTTGGTCATAATATCCATGGATGTCTTACTATGTTCAAAGAATATGTAAGAAATAGAGAGGTTTCTGGATGCAGCAACCTTTCTCCAGGTTGTTGGGAGGAAAACTTAATTAAGCCTAATAAATATATCATGTCTACTTACCTTGTCTTAATAATATCCTTGGATCCATGAGCTTAGAGAGTCCTGCTGCTGTGCCAATAGCAGTGCATACAGTTCGTTATTTATGTCCCTTCACAAAGAGATCAAACTGACATGAATGGGATTTATCATTGCCTGTTAATTTATTGTTTGAATTCTGGAGGGGTAACTGAAGTCCTGTAAGCTCCATGTGATGCTGTAGGGAACTTCTATAAGTTTAGTGGGGGCTTTTTATACTTCTGGAGATGGGGTTTAGTTTTTGGGGGGGGGGTTGGAGTTTTTTTTAATGCTTTTCTTTTAGGGGGGTAATTTTAGTCAGAGGATTCATGGTATGTTTTTTGGGTGACACTAGTCCTCAGCCTGACCTTGAGCCTTCCAGCCACTCTTCAGCCTGTGTGGAAGTGGACTGTGCCCTTGACTCCCACCCCAGCAGACTGGCATTAAATGTTTGCTCTCTTGATTGTGTACATTGCAGGGTTAGTGCCCAAACAAGTTCTCTTTTCATTGACGGATGAAATAACAATAGCTGGCATTAAGAGAAAGCCGAGTGTTTTCGCTGGGTTCCCCTGAAGGGCCTCCTTTGTTTCCACTGTCTCTGCTCAGGGAAAGCTGTACACCTTGCTAAATCTGAGGGTGCTGTTGAGATGAGAGCATCAGCAACCTACTTCTGAAGCCAGAAGTAGGTCAGCACCCGCGTGAAGATTTCTGCCCACTTTTTGTGCTTACTAGTGGCTGCCTCCTGGTAAGGCTTTGCAAATGGTTCCTGTCCAGTGGGGCGGTCCAGGCTGATGTGGGTAATCTTGAAGGCCCAAAGAAGAGCGTGAAACATCCCCAGCACTGGGAAGGAGAGTAGAGAGGAAGGAGGTCCTGGTGGACTGTCCCATACTTGGTGTTCACATGCCTATTTAAGTCAAAGGAGGAGCAAGTTGTGGACAGCTGGATGATCCTGAACAGATCTTTACAGGTGCTTGATGTCACAAGTGGTCCGGCTGTGGGAAGTCAGCAACTCGCCTGGACTGTAGGAGTGTCCTAATTAGTCGCACATTCACAAGCTGGTTTAACCACTTGAAAAACAGGATTTTAAGGTCTATTTTAAAGCAGTATGTAACATAGTAGACATTATTAGCAGAAGGGGTTATTAAAAATAAAGGGAGGGATTTTCTTCCTAGTTTAATAATAGAAAAGAGAATTTAAGGTGGGGACATTCACCCACTGTATCTGAAGTGAGGAGGGAAAAAGCTTTGAGGACACTAAACTTTACTGCTGTCATTTCTCATTTGTCTCAATTATCCTACCGGATAAGGAGAAATATCTTATTGTTGTTACTGATTGAAAAATCCTATGCAGCTAGAGAGAAAATTGATAGTTGACAGTTTTGTGAGAAGCTGCAGAGAAGAACGGTCACAAAGGGATAAGCAGTAGGTAAAAACAGGGAGAAGAAAAAGAATTACTTCAACTCTCTATTATCTTAGCTGCTCTAGAAAAAAGTTTATTTTTGTAACAGGTATCTTCACACCAGATGTCAGCTTTGTAGAGAATCCTCCTTTATGAATATGAACATCTAGAAAGGGTCAGAGACTAAAAAAGAAGGGAAGCCAGCCAGCCAGCGAGGTTTTTAGTGATGTGAACAGATAGTCTTGAATGTAGTGCTTCATGTGGTAGGGAAGCAAGGCTGATAGGTGTTAAGTCTGCCCTGTTTTTATCAAAAGTGGAGATTTTAATAGAACTTAATGCATTTTCTTAGGGGGTCTAGCTACATGCTATCACCTCCATCTTTCAGCAAACTGGGAGGTGTCTGTAAAGTGGGGATGGAAGAATATAGGGCTCATAGGGCCATGAAGCTTTGCAGTGTTTCTCAAAGAAATTTTGCTTAAGCATTCCATGGTAGGTACTTAGGTTGATTTTAAGTTGAGTTCCTTTGTATAGATACATGTGTTAGGGTGTATATAATGTTTTAAGTGCTGAGCAGGGGTTTTCCATTACTTTGAGTGGTCTTTATTCAATAAGGCACATATACACAGATGTGCTTATAGCAAGTTAAGTCTGAATTTGGTGGGAGGACTCACATTTTTTAATATAGGCATGTTGTATGTTCTTGTGTTTGCCTGACTGTTTTTAGAAGATTCGCCAGAGGAATCTCTTCCTGTTTAATTCCAGAGTGGGTCAACTGTGTCTAACCTAGGAGCCTTTTGAGCTTCCAAAATCAGGACTAGTATTTCTTATCTTTATTTTGATGTGTACAGTACTCTGAGAAATAAACAGCAGAAGAGTTCACCCAGGTTTTGTAGTTGCCTTCAGGAAAAGTATGAAGAGGAAGTATTAATACTTTGTCAATAGAGATGAAGTCACAAAAAGTAGGCAACTTGAGCTACAATCATTCTGATTTCTTTCCTTGAGTAGGAATTAGTGGCCATCATCTCGCCATTTTTTATTTATGGCAGTAGCTTGAAGACTTTAGTTTCTAGATTTCTTATTAATTCAAGGTTTTTTGTTTTGTTTCCAAGGTATTTTTTGATTGTTAGTTTGTCTTTGCTAGAGGTGTACAGCTAGAGCTTGTCGGTGAAGCTGATGCCAAATAGCTGTTGGCAGGTCTGTAGGGACTTGCTTCTTGGCTGCCTTTCAAGTGCAGTATGGCTGCAAAATGTTTTAGTGTCAGAATCACTATATCTATCATTGTTCTGCTTTTCTCTGTCCATAACTAGTCTCATTCAGTGACATTTTTGATCTTAAAAGGGGAAAGCAGATTTATCTGTGTGCCAGCACATGAGTCTTTTCAATTTTTCTGCTCAGATAATTGTTGGGCTTCAGGTTTCAGACTGAAATTAATCCCAGTGCTGTTTTCCCAGTCTCTTCAATGTTTGTGTTGAGAGAAAGGCCAAACATATTCTGTCTTTTGGGAGCCACTAGACACCAATCATCTGGTGAGATGGAAGAAAAGTGAGCTGCAGACTTCAGTGTTGATTTTTGTGATGAGTGACAGGGGTAAAAAAGGAAATAATTTTGACAGAACTTTTCCCACTAGTTACGACAATGTTTTACAACTGGAATGTGCTATTTCCATTTTTTCCTTCTTTTCACTTTTGGTTGGTGGCTTGTGCACCTATTTCTAATTCCTGAGGATTTTCTATTGATTTGAATCATTTACACTGCCTCCTGTCCTGGTGAGTAACAATCCACTAGTGTGATGATCCTCAGCTTTCTTTAGTTTGCAGATTGCTGTGTTTCCAGTGGAAATACAGCAAATATAAGTGGTGCTTTTCACTTTTATCTTTCTGTAGACCATTTGGAAAGGAGTTCACAGATCACTCAGGGACCTGCAGACCGCAAGTTGAAAAGCCCTGACCTCGCCAACTCCAGCATTTAACTCCTGAATGTGCAGGTTACCTGCACAGCTGAAGCTTGTGCTCCCGTACCAGTGTGCTGCAGACTTATCAAACCTTCACTTCAAATAGTTCAGAATTTGTCATCTCTGACAGCTACTCTGAACCTCAGTGCTTGCTCTGCTACTTTTCCCTTTCTCCTCTTTGCTTCAAGGACACCTGTGGTGGTAACTTTTGGAGCAGCAGGGATGGCTGGCCCTTTGAGGGCTGCAGGCTGGGAAGCCTGATCCAAACATTGCTCCTTGTCTTGTGTTTGAGAGCATAAAACTTTTGGGGCAGAGAACTTGGTGGCTCTGTCAGAATGATGTGCTGGGCACTGTAATGCAGAGCCGGGGCTGAAGTCCATAGCTGCTCTCTCAGTGCAAAACTTTAAATAATTATGCACACGTATGAGGTTACTTGTGAATGAGAGGTAATCTGTAAATAGGCAACCAGGCAAAGAATTCTTGCTCAAAACCTGCCTGGATTTGCTTTACCTGTTTTCTCACCGCTTGGGCTGTAGTAATTACTTCTTGCGGCAGCCCTCAGCCTGCTTCATGAATGAGTTGCATGCATAAGTCTTTTGAAAATAAAGTAGAACTATGGTGAGTTTGCAATCACTATGTGTTTGGCTTGAATCTGGAGCCATAAAGATGTAATACTTCATAAATGGCTATGCTTACTTTATTTGCTCTGATTGTTAACTAAGAAAATGAAAGAGGTGCTCGTTGGGTCAGTAGGCACAAGAGGAGACAATGTTGTACTGTCCCAGTCTGTGATCTTGCACTCTTAGTGTATGCCATCTAAACACTAACTGTGGTTGCACAGAAGGGAACTGGAGCCTGTAATGGTTTATATGGTGTTTCTTTCAATAGACTTCAAACTAGAGATTCTTGTGTGACATTGCCTACAGGTTTTAGTACTGTCTGTGACTTCTTGCAGGCTTTTCTTTCCTAATCTTCTACTGAAGCATGTTTGTCAGTATGGTCCTTTTCAGGTTTGTCAGTAGTTTTCTTCTCTCTGTGGCAGTGCCCATCTGGGGAAGCAGGGGTGGAAAGGGAAGTGGTATCTTGTGGAGTATCTTTCTTTTCCCTTCCTGAAACCATAGGCCTCGGTGCTTCTGCAAGATGACTAAGGTTTTCTTTCAGCAGTGGGCTCCTTGATTTTTTCCTGCTTATGTTTCAGCTGAACATAAATGTATCTGAGCTAGTTTTGAGCTAGCCAGCTCAGGTGTGGTTTGCATTCTTCAACTCCACCAATAATTATGTTTCTCTGCTGTGTCTAACTTCCCTTGCCACTCAGGCAGCCTGTGATGAGCTGCTGCAGTAGGTGTCTTCAATCCCTAGATTAAAGCTAGCTCACGCTTATCTAGACTACACTGCAGTGCTGGGGATACTCTAACCCTCCTTTACAAACTGAGCTGTTGCAGTGAATTCCTCAGAGCTTTCTGCTTCCTGCCTTTTGAGTTTCTTTTTCTGTGAACTGAGAAAGTGTGGCTTTTACCTTTATCCATGACTGACCTTTTCTCAATGCTATCTCTCTGCTTAAAAGCTTGTGCCAGCATGTAAGCTCTTGTCATCTTCTCCACCAGTGGCTTTGTGCCAGGATCACACCAGCCTGATAGAGTGCCCATAACAGCTTGTCCCTTTTCAGCCTACCCACCCTGCTGCTTGCAGCATCGTCGTTCTTCTGTTGGCTCTGCTCTAACTGCTTCTACAATAATCGCCTTTTTCGGAGACATCTTCTCTCTCCTGATGGCTCCAGAAATGTCATTGGCTGCATTTAATGCTAGCTGGAGCTGAGCCTTCAAAGCTGCCTACAAAGCATATCTTGAAATGGATATGGTGCTGTTTTGCTTTGGAGTTTGGTTTTGCTATGTGTTTTGTGAAGGGCATATTTTTGATCCTTAAAAACTTGAGATGGTTAAGGCAAGGCATGATGTCAAACAGCATGGGGAAAATGGGGTTGAGAAACCAACCACTGGGATCTACTAGGGTAGATATGGAAAGTGCTTGAGTCAATCTATACCATTGTTGTCCCTAACTTGCCTTTTTTGTCTCTGCTTTCACTTCATTGAGGAAGGCACATGTCCATTTTCAGATGTTTGCCTGCAGGACTATAGTTACTCCTTATTCTTAGCAGGAACTGAACTTCCCTCTGTATCTGCACTGGCATAGTGGTTTGAGCTGGTGTGGGTCAGAACTAAGAAGGTCTCACAGCCTTTGCTGTCCCTTTTGTTTTGACACAGGAGCCCACAGTGGGCCATCTCAGAGGAAAGAACCTAACCTGGAATGAGGAGAAAGGAAAAGAGAGTTCAGGATAAAGTACTGTGGACCTGTCACTTTATGTTCTCTTCACTATAGTCTGCAAACAGATATACATGGGATCATAAGGTAATTTGTGTAGGAAGGGACCTCCAGAGGGCTCTGGTCTGACCTCTTACTTACAGCCATGACATCAGGCTAGGTTGTTCCCATCATCTAACCTGTAACGCCCTGTTGAAGACAGCAGCTCTGATGGATCTTGTGGATGATTTCCACCATTCCTACATGTTTTGCTCTGGACAGGTCCTCTTGGAATTTTGGCTCCTGTGTAACAGGTTCCCCTGGTCCTCCTGCCTCCAGTTGCTCTGTGTAATGGGAGACCCGGGATCACCCAATGCCGTCTGGCTGTCTCTCCCACCCACACTGTTTGGACACTGGCTTCTTGAGGCAGATGGGATACCTTTTTGGATGCTCAGCTATGAATAAGATTAGGCAGCTGGTGCCTTTGGTTGCAATGTGTTTGTTCTTTAAAAAAAAAAAGTATAACTCCCCCCCAAAATGTTGGCCTGCCTCAGATGTATTTCTGTGTTTTGACAGGACCTTAAGATGACTGACAGAGCCACAGTTGCCAATAGCTTTTTATAGGTGCTTTTCTTATTGTGATGCTTGTCTTGGGAAAGACTTTTTTTTTTTCCACAAACCACTTAATCTATGGTTTAAATTTTTTTTTAAACCCCCAGCAACAGCTGCTTTAGGTAATCCTGATGGACCTTTCGAAATGGCCAGTAAGCCTGCCCTTTCTTTAATTTTAAATGCTGAGAAATTAGGTTGTAATGACTTGCTGAATGTAAGTTATGGAAAACAAATACACAAAGTGCTCTTTCTCCCTCTCATAATCTCATTTTCCCACTTCTTTTGTGACTTTTCTGTCTGCAGTTGACCTGCTCCTTGTGCAACCATAGTCTTTTTACTCAGCTCTTTAAATCATGTTTTCAGTCTGGGTTTAGGCCCTCAAACTGCTCTTAGAGAGCATTTCCTTCTTACCTCCTTCCTTTTATTCTTACCTTAGCTCTTTGGCAGAAAGCACTTAATGGATGTTACAGGCCTTGAAGTTGGTCTCAGAATAGAGGGGAGGAGGCGTTGACCATTCACACTTTATTTTCAGTGTTTCTGCAGTCTGATGGATACCCTCCGGGCTATGATAATATGTGGTTCATTGGCTTGCAGAGAATTCATCTTCTGAATAAATGATAAGAAGGAAAGAAAGAAAGAAAGATGTATTTTTGCATAGTAATATCAGTAAAAACACAGAAAACATACAAAGTTTGTGGGCACTTTGGCCCATCTGCTATGATTTCTAATTCAGCAGATCAGTTAATCTGTTCCTGATGCAGGGTAAGATTGGTTGTGTTCAGCATGCCTGGTCAGCAGATTTGGGCATCTGCACCACAGTGGATCTGGAAAGGGACTCGCTAAAGGAGGAAGGCAAGTTGAGGGGTGACTCTTGTGCTTTTATGAGCTGTTACCTAAAACCTGGTGGGTTCCTGGAGTAGGCAGGCTTGGTAACTACAGAGCTTCCTATGCCATCTTACATAAAAGATTCAACTTTTATTTCCATCAGTGGAAATTTTCCAGAGGCAGTAGGAGTTAGATGGTGTTTCTACTGAAATGAAAAATAGAGATGCCTCAAGCTAAGAGGAATACAGGAGAAAAAGAATATATGAAACACAGATTTTGTACTTTGCCTTATTTTTTTTTCTAATATCCATTTTCTTGCTTTTTACCCAAAAAGAGGTATTTTGCTGTTGAATTATTAACAGATCAGCTTCTGAGGGTCCAGCCAGGAAATACTTTCTCAGTCTCCAGAAATGAGAGTGCCCTTTCAGAAACAATTTGCAGGTTTCAGCATGGTTGTGAAGATAACATGAATGATGACAGTTTGGTAAAACTGTTCTGTAAGTGCTGGAGCCAAACTCACCCTAGACTTAGTAAAGAGGGTAGGTCACACTTTTTTCTGTGATTCCAGGATAACTATGAAGGCTACTGGTAAATTTGAATATTCATGTTATGCAGTTGCTAGCAAGGGTAAATACATTTTTTCTATTATCTTCTGGACAAAATGTAGCTTTCTTTGTAGTATTGTAAGCAGTTGTTTCCAGTGAATTGTAGAAGGTACAGAGGAATAAAATCAAGCAATTGTCTGCTCATGTATTCCAGTTATTCTGTTTTACTTTTAAACAGTTAAGAAGTTTATGTGTGTAAGCAAAGTTTGCTGCCAACTGAGCCAGATTATATACCTTTTCTGATGGTGTAACTCAACAAAATATGCTGCCCAAAGCATCACTAGAAATATGATAGAGTGGCATTTGCAAGCCCAGGCAAATATATACAAGATTTTCTACATTTCTAAATGCCTGTCTGACTAACACATTGGTAATGGCATGCCTGACTTTATTAGCTAGGAGTCTCTTCTTTTGCTTTATTAGACAGGAGTCTATTATTTGGCTTTATTAGATAGGAGTCTACTGGCTTTATTAGATGGCTTTTTTTTGTTTATTTTACTTTCTTGTTTGTTTGGTTTTGGTTTTGGGTTTTTGTTTTGTTTTTTTGTTTGTTTGGGGGTTTTTTGTTTGGTTTTTTGTTTGGTTTGTTTCTGATTAGCTAGCAGTGTCTCACACCTTAGCACCTGACTCCTTGAAAGTAAAAGTGGTTCATTGAAGGTTTGCAAAATTTAATACTGTACACTGTAAACAGGGAGGGGGGAAATAACATATCGTTAAAAGGATTATTGTTGGTGAAGTTTGTATTTCCTTCTTTCAGTCCACTTGCCACTCACTTAAATCTCTTCTTTCCCCATCCCATGTTTGTGCTGGGTGTCAAGGTGTCTATTGTTGTTTGTGGTGGTGGCCTGGACATCCCACACTCCTGGCATTGGTGACCAGGACTTCATGCTGATGGCTGGACAATGCTGAGAATGCAGATGCACAACAAACACAATTAAAATGTCTTTGTTTCTTTTAAGAACATGTTTGTTAGGTATATTTAAAGGCAAGGGTGTGAATCACCTTCATAACTACACTTGGTTTTGGTTTTTTCTTTGAAGGTCACAGCTTTTCCATTGGAGCAGTTCTTGTGCATTTATTCTGGCTGACAACTGAACCAAAGGGTTTGCTCAGCTTTCTTTATGCAGCAACCAAGTACTTAGATATTTTCTGTGTAAAGGATAGAAAAATATTTGAGAACCTACTCAAGTTGATAACAGAAAGGTAAATAGAAAAGAAATAAATAGAAACAAAGGCAGGAACTTAAGCTTAACTTTTTTTGACACTGTTTGGTTTGAACTTAACGTATGTTTGGGTTTTTTTCTGTAAACTGATGGTTTAAGAAATAGGAAATAAAACAGACGGTAGAATACCGATGTAAAAAAAGCCAGAGAACTAGAAAAGATGCAAGGACATGTATTCTTGAAGTTTGGAGAATTATTTTTGCATGTAGGAGCTGTTTTGTGGAAGAGTAGAGCAATGATGTTTTTCTGGCTTTTTTTCTGATGTAGGGATTTGAGTGGATGAAATTAAAGTATTAGAAGCCTAAAACAAACAAAACAGCTATATTTTCAGAAAACATAATAAAACAATGAAAAAGTAATGTTTTAGGATTTTTGTATTCTCTATATCTTGTATTAAATATTTGTCATAAAAACAACAAACCAACAGAACAGCCTTTTCCCCCAAAAACCTGAAAGTTTTTCTCTTTGAAAATAAATAGACACATTCACAGAAGAAAAATTTGGCATGCACAAGAACTTCTTTGTGTGCTGCCAAACCATGCCTGGCTCCCCCTGTGACTAGTTCAGAGCTGTTTTTTGTAGCCACATGCTGGCTCCCAGCAGAGTTCACAGGAGGAACTGAGCGAGGAGATGCTCCCTTTTCTATTCTGTGTAGCCCAGTGGTCGCCGAGCCTCTGGGGCCAGGGTAAGTAAGTACCTGGCCTGTGGTTTCAGAGCCATGAGAGTTTGACTTTCTGAGAGGTAGGCAGTAGGCTCTGGAGACAGGGGCCCCTTTTCGATGAAAACCAGAGCACAGGGTGCACTGAGCAGATCTCAGCCTGGAAATGCTGGTTTGAGTTCCCCATCGTGGGTTGAAGGGGGTCAGTGCACTGGTATGCCGCCTATTATACGATCTTCCTTCTACTTTTACAGACGCATCATTTTCTTCATCTGATAATTTGCTTCAAGGACCAGAAAAGTGAGTCTGAGGAATTTGCCCCCATCGCTGAAAGGAAAACCTGGGGACCTCCCAGGAGCTTATTATATGTAAGGACCTACATGAAGCCAGGGGTTCTTGCTGTCAGGGCTCATTACAAAAGGAGATATTTGCTACAGTGTTCATTTCAAAATGGGCTGTTTTATTTAAAGATGCTGAGCTTGGAACAAACTAAGTGCATCATATTAATGGTTTTTTGGTCCTGATCTCTGCAAATGCCAGAAGAGATTAAATGTTTCTTCATAGGGGTTACTGTAATGACTTTGGTGTGGTTACTCCTGCATGTTTTCCATAGCGTGACTGTGAAGTACAACCATTTGGGATAACATGTAATCTAGGAAGGTGGGGAGAATTCTTTTGTTACATCTTGTGAATAGCATGAACTGAAAAAAAGATAACAGTTCATTAATACCGGCAATGAAAGAAAAAAATAATTTATCACTACCTGTGTGATGTGAAACTGTTTGACAATTAAAAATATATTTGCTGAACTTTTGTGGAACAGAGGGTTTCACACAGGGTCTCATTTAAGATTTTTGCTCATTTCTGATGTTGCTTAGGGAGTTTTTGGGTTTTTTTTGTTTTTTATTTTTCCTGCTGGAATAATTCAGCATGGCAAATCACATAGCATGAAACAGTCATAGTGGGCTTTTTTTCTATTGGTATTATTTCTTAAGGTTGGGTCTGCCAATAAGAATGACTTCCCAATTTTGGCTTGTTGTATAGGTCTGTATGCAAAAGGTAATAGGAAGGACAGCAGTAGCTGGGCCCTCTATAAGTAATGTATTCCTGAGAAGCAAGATGCTCACTTGAGAGAGGCTTTTCTTATACCATCTCAATGTGGTGGTTTGAGAAACAGTTGCTTGGAAATCTTTTTCTGCCCAAATCTGCTCAAGGGCTGGTTTCATGAGGTGCGATGAGCTAAGGAAGAGCTCATCGCCGTGATCCTAGGACTTACCTTGTGTTGACACGAGCTATAATTGGGTGTCCCCAAGAATTATTTTGCTTTGCCAACCCTAGAGAAAACAAACAGCATATCCTTAACATGGCAAAAATGCTAGGAGTCGTGGAAACAGAGGAAGGGCTCTCTTCCACCAGTTGGGGTGTGAGATCCAGCCTGTGTAGGGTGTTGGCAATTTGTTAGGGTAGCGAGAGGGGAAGCTGAGCATACTAGGGACTGTACCCTTGGCTGCTGTGCTTGTGTGCAAGACAGGTTGATGACGGCTTTAGGAACAAGGCTTGCAGCTGTTGGTTTGGCAGGCTGAGGAGAAAGTAGAAATTTTGGAATATTTGGTTCTTTGCAGTAGTTTTTCCTTGCTGTGGTGGCTTTGGCATCATTGCATGTTATTCTGAAAATCACACCCTTGTTTCCTTACTTGTATCTGCTAGTGTGGCTCAGCCAAAGCAAGTCCTACAGCAGCAATGCACCTTGTGAAATGCTGTATCCTAGGAGAAAGCTTTAAATCCCAGGGGTGCTTTGGGATAACCACACCTTTATGCTTCAGTTTGCTGGGCAGTGCACAAAACAGATTTTTTGACAGATCATTTATTGCACTGATACCTGCAAATGCAAAGTAAGATTGTATATTAAGGTGGATTTATGATGTTACTGCATGCAAGGGAATCAGGTCTTCAAGCTTAAGAAAACTAGAACTTTCAGAAGCAAATCCTAATGTCAGAGTTTAGTCCTTTGTGTGACCTGGCTGGCCCAGCCAGCCAGATTGGTGGCAGAGAGACATCATCACTGCATGGGATATATCTAGTGTTAATTCAGTGTTATAGGGTGCAGAGGGAAGAGAGAATGGAAAGAAAGGAATTGGACCGAAATAGTAAAAATGAAGGGAACAGTTGGGATATACATTCATTAAGAGAGGCAAGCCAGTGTAAGTCATCCCATGAGTCTTGTACATGTATGTATGTATATTGTGCTGTGGTGGTGGCAGTATATTCCCACGTGGCTGGGGTTTCAGTGTTTTGACCTTTGTGTAAGCAGAATGTCAAGAAGATTTTCTGTCTAGAAGACTTAGAAATAATTTGTAAGCTTAATGTGATATTGACTACTGAGTGTTCAAAACCTGAACAGACTAGGCAAGGAGTGGCTTCTTGAGGACCCAGATATTACCACTTTATTTTGGATTCCCAGTCTTCTTTCCTTCCAAACTTTTCTTCCCCATTAAAAATGGCAGATGAGGTAAGATGTATTGGTGTGG
The DNA here is from genome assembly GCA_013396775.1 of Cephalopterus ornatus. Classification (NCBI taxonomy): domain Eukaryota; kingdom Metazoa; phylum Chordata; class Aves; order Passeriformes; family Cotingidae; genus Cephalopterus; species Cephalopterus ornatus. The sequence goes on from VZRE01001187.1 coordinate 531,571, forward strand.
AATCCAGTGGTTTTCCTTACCATTGTGTAGGATTGCTTTGCTGAATATTTTGGAGGATTTATCCCTGTGGGTCTCTGTTGGCAATATGAGTACTCACTCTCCACTTCTAAAATAGTGGTTGAACTTTGTAAAATCAGTCCTTTATCTTTGCTTTGGGTAAGCTTTTTTATTACAGAGCAGCAGTCCAGCAACGTGCATCTTTACTTGCATTGATCTACATAAACCTACTGGTTTTGCCCTCTCTCACTTTTGAGGTTGGACTCGATGATCTCAGGGGTCTTTTCCAAATTAATTGATTCTGTGATTCTATGACTCTGTAATGGTTGTTTTTGTCCAGCTTATTAGTTGCCTTGTGGAAGTGAAGATATGTGTGTCTTACTGGACGACTGGTAAAGCCTAACTTATTTTGCTCTAAGCCATTTTTTGAGTTTATGTTACAAAAGGTAACGCAGAGCAGAACAGAGGTTCAGCTATTATTAGTGTAATTATCTCGGTGAGGAATGCAGGATGGTCAAGTGCTTCTGTGTTTTAGGCTTATGTGACAGGTAAAGAAGGCTGAGAAATAGCCATGTTCTTCTTTCATGACCTTGTTAAGAGGTGATACAGGATCTTCCTCCTCGTCGTTTTTTCTCTCCTGCGAAATACACGTTTTGGTTAAGTGCTGAGCTTGCCACCATCTTGCCCCCCTGCAGTCCTGTGAGCAGTTTCAGCTCGACAAGGAATGCTTGATGTAATCTTCCGAAATTAGGAAGGTAGGTGTGTTGTGCTTATTAGCCTGCTAGTGGCCATTTAGCTATTTTATCTCAGTAATAATTAAAACAGTGTTATTAGGAAAGGAGGAAGAGGAGGTAGGTCAGGAAGCTGAAGCTGGAGCTGAATCCAAGATGGGATGTGTTTGGGCTTGTGGATAGGAAATGTCTTGCAAAGATGGTGCCTGTAAGTGTCTTCTAGCTATCAGACTACCTTGATACTGAAAAAGGAGATTTCTAGTTCCAAAACATCCAGTTTACACTGTTATTTGAAGAGGTTTTATGCCCCTTGGTGCAAAGTTCTGCGTAACTCTCCTCAGATCACCCCCATCAATGGATAGGGTGTTTTGGTCAAACTGAGATAAAGCATTTTCCTCCTATAAAACTATTTATTTTCCCCTACAGGCGGTGAGAAGATGCATGGAGTTAAAATGTGACCTGGAAAGCATGGCTGCTTGGCTTTGAAGTATTTTGTTTTAGGATCTCATACAGACCACGTCTTTCCTTGTGAGTTGTGACTGACTCTTCAGGCCACAGGGAAACAAACCATGCTTTTGTTTCAACCTTCTTCATCCACAAAATGAAAGTAAAGTTGAAGACCTTGCATGTCCTTCTGTTCTTATGGCATTCCCTTGGAATAAATTTGACAGGGATGTTGATGGAGAGCTCTTGAAAATGTCTGGTGCTCTCTGGCTCACTGTTTATACATCCCTGGAAGATCTATGGATAGAGGACACTAAGCCAGTTCAGAATTCCATCAAGAGATTGGGAAATCTCTTCTGTCTAAATTAGTGCATTTGAAGTGATAGAAGTTTATTTGTAGGGGTAAAATGGCCACCCTTTTAAAAGTAATTAGTAATGTCATCAAGGGAGTGGTTAAGTGTTGTAGCATCCTGAAGTGACAAGGAAGATAAACCAAAGTTGTCCTTGCAGAAAGCATGCAGAACAGTTCCCTTTGCTCTGCAGAAAAACAGCCAACCTTGGATTACCTGTGACGGGCCAGATGTGGCCTTTTGCCAGAAATTAGTGACAATTTAGAGAAGAAGCAAATTTTGCTTCTGAATGGGGCAATAATGGTGTAGATGAGATCTCTGAAATGTTTTTATAAATTACTTTAACAAGTGCCAAGTGAATTCTTTCTTCAAATGAAGTTGTGGATGGAGTCATTTCTGATAGAAAGTGAAACCCCGTTTCTTTAGGGAATGGGAGGGGGGCTGGGACGGAGCAACAAACCCAGAAAGACACTGAACATTGGCAGGTCTCTGGTGAGGAAGGAAACTGGCTGTAGATGTTGTCAAGGAAGGGGTGCTGCTTCTCATAACCCACAGGAAAGGGTGTGAAATGTGATAATAATTGTAGGAAATAATTGTCGTCGTCGTTCTGGCTGGACTGCGTCCTACACAGTGAACGGAAATAAACACGTATCTGTCTGAATCTCATCATTATGCTGGTTTAGCCTCTTGGTGCAATGAGAAAGGAAGTCACAAAGTAAAAGGGATCTTGGCAGGCTTTAGTTTTCCTCTGCAGAGAGATGGGAAGGAGAGCAGAGTTTAAATGTACCCTGGAAAATGTGTAGGTTTGTTCTGAAGTATTTCAGGGTGAGGCAGAAGGCAAAACACCTAGATAAACTTCTGACTTGTGCCTGTGGACTACGTCTGTTTGGGGTTCTGGTATTAATGCTATATAAAATTCTTGGGTTTTTTTCCTCTGTCTTCCCTATAGTCTTTCTGCTGTGCATGAGGAAACTTTTCTCCTTGAACTTTGATGTATCTTCAATCTTGTCGGTCTTAACGCCCTTTCTTGGTCAGGTCAGTACCTTTCACCATCTCTGCTTGGATGCTTTGCTTTCAATTCCCCCCTTATCCCCTGATCCTCATTGACTTCTCTCGCTCCTGCTGGCACCTCCTTGGTTCAGTTCTCACTGCCCCTTTCTGGGCTGTTGCGCACATTCCTGTTGGCTCGCTCTCATTAGTCTGACCCATTGCCTGCTGTACCCCAGCCTGCTTCATAGTCTTGGCTGCCCTTCCCATACTGTTCACCTGCTCTCCCCTGTTCATCTCTTCCCACTTAGGCTTTTGTTGCTTTTCTTGTGACACTCCTCTCAGTGTAGCTTAGTGGTGACATGAGCAATCTCTTTACCCTCCCTCCCAAACTTTCTTAACCCATTCACAATTTTTGCTTGTCCTATCCCATTTGGACATAGTGAGTAGTTATTCAGTCTCTGCTCATCCCATGCGTCCAGATTACGCACACAGTCTCCGGCTACAAACTTTCGAGGAAATCTAATTCAGTTTTTATGAGCTCAAACTTTTGCAGTCTATAATTACCTCTTGCTGTCATCACTGAGACCTCCTTCTTGCTGGCTTACCTGACGCAGGCATGCACGCACACACATGTACATATACCACATCCCTATTTTCCCCAGGTCTTTAGCCTGTGCGACTGTTGGATCACCTGCGCTGGATACTTCCTGTTGCTGCCCCTTGGCACAACTCTTTCAGCTGCTTCAGGCTCTACCTAGCTTTCCTCCTGACTGCTGAGCCAGGTATTGTCCCCTGTGTTACCCTTCCCCATCAAGCTGGAGAGGGAGGGCTTGCTTATGTGCGTCTGCAATGTCTTTCTGGGTTGGCTGGGCCTCACTTTTGCTATATTCAAATACCTTTGGTGGTTACCTCTATTGGTTACCTCTTGCCCTTCTACTGAGATGCCTTTTCTTTAGCATGTTCAACCCCCTGGCAGTGCCCAGCCTTGACATGACTGCCCTGTTTTTGTTGTTCCCGTAGTGTTCTCCTTGTCTTGCCCTCCTGGTGTAAGACAGGAGGGCACCTTTCTAGGTAAGGGGTCTTCCACATTTCAGTCTGTCCTGGGAAGTGAATAGCATCCTAATTCGGTACTGAAATATTTTTTAGCAGCTCTGGTGAACTCATCCCTAGTGTGACATTGCCTGTCAGTGAGGTTAAATTCTTATGCTGACCTCTGTAAAAAAAAATAAATAAATCCACTTTGGAAATTACTTTCAGGGTGTCTGCGAATCTATGGAGGGCATAAAAAGAAAGTAGGTTTTCTTGGAAACAGCCTTTTGTCTGCCCCTAGATGCACTGTGAACATTGTCACTGCTGTTTCTTGGGTTAAATGACTGACCCATTAAAATAGAGGAGAAGAAGGCCCTGTCTCATGTGAGACATGAAGTGTTGCTGCATTCACTCTGGCTTGGGCATGCTTGTCTGATTTCAGAGTCATTGGAGCAATCGTGGTGTATCCCTTTGTGTTCTCCTTGCTTCTCCTTGGAGGTCCTCTGGCAGGTCTTCAAGGGCGGAACTTGCAATCCAGGATTGTTTGATTCAAGATTTGAGAGCAGAAACCCAAGGAAATGTAATTTTAAATATACAAAAAATCTCTGCCTATCCAGCCCATCAGCGCAAGGCACCGAGGTGAAGGCTTCCCTCTCCTGTCCTTCGTCCCTTGGTTCATTTTCCCCATTTCTTGGTGTACATGAGTTCATATACTTCAAGAAGTGGGGTAGCAGAACAAAGCAATGTTCAAAGGAAATAAAGACCATTTATATCTGGTTTTCATTTCCTTTTTCTTCTATTTGGTTAACTGCACAATATTTATTAATAAAAGACTTGCTCATTCTCGTACTCTGAATTATTAAATCTCAGAGACTCTGATTTGGCTAAAGAGTAATTAGTGTGTGCAGTATCTTCCTGACAGGTGCTGGAGACGTAATCAGGAACCAAGGTGCTTTTAGCAAATGCCTTGTTAAAGTACACTTTAAAATACCATCTTACCAGGAATGGAAAAAGCCTGTAGTCATATTAAAAAAACACCTCCTTTCAGAAGCTGAGAGGTTTGGGAAGATGGGATCAGGTGTATGTAGTGTTACACACAGTGCTCATCTGCTGGGTTTATCCTCCGTTAAATTTTTAGCATAGATCCTCATAACGTAGTCTCAGCAGAAACGCAGGCAAAGCTTAAGGGATTACACTGATTAATATGGGGATGTGAGTTTGGGGTTTTGTTTGTTGCATTAGAGCTGAAGGAGTCTTTTGGGTGCTTCACTTGGACTCGTGCCCGTGTCTAAACATATGGTACAGCAGTCGATGGAATGCAGATAATAGCTTCATTTTCTTTGCTATTTAGGTTCAAACTTGTGCTAACAGGTCCCCTCCCAAGTTTTGTTTCAACCCACTATGTGAACCTAGTAGGGTAATTCATCTCTCCATGCCTCAGTTTCCCCATACTGCAAACAGCAATAATAATAATAATAATAATACACTGCTTTTGGTTTAATGTGTTTGGAGTGTACAGATGAAAAGCACAAAATATGACCTTGCTATTTAATTACTGGGCCTATTGCTTGTACACAACTTGTCTTGGGAATACACGTGACTGGGAAACCTGGACTTCCTGTATCTATCTGGGCAGTGCTGCCAGCCTGCCCAGTTGGGCCAGGACCTGCAGCATGGCAAATATAGCTGGCATTAGCCAGCTGGCCACTTCAAAGGATGACGGTGAGAAGGGAGTGAAAACTTGCAAGGGAGAAAACACGCTTAAAACCTCAATAAAACAACCTTTTTCTCTTCTGACCAGGAAGCCTGAATACATAGGCAGTACTGCTTCCTAGGTGATGTCAAGCTGTATTAATATTTCAAAAGAGAAGTGAGTCAAACCAGCTAATCCGTGTAAACTGTTGTCATAGGTATGTGGTGAAATCCACATCTATCAGCTCTGAGCAGTTGCTCTGTGGAGTTGGGTCAAGGCATATTGGTGCCCCTGCTTCCCTGAGTGATATAGGAAGCAAGGTCACAGGGTGTGGGAATGCTAATTTGTCTTTGCTTAACGAATCACTGATGAATGACTTTTCATATTCAGGGTCCTAAGACACACTCTGTGAATGTGGATAGCATGTTTTTACTACTTTTTACAGGATTAAACTTAGCCCAGGGGGAATCTGCTTTGGAATAGCCTTCGAAATTTGGAGGAAGGCTAAACCAGCCCCTGGAGGGCTGATAGCAATGTGTGCACTATTCAGGTGTGTCGTGACTTCTGAGGACAGGTATAGATATTATAGGTATATTAGATATATGTCTATTTTAAATCTTCCCATTTTAAAGTACATCTTTAAACCGTGCAAATAAACCAGTGGTTTAGAAAAATGGAGTGATTGTACAAAAAATTGTATTGTGCCATAGGATTTCACCAACTGTACTAAGCCTATAGGCAAAGGCTTATGCTTTGGATTTAAGGAGTATCTGGCGTGTCCTCTCACTGTAGAAACCACATGTAGGAGGAGACAGTTTCAAGATGCAAGATCTGTTGTCATTAGTGGTTCCTCTCTCTCTCCTGACTCTAAGGCTGCTTGGCCTGAAAGCAGCAGGCAATCAATGAGGTCACTAAGGGGTGTTGGAGCTGATCTTCAAAGTCACGTAATTTTTTATAATGTTTTCAAGGAAAAACCTGATTGTGGAGTCACATGTTACTCCGTGAAAACTTTGGGGAGGTGACAGTGGTCCAAAAGTTTAGCGCAGATATAAATATAAGCATGCAGTTAGGTAAAATTAATATTAAATATAAATAGTTCATAGTGCTTCTAAATTGAAAAGCAAATAAATATTTGATTTCATAGTTCTTATCCAGTTTATGCCAATAGTGGTATCTTCCAGTAACAAAGTTATGCCCTCCAGATTAAAGGGAGAACACAGATTTCTCTTTTAAGCAGGTGAAATATAAATTTGTTGATATGGTCTGAAAAAAGTCTCAGTATCAGAGCATTCCAGGTGTCTGCGAGCTAGTTTCAGCCTAGCCATTTTCCTGTATAGTTTGACCTACCTGACATATTATTTGCTTTTCCCCTCTGCTTTTTTCCTTTTCAAGTTTCATTGCTGTTTTGCTGTCCTGTTGTGTGGAGACAATGCTGATGATATATTTTTTTCTGCATATGTAAGCTGCCTTCCTCCCTTCTCCTGCTCTTCATCACTGCTGTTGTCTCTTCCAGTGACATCCAGAGCTTTTATGTGAAATGGATGTTATTAAATGTAAATGGTATCTCAACAGCAATTAAAAATGTAAGTACCTATAATGAAATTGGTTTACCTGTAAAAGAAAAAGGGGCAAGTGACCCTGTGTTTGGTTTTGATGCCATAAGCAATTGCTTTTTCATCTGAATGGCCTGAATAACTTGGATCTAGATTCTGCATGTGCTCTGCAGATACACAGGTTTTGAGAATTCTTTCATCAAGTAGTTCAACATGATAACAAAATTTTTGCAGGAATGGTGTTAGAACATCTCACACCAACTTTATCAAGCACCTAGCCTACACAATGTGATTTTTTTCCCCACAGTTATGCTTAAAATCCAAACCCAGAACTTGTTTTCAAATGCTAGCTAATTATTTTCTTGGTGTGCAAGCTGTCTTACTAATTCTGACTGAAGTCACTGTAGCATTAAATCACAGTGCAAAAAGCCACAAATATTTAGGATCCAGCCCATTGATTGTACATGGTGAGGGAGCAAAACCCTGCAGCATCCCACACTTCTAAAACTTCCCATTCAGCAAGCCTTCAGTTTAATACATGATGTCCTCATTTGTGTTATGTAGGACACAAATTTATATGCCAAGAAATGGAGAAACTTGCTCTTGTCTATGATTTTGATATTGAAAAGAAAATACAATTTCTGGTTCCTTTGCATACACTTCTCCCAATGAAACAAGGTTTCATAGCCTGCTGGAGTGAGTGGGAAATGGAACTGAAAGCATCAGTCGCCGCACTCCACAGCTGGTAGGCAGCTCCATGCCTTGCTGTGGTCTAGAGCAGATTTTTCTTGGCAGATGCTTCCCACTGGTGTTAGCAGTGATGAAGGTGAGCGCGTTAGCAAGGCTTACTTGTTTCTGCTCTCATTAGTCATGTCACTTAGGTCATTACTGCTGGCCTCAGGAGCCCTCCTTTCTTGGCCCTGCCAGCCACCTCCACCTCATGGGAGAGGTATGTTGGGAAGTTGTAAAATGGTAGGGTAGAGGCAGTCTAGGCATGTACTATTTTTTTCTTTTTCCCCTGCTTATTACCTTTTCCAGTATTTTCCGAAGGTTGGGAGCTGCAGAATGCTTGCTGTCAAGCTTGCACTTGCTCTGCTGCTTTTGAAATTGGAGCTAATTTTGCCTTTTTCCAGACTTCCTGAATGACTGCAGGTCTTGGAAGTTTGATGCTTCAGATTACTGAATAGCTTACTGCTACTTGTGATGTATTATCCTGACTTTTGGTCACGGTTCTGCAGGCTCGTTTCAATGTCTGCTCTGTTTCTGAGGGACACTCGTTCAGGGGGCAGTTTTGATCCTTCTCCAGTAGGAAATGTCTCATGTGGCTCTTGGTGATTCTGTCGGGGCTTTGATGGAGCTGGCTTGGTATTCCTGTTCAGGGAGAGTGAGTGAGGAGGTAAGAATTTGCCTTTTAGGATCTGTAATGGTTTGGAGCAGATTGAACACATCCCAGGCTCTCTGCCTTTTCAAGTCAAGGGTTGGACTTGATGATCTCAGAGGTCTTTTCCAACCCAGTTGATTCTATGATTCTGTGAAGTCCTGAGATCCTGGGAATGCTGCTGTGGTTGCACACTGGGAGTCCTACAGCATCACAGCAAACACCACAGTGAAATGCATATAATAATGTTTGCAGCTTTTGCATGATGAGATGGACACAATGTCTTTACAATTCCGGCCAAGACCTGAGATAGCTGCTGGCTGCAAGAAGGTCTCACAACTTGCAGAAAGAAAATCAAACGCCACCGTGAAAATCTCTTGTAAACCTTCCTGGGTTTCCTTAGCCCGGTTGTGCCTGGCCTACTCTGAAAATCCAGCCCAGAAAAAAGCACTGGGCCATTGAGAATGTTAGAAAGAGGGTTTCACTCTTCTTTTTAAAGAGGGTTAACCCAAACCCCATGTTTGGGGCTGCCCAGGGCAGATCCAGAAAGGATCTCTGTAGACCATCACATGGATGGCCCTCCTCTGAGCAGGCTCAGCAAGCTGATATTGCCACAGTGCCATTTTGCAGATTTTCATCTGAGCCCTCCTTGGTGCCAGCTGCAGGAAGGCCATCCCCAGCAGATCACTCGTGGTGAGGACAGGTTTTGTTGGTCCGTAGAAATCCAAACGGAGAGAGTGATGGGGTAAAAGAAGCATATGCCACGGGAATGGTTCTGGAGTACACTGGAGTACAGACTTTGCACCAATTCATGAGGGTAGTGCTATGACCATGGCCTTTAAACACTGCTGTTTCGCTGCTGCTGGATATCATAACCTCCCAGGAAACAGGTGGAAAAAGTGTCTAGGAAAAATGGACCAGGCTTTTGCAATAGGCAGTTTGGGTTTTTGGCAGGTGGGGTGAGCAGACCTGTTTCCATTCAGCATCTGTTTCTCTGTGAAAAATAGCAGGAAATCTGGTTTTTCAATCCCTTTGACACTTGTCTGTGCATTCACTCAAATGCCCCAAATATTTCACAGCTGAGATAATATCAATAAAAAATAATGTTTAATTTCAGTTTTGCGAAAATCTGAAGCAACATTTTTTTTTTAAATATTGCTCCCATCCAGAATGACCCTTGTCAAACCAGCACTATGTGTAGCCCTGCATCATGTGAATTGGTAGCTAGAGAAAGCATTATCCCTTCTTCTCTACCCAGTTGTCTTTGTCTCTTGCTCCCCTGTTTGGGTTTGGACATCCCTCGTATTTCCCCATAACAAATCTTTCCAGTTCCCTTAATCCACTGGAGTGATGCAATGGAGTTGAAGGGAAGTTAGTGTCAGTCCTGTCTAACTCCCTCTCCCTCCCCTAAATTTGTGCCTGCTTAAACATGCTTTTCATAACTGGCAGATGGGCAGCAAGTCTATGTGTTCCTGTGGAGTTGGGAATAAGAGGAGGATCAGGAAACTCCTGTCTTACAAAGACTGGTGGAACTTCTCAGGTTCTGCTCTCTACTTCTAGATCAGGACAATTTCAGAGCATTAACATTTTTGCTCCTTGATCAAGATGAAGACTAGGAGTGTGCAGCTCTGAGTCCTGTGCTGTTTTAGCTGTGGAAGAATGAAGTGGGCCCCTGGAGGGCATGAAGTAGAACACTGATCACAGGCTGCCTTGCTTCCAACACTATAAATACCTCATTGTATTCTTTGTACCTCTACCACCCTGGAAGGGTTTCTGACTGCAAGGCTGTGCGCGTGTGAGCTGAGCAGAGTGGTGGGTATCACACCACCTGGCTCTGTCGCAAGTAGCATCAGCTTCCCTCTACCTTCACGATCTCCTGTATAAAAGTCCTGGGCCCTGCTAACCCTTCTGCAACCCAGTCGCTTGGGTTTTCCTTCACAAATCACTATGAAATTCTGCAGCAATACAGTACAAATGGCTGCACAGCTTCTTTTTCCTCAAGACCAAACCTAGACAGAATTTTACTTCTTAAGTGTTGAAAAACCTGCAAATGTAACTTTTCTTTTTCTTTAAAAAAAAAAAGGGAAGAAAAGAAGAAATTTTAGCTATATAAAGTCTATGAAACATTCAAATTTTCAGAACGCATAATGTATAACACAGATGTACTTTCAATGTCAAACCTTTTCTATAGTGAGGAGGTCAGAGCTCTCCTGCACTTACCAGCAGGGTAAACTTAAAGTTACTCTTACAGTGAGCAAAAACTTTAAGTGGCTTTGACAGTGAGCAAAGGGTTCTCTCTCCGTAGTGCCTTGCTAAATGCTATACACTAAAGCAGTTTGCATACATTCAACTGCTGTTGTGAACTGAAGATTCACCCACACATGCCCCCCACTTTTTCCCCCCTTTTTTTAGCTGTTTGAACTGTCCTGGAGCAGATGAAAACCACTAAAATGACGGCATGACAGAAATACTCCACAAGTGAAAAATTTGGGATTTCTTTCCTTTTTTCTTTTTCACCCCTTCTTGACTGACTAATCTGTAAAAACAGCTGGAATGAAAAGTATCCAACTTCATGCTTGGAGGAAAGAAGTTTTTGGGTATTTCACTAAGTAATTGCAGCAGCTAAGATTCGGAGCTGGCTGTAGAGCCCCTTGCTGTTCCTGTGTTCCTGCTAGTCAGTCTGGATTGACCTCAGTATTTATGTCATGGGCTGAAAGAAGAGGCTGAAGGCAGAGCCCTCATACAGAGGCTGTGGGTGCTTGTTGGGCCTTCTACCACCATTACCTAATCTTCCTCCTCTTCCTCCTCCATCTCTGGGTGCTGTGGCTAATCCCAGCCACTGAGGCACTTGGCAGTGTGGTGATCTTTGTGGCTTTTAAATGAGAGGCCACTCCTTTCCAAAGAATGAGCTCAGGAACGCTGACCCTATTAATTTATTTTATTTGGCATTATTAGGAAAAGGACCCAACCCTAAACCCTCTGTTGTCAGGATTTTCTTTAAATAGCCAGTTTTGGAAACAGGAAATTCCTTTACCTCTGGAAACAGGAAACAGGTCTGACATTTACATATTTGTTTTAAATCTTTCAATTATCCACTGCTGCCCCTCACCTCTGACTTTCTTTCTGCTGCTAAGCAAAATTCTCTATTTTCGATAAGCCAGTATTTGGGGGTATTGTGCAAGACTCAGGCATGTGCTGCTATGGAGTAAATCAATGCATTTTGTTTTAAAGCCGGCAGGGCTGATGTTTTCTGGATCCATCATGTTCATAATATGTATGAACACAAGAAGTTCTATTCACTGAAGTTTGATGACTCAATAAAATAATTAAAAAAAAGAAAATGAGAATTGGCATCCCACAACTAAATGGAGGACAAGGTTTTTATTTTCTCTTAAGGCTAATAATCAAAGCCTTCTGACAAGAAAGGACATAGCAGTGGAACTGGAGTAGTCTTTAGAAATTCAGGGCCAGAAGCAACTTCAAGATATCTTCTAATCCATCTTCTTGCCCCCAAGAAGGATAGATGTTTATCTTCAAAACCTCTGATGAAGGTGATTTCACAACCCATCAGCAAATCATGTGCTATGCCTTTACTCTCTCTATAGTCAAAAAGATTTTTCATAATACCCTAAAAAATTATTATTTTGAACAACTGATGACCATCCTTTTTGAACAGTTATCTGGTCTAGGATTGTGTATTCAGGATGTATTTGCCACCTCTGCAACCTCTTAAACATCTGAGGTTTTCCCTATAGATCATGTTTCCAAATGTCTTTTGGCTCTTGTTGCTTGCTTCTTGGACTCTATGCCAAATGTGCCTGCCTTTTTTTGAAAAGGTTATTTCCCAGACTGGCAAAGTCTCCGTCTGAAGCCTCACAGCTGACAAGCATAGCTGCCTCTTGGGCCGTGCCTGTGATGCCCTGTAAGTCTGTGGTCTGGTGGTTTTTGCAGAAGCTGTGTGTCATTAACACCTGACCTGTTTGCAATCCTCTGTAACTCTAACTTTGATGCTTTGGTGGTACTGTTGCCTTTCTGTTTATTCCACTTTCGTTTCTGTGGAGCCCTCCTTTCTAAGCAGAGTACGGAGCTATTAAGGGTCCTGGGAATATGTTGTCTCTTAAATAATCACAAGCGGAGCTACTGTGCCAAGTTCTGGTTTGGAGTAACTGTTTTTTCTGCTTCCAGACCTTGATGTAGCTCCAGAAAAAGAAAAGTGTTTACAGATGCATTATGAATTAGCACCCTGGTTGCCAGCCCTTTGTAGCCGGGTCCTAGCTCTGGGTGGGTGCTGCCATGCCTCTCATGCTGTGAACGTGCTTGAACAGGCGAGAGTCTCTCTCAATTTGTTGCATTCATGTCCGGACTGTCTCCCTGCCATGGTGCACTGGGTTGTTCTCAAAGCCTTTTAGTAGCCTCTTGAACACTCACCTTTGCTACCCTTGACACTGAATTTGTTACCTCTTGGTTGTTCCCTCCGAGACTGTCAGGGCATCAGTGCCTCACAATCTTCTTCCCAAAGCACCCCAGGATGTGCAGAGCTGTAGTGGTGACAGAGGATCAGCAAGCTGTATTTGCTGTACAACCTGTGCGATGTTGGGCTGTAGAGATCTCTGGAGTGAGAGGGAGGAGGGTTCCCACCTGCTCCCCAGCACTGCAGCTCATCCTCGCAGTCCCAGGGCACGGCATCAGCATCCAACTCATATGCTCCCTTTTTGTAACCATACTTTATGCTTAGCTGACTTCTCCCACAAGGATCTTGGGAACAGAGATATAGAGGTAGTGGTTAATGCTGGTTTAGCAGTGACCTGCTGCCAATAGGCGCAGCTGTTGATCTCTATACACCCCCCTGGGGAACCAAGCAGAAAGTAGCAAACCTGGGGAAGTTGATCTTGTTCAGTAAGCAAACAAGAACTTTAATTCACTTCTGGTTAGTACAGAACCTATAGTATCTTGTCCATGCTTTAAACATCACGTCTGTGCTGGGCACAGTGTGCTGCACTGCTCAGCCCTGCGGTTCTGCCTGGTCCCTGGCATTGGTCTGGTCCAGGACACAGCCGCTTTTGATGTTAACTTCATTAGCTCTCAGCAAAGGGTAGCTGCTCCTGGCAAAAGATTCTAAAACAATCGCCACATTAGCAATGAATTAAAACAAACCTGAAATAACTCTTTGTTTTAATTCCAGTGTAACGTGTCAGAGCAGTTCGAGTATGCTTTGGCATGCTGAGTGGTAATGGAGATTTTTTTTCTTCTGCGTTGGTTAGTCTGAAAAATTGCAGCTGAAATAATAAAGATGTGTCTTTCAGATCGTTGTAGCTCATGGGAAGTCTGCACAGCTCAATGACCATTCTGATACCTCCTTGTTCCAAATTAGTGTGATAGTTTTGCCTTTGAAATATAACCAATGGGAAAAAAATAAGTGATTAGCCACTAGTTGGAGATAAGCTTCCAAATGATGTCCCTAGAAATGTAAAGGAAAAGAACAAGCATCCAAAAGAGTTTTTTGCATCCAAAAGAGTAGTGGTATTAATTTTTCTCTTTGTCAAGTTTCTCTGGAGCCTGTCATAGTGTGTGTTAGAGTTTACCTGAGGTCAATGGGAGCCTTGCTGATGATTTCATCATATCTCGGTGCAGCTCTGACATGGTGACAACTCATCTTTCCAGCTCGCTTGGGGAGGAAGGTAGAAATCCTGATTCCAATGCAGAGGAGTGGAATAGCCAGCTAACAGGTCTGGCTGGGTGGTTTTGGTGTCATCTTCCTGAATTACAAAAAGGCACCTGAATCTGTTTTATTTGGTGTCTCTGAGCCAGGGTGCTGTGTTTGTGCCCACATTTGGGTGGCAGCTCGTGAGAGTGTCAACTCACTGGGTATGAAAATGTCATTTTACATAGAGGCTGAATTTCCTACTTATACACCAGTGATTGCCAGGGCACTTGAACACGTACATGAGCTGTGCTTGGGCACAGTACTTACCCCAACAGGCACTTCTTGGCAGCTCTGGCCAAGGATGTGGCTTGTGGCCTTGCAGAAGAGGAAGGCTGCTGCTAGAGTAACCTCCCAGGCTGACCAGATATGCCTCCTGTGCTTCCTTCACCTGGGAGTTTTATTCAGAGCTCGTGATATTTAATTATTGCTATTCCCATCAAGGTATATGAAGATGCGAATCACTCTCCTAGTGTTCCCCAATTGCTGGGCACTAAGCACAGTCTCTGGGACTGCTGTGTGTATTTTTCTAATATGACATCTGTCTTCCTGCAAATAATTTACCTGCTTGAAATGACCATTATATTCCTGTTGGTATGTGAATCAGAGGACTCTTCTGGTATAAAATGTGCTAGCATTTTGGGCATGACTCATACTGAAGGAATTAGGTTTTCAAACAGTTAAGTTTGTTCATGTGTATTTCACAGGGAGGCATGTGAAAAATGGCAAGTAGGTTCCCTCTGCTGCCTTCAAGGAGGGTTGCCCCTTTTTTTTATTTGAAAAAAAACCACAGATGATCTCTACTGTCTGCCTTTCCTTTAAATAAGGATAGGTTTTGTTTAAATAAGGTAGGTTTGTTGCTGTTTTGTTGAACTATTGAAACTTTGAGCTGTGGCTTCACACATGTATCTTAAGCATTTTTGTTGCTTTCTATAAATTATGAGGGGCGCGTCTGTGAAACAGTCAAATTGCTGTGTTTCTGATGGCCAGGGGACTGGAGCGTGTCCTGTGGAAGAAGAGACTTGAGGACAGGGGTTTGTTCAGCCTGGAGAGGAGATGGCTTTAGGGGAGACCTTACTGCAGCCTGCCTCTATTATGGGGAAGTTAATGAAAACATGCAGCCAGGCTCCAGGGTACAAAAATTGCAAACTGGAATGGCATTTTCTGAGAAAATATTAAAAGAAGAAAATCTTCATGAGGAAAATTATACATTGATAAATTGCCTAAAGTGGTTTGAGGAGCTCTGTCCTCAGAGTTTTCAAGGCCAAAGTGGTCTAAGCCCTGTGCAACATCACGTGAACTCAGGGTTGTCCCTGCTTTGAGCAGGAAGCTTCAGGCTTCCCAAGGTCCCTTTCCACCTGAATAGTCTTATTTAGTGACATTACGCATAAATATGGGCCTTGGAGGTGAGCTTGAGCTTCCATTCCCTTTGTATTCCACTTCTAAATGGGGGTAAAAAACAGACTCCACTGGGATTGTGCTAAACTTGGTGCTGGTGGGAAATTCTGTCGCAGCAAATGTTTCCATAAGGAATTGACTGCTGCCTGCCTGATTGCATCTCCACGGGGGAACATTGGCAGGGCAAGTGGACCATTTATCTGTAATGCAGCAAATACAGCCCTGAAGTCATCCAAGACTTCAGCCTTGCTGTTATCCCGTTTTTCCAAATTGATTTGTGAGCATTGACAGATTTCTGCCTCTATGAGTTGACTGAGATGATGTTGCAAATCCAGGTTTCATTGCAGGAAACTGGAAGAAAAATAAGAGAAAAGTTTTCTGTGCTCTCTGCAGCCTGCTCACCACAAGGATGCTGGTCCTTCAGTTGTTGGGGTGCCTCTTCCAGAAGTCAGGGGCTGAGCCATCCGTGAAGGGGGATGGCAAGCCCTTGGCAAACAGGTTTTGGAATAAATCTGGTGTCTGGTCGTCGCGGGGCGCGGATGGCAGCAGCGGGTCGCTCAGCATCCTCGCCAGCACCGACTGGTTTTGTTGGTTGCGTTTTCACCAGTTCTGGCAGCCGGTTCTGGGAAGTGAAGCCTGGGGAGTGCGCGGGTGGGAGGGGGACCCAGCGAACGCGTTTCCCGTGTGGGTGAATATGGACGAGGTGCGTGGTTCAGAACGCCCGCGGCTGCTGCTTGGTGACATCCAGCGGGGCCGGGCCGGCGGCAGCGGGGCCGGCGGGAGCCGCTAGAGGCCCCTCCAGGCGCGGGGATGGCGCGGCCGCCCCACCCCGCCTTCCCCGGGCCCCCCGGGCTCCACTCGCTGGGCGGGTGGGGGAGGAAGGGCTCCGCAGTCGAATCCGACATCTCTAAAGATAAAAATCCTCTCAGGAGAAGGGAAGAGGTGAGCTGATTTTGCCCCTCTACTCCGCTCCGGTGAGACCCCACCTGTAGTACTGCATCCAGCTCTGGCGTCGGCAGCATGGTAAAGCCATGGACTTGTTGGAGCGGGTCCCGAGGAGGGCCGTAAAAATCATTGGAGGGCTGGAGCACCTCTCCTGTGACTACAGGCTGAGAGAGCTGGGATTGTTCAGCCCGGAGAAGAGAAGGCTCTGGAGAGACCTTTCAGCAGCCTTACAGTATCTAAAGGGGGCCTACAAGAATCACAGAATATGCTGAGTTGGAAGGGACCCACAAGGGTCGTCAAGCCCATCTCTCAGCCCTGCACGGAACCATCCCCAAGAGTCACGCCATGTGCCTGAGAGTATTGTCCAGACACTTCTTGAACTTCTTGACACTTCAGGCTTGGTGCTGTGACCACTTCCCTGGGGAGCCTGTTCCAGTGCCTAACCACCCTCTGGGTGAAGAACGTCTTTGTAATATCTAACGTAAGAAAGATGGGGACAGACTTTGTAGCGGGACCTGTTGTGATAGGGTAAGGGGTAATGCTTTTTAACTAAAGGAGGATAGATTCAGACTGGATGGAAGGAAGAAATTCTTTACAGTGAGGGTGGTGAGGCACTGAAACAGGTTACCCAGAGAGGTAGGAGGTGTCCCATTCCTGAGAACATTCAAGGTCAGGCTGGATGGTGCTCTGAGTAACCTGATCTACTTGAAGATGTCCTTGATCATGGTGGGGGCTTGGACTAGGTGACCTCTAAAGGTTCCTTCCAACCCGAACCAGTCTATGTTTCTGTGAAAAGAGAGGCAATACATTGTGTCTCTCTTTTTGTGGGATCTTGGCACCAGTCCTCTCAGCAGATCCTCAGACAAACTGCACAGGAGTTGAGCTGAGCTGAAACAGCAGCAATGGGTGCATGTCTGCCCCAGGAGCGCACCAAAGCAGATTCCTTTCCAAATTTGATATGTGTCTCAGCCTCAATAGGTCCCGTGTTTTGCACTAATTTCTGCAAGCACTGCTCTTTCTTCTGATACACAATTCAAGATCTCAGAAATGCAGAGTTGAAAGTATTATCTCTGCCTTTTCAGCTCTGGATTATTTTATTCTGCCTCAGTTTGTCACATTCTCAGGGAAATCTGTGCCACTTTAGATCACTGGTCCTTAATTATTACCTATTTTCTCTTTGTCTCTCTTCTCAGTCGGGAGGGTTTTAAGACAGAAATTACTGGTGGTCTGAAAACTTCAGCTGCATAAATTTATCATATGGATTGTGTTTGGCCATTGCAAAGTATGTTTGACAGCACTAAGCTAAGTGGCTAAATGCTGTGGTGATTTATAGTCCTCTTAGGGCACGAACACAATTATTCATTTACCTCATCAAAACAAAGAAGTTCACTGTTAATGAGGATAGTTCATCACAGCTTGGCTCCCCTGACATAGCTGGAGACTCAGGGGTTGCTGGTAAGCTCTGGGAAGGGTACAGAGAGTGGAGCCTGCATGCTTGGCTTGCTCAGGCAGGGTGTCACTGCCTGCTTGCCCTCTCTCCGCAGCCTGCCCCAGTGGGGCTTGAAGTAATTTCGAGTGAAAGGGAAGGAAGCATTTTTTTTTTTCCTAACGTAAATACCACTGGATAGATTTTTACAGTTTTTGGGCCCTAACCTGTTAAGTATAGTGTCTATATAATAGCAAGCATTATGCATGTAAAATCTACCCAAAGCTGTTTTTCAAATGTAGGGTAATCAACAGTATCGAGGTACTCCTTCACATTCAGGAGCTTTATTGAATTTTGGGCAAACACTTCTGTGAAAATTATATATATGTAATCACTTAAAAACAAACATATGTGATCAACTGATGAACAGCACATTTTATACTGTTCTTTCCTTTCTCTCCAAATGATATTAGTTTTAATTTATTTTTTTTAGTTTAGGGGCACACCAAATCAGATTTTTCAATATAGATGCATTATTTTTATAATTTTAACTACAACAGTACTAGGAATGTAGTTCTGAGCTGAAACTTGAGCTCCCAACTTTCTGCCTCTCAGTCAGACTTCGTATTTTCATTTTTAAGCTTGTAAAAACTAGGGAGTTAGAAGTTCTGACAATCAGTGCTTCAGCATGTTGCAGTAACACTCAGGCTGCAATACCTATCTGCACAGCTCACCACCATCTAACTGTGTCTTTCCCTCTTTCTTTTTGTCTCTTTATATTGTTTAGGTTTTACTGTGTCTAAACAACAGGCTGGTTGCATATACACAGTATCTTCTGCTATTTTAAAGTATAAATGTATAGAGTAAAAAAGTGGGGGGAAGTGTTTCAGACATGAGAAGAATGGTGAAAGGGAAGAAAAGCCTACTTGATCCATGACTTTTAAGGGATAAATGAAAGATATATTTCTATTAGCTCTGGCTCCTAAGGGTTTTGACACACCATTTCCCATCTTATGATGGGAGATCTAGGAGAGAAATTGAACTGCTCATCCATCAGTCCGTCAGCAGTAGCCTGGTTGTTTCTTTCTCCATCCCAGCTGCTTGCTCTTCTGCAGAGGGATTGACCTTCCACAGCCTTCTTTGGTCTTTTTCCTTTTTTAGGGGTCAGCTTCTGTTTCCACCATATCTGTACCTTCAAAGTTGCTCTTCTGGTTTTTCACAGAGCTGTCTGTCCTCATTCTTGTCTTGTCCTGCTCTTCAGCTGTCTTGGACATACAGTGCACTGTGGCTGGTTCCTGCTTGTATCCCATAGTTGTGTACCTTGTTCCTGGGAGGGGGAATGGTCACCGTCATCCAGTGAGCAACTGGAAGGAGTCAGGCCAGCATGCAGCTTTTTACCAATGCGCACGTGAGTGTGCGGTGTCAAGCCAAGACAGCAGGAATGAAGGGCAGGAGCTGTGATGGAGACAGCCAGGTCGTTGGCCAGGTTCCTGCAGCAGTGCTGCCTTCTTGTCCCTCACCTGTGGTCCCACCCTGGGCTGTGGCACCGATGTCAGTCTGACCCTTTGGAGGCTTGTGTGGGTTTCAGTGTAGTGGGCTGAGACATAAATGCCCCTGCTGCACAAAGGGGAAGAAAGAAGACATTTTGGCAAGTTTGTCATTGATTATCTGGCATCAAGTCAGAGCAGACTTGGGCTGCGGCTCAGCCTTGATATCCCTGTGATCCTTACTTTCTAAAGTTCTAGGACGATAAACATAGCAAAATGTGCAAGAGAGAACATGACAGTCTCCCTGCCCTTTCCATCTCTGTGTCTAGCTGTGCTTTTCTTTGGTCCTGGGAATGTTCTTCTTTGACCAAACAGGGTATAAATGATGAGATTTACTTCTGAGCAGCCCGTGGAATAGCCCGGGGCAAGTCATTCCTAGAAGATGCTTTCCTCTTTTTAAATGGATCATTAACTTTAGAGTTAACGAAGCAGGGAGAGGAGAGAAACAAATGGGGAAATAGTTTCCTGAAAGGGGGAAGAAAGAACTGTTATTCACTCATCAGGATATTCTTAGATTGTGTGTGGGAACAGCCTAACAAAAGGAGGGAGCTTGAGAGAGGCAAGCCAGGTGACAGTGATTTGCATAGGACAGTCCTGAGGGAGTTTGAGCCATGTCATCCTTAGGCAGAGACGTGCTAGTTCTTCCTGAAGGAGGTTTCTTCCCTATTTCCCATCCTAATCCCCTTCTTCCAGTACAGGGAACTGTAGGGAGGGAAGGTGTTTACAGACTCATGAGCTTTGATTACTGCTGTGTGTGTTAGTTGTGATGTTGCTGTTACTCTGGTGCAAGGAACTCAGGGGAGACAGCGTGATGCAGAGCTGATTCAGATGAGATCCCAAAGTGTTCATCTGCTCCAGTGTGCTCTTCCAGGATAGCAGGATTGCAGGTGGAGCAGAGGCAGCCCCTGTCAAAGTAATGGGGGAAATGTGGCTTTTGGAGACTGGAACAACGCTCTAAACAAGGAGTGTGTGGCCTGTGGGGAGGAGAACAGCAAAGGATTAGAGCTCGCTACCTCTTTCTGTTCCCTACTGTTGGATCACTTTTGACCCCAGTCAGATTTAATTACTTCGGATAGGGAATTAACAGCCACTCATACTCAGTAATTAGGGGAGTGTGTGATTATATTGCTGAAGTGGGGGGAAAGTTGTGGCTGCAAAGTCCAGCTGGCAGTGCTGCTTTCATCTGTTTGCAGCATCCAGCAGTACAAGGTTCTAATATCCCTGTAGGTCTTCAGTGTCCATGGCAGCAGCTGCAGGAGATATTGCTATAGACTGCTTGGATGTGGGTTTGGCTTTTTTTTTTCCCCTGGGCATCTAAAACGCAAGAGTGATAAAACAGATTTTAAAGGATGATATGCAAGAAGTGCAGTTTGTGGAAATTGTGGAAATGCCAGCATTGCTCTGCCTGTCTGACTAGCAAGGCTAGGGGAGGTGGGAAGGGTTGTGCTGAACTTCTGTGGCAAGAGAACATGGGCAGTTTGATGATCATCTCTCCAAGCTTTCATAAAATTCTAGAATCTTGGATTATAGCAGCTGCATCAGGATTTAAATGCGATGTCTATTATCCTGTAGCTAAAAGGAGACAAAGTGTATTAAAAGGTAGCAAGGTTTTGCACCTGATTAATGGAATTAGCCTTCCTTGCCATATTTTACTCCTGTAGGTGCATCTAATAGGTGCTGATGGATCTACTGTAGCATAAGAAAATAACATTTGTGTTGCCTGTTAAATTAATTTCCCTGGTAAAATGAGGCTACCAGGATGACCCATCTGACTCCATCTTTTTATAAGGAATGAAATTGAGTACTGTTGTTATGATTAGCGTATTAAAAGTATTAGGTTTGTTGTCTTAGCTGTGCTGTGTTTTCTCGTGGTCTCTCTTATGCTGATTGCTAATGACAGGCTTTGGCAGGAGCTAACCTAGGCAGTCCTTCCCGTGATGGGAACCAGATGGATGGTTTAGCTCTGGCTGCCCCTCCCACTGAACACCAGGAGCAGGAGGAGGGGGAGCCCTTTTGGCAGGAGGAGGTGGGGGTGGGGGGCACTAGTAGAAAAGTAAATGAATGGCAGAGGACCAGTTCTCATCTATCCGCCGCTTCTTTTCCCTTGAGGCTCCCAGTTTTGCAACTTTCAACTTCATACTTGGCTTCAACTTCTTGGCTTTCAAGTGATTGTGCTGTATGCTACATTTTCATTACTGGTAAAATTGATGGAAAATCACATTTTATTATTTGAAAAATGCAGTGTTCTTGACTGTCAAAGCTCCATTCAGCTGGAAAAAATCTATGCGAGGCACTCTTTTATATTTCATGTATTTTGTGCATTGGCTGGAATGAAAAAGTAATGAAAGGCTGTATTTTGTCAACTTTTGCATCTGTCTGACTGGCAGCACTGACTGATTTGTTTTTTAAAGGTATTTATTTCTTGCACTAAGCACTATTATTCTCCACCCTTTCACAATAAATGCAAATAATATGTGGAATGTGCAAATAATATGTGAAAAAGATAGATGCAAATTATTCAGTCCCTCCAGGTAGGTCTGCGAAGAAACTGGAAATGTGACTGTGGTATGGAAAAGTACTGTCTTTATACCAGCTGGAGCAACGATAACAGGGTTACTTCTGTCTGTGTTTCATGTTTCTGTGGACACATCTATTTTATTTTTTTTATTTTATTTTTTTATCTTCTTTTTTTCCCTTTCCTCTCTTGCTATGAAACTTTAAATGGAATCTGGGCACTCTGAATATCTGAAGCACATCGCTCAGTCCATAAACCCTTCTGCCCCTCCTTGAACCCACTGCTGCTTACGTGTGATATTATGCCCACAAGCTGCTGATGTTGTGCCCAGAGAGTGAGCTAAATAACCCTGGTGTCAGGGAGAATGAGTGGATACCCCTGCTGAGATCTAGACTGGTATGCCTTTTAGCGTGAATCAAGCTTTCCCTCAGAGGAGGAACGTGGCTTCCCTCCCTGCACAGCCATGTGCCAGCTGTGTTGGTACGTGGGCATGAGTCAGATGGAAGGGAGCCAGACTGACCTGGCGTTGTGAGATGCTGCAACTCTGGGGATGTCTTTGCGTTAGGAACAGGTTTTGTTCCTGCCTCACCATCATCCCTAACCATGCTCCTGCCCAGGGGAACGTGTTATGCCCCTCTGCACCACTGAGCGGTGGGTTGTGGCCCTGGGTGTCTTGGCCGTGCTTTTGAGAACTGTCCGAGCCAGTAAGCTGGGGAGGACTGTGCGGTGCAGCTGACAGACCCAGCCAGCCAGCCAGGGTGTATCCCATGGCTCGGGCATACCTGCGATTCAGGATCTCCCTGCAAACTGAAAACAGTGTTTTCTTTTATTACAACTTTTTTTTTTAATGTCACAATTGTCTTCATACCTAGATCACTATAATTGCAATTTCAAGTGAAGAGCCTGTGAAAAGAGGTGTCAGGGTGCTCCTACTCAGCATTGTTTCATTGTTGGCACCAGTAAAATTCACTCCCAATTCCAGTTAAGATTTTAATGTGGCATAAATTTTCCGTTATTCTTAAATAAATACTAAAAATGTGATATCCTTTTTCTTGCTAGTTCCATACAGATTTTCTTTCAATGCAGAACCAAAAAAAATCCAACCAACCAACCAGCCAAAAAGTAAACTGAGCAGTAAAAGCTTACAGAGAAAGTAGTAGAAGTAAAAGCTTACAGAAAAATCTAGAAAATCCTTTTTACCTGAGTTATTATTTATCTCTGCACTTCTTGACTCCCAACTCCTGAATGTGTTAGGAGCTCTTCAGTGAGGGCCATTAGCCACTAGCAGAACCCTGATCTGGAGATCTTCCTCGCTGGAGGAGGGGACCTCGTTGTGCTTTTGTAGTTCACCGGCCCCAAAATTCTTGCAAGCGTGCTGGGTTCATGAGGGCTTGCTGACCTGGATAGTAAATGGGCAGCATGTTGGTTTGAGTGACAAGGTCAAACTGAAAAGGATTGCAGGAGAAATCAGGTAGGAAGGGACCTGAGGAGGTCTCTGGTTCAACCTCCTGCTCGGGGCAGTGCCAGCTATGAGATCAGACCAGGTTGTTCATGGCTTGATCCAGTCAGGTCAGACTGAAAAGTCTCCAGAGATGTGGAGACCTCTTCCAGGAAACTCTGGGTAATTTGATGTTTGTTACCATGTGGCACTTAGAGAGATCAGAGGTAAATATGTGCCACCATTCTCTCTGTAGAAGATGTTCCTGAGACTTTTTGTTTAGGAAGCAGGGTAAGCAATGGGACAAGCCTGGGACACTTCTACATGGTGCTCCCTGCCTTGAAGAGGTGGCTGCAAGGGATGAGGACCTGCTTTGTCCTTTTGGGGGCAAATGTGGGGCAAGCAAAACCATCCTGCCAATCCAGGGGACGAGAACCAGTTCAACTCCTCCTATCCTTGGTTTTTCTTGACCTTTTTTTCCACAGCCACCTGGAAGTGATGGAGTGGAAGCTATGGTGCTCCTTGTCTGTCCTCATTTCTCCCCAGTAAGCTGTACATCTGTCCTGGCTGAAATAGCCTGCCCTGGATTGGCAACCTGGTAGCTGTCACCGCAGTTAATAGCAGGGCTGAGCCTTGGTGCCTGCCATTGGCTGAATTAATTCTCACTATGTGCATCCGGACACAGGGCTGGGACATGGGGACACTGTAGCACCTCATTCAGGGCCTGAGATCCACAGTGTAAGCCTTTGGAGAGATGAGCACCTCCCACAGCTTCAGGGGGGACAGAAAGCCAAGCCTTGCCGGCAGGACGCAGCCCAGGAGGTGCCTATTAGACTGCCTGTGCATTTGCATTTTCTAATCTGCTGCCTAAAGCATTATCTTGCTTGCTCAGACAAGTCATTCACCACATCAGGAACGTGTGGGAAAATAACTCAGTCAGTATAACCAGAAGAAAATAAATGATTGTGTGGTTGGCCATTTGGAGCTGAGCTAGCTTGGGAATTTTTTTTTTCTTTTAGCAACACCCTGAAAAAAATGTAGTGTGAATGGGTGTGAAATATAAAGAGAGTTTGCTTCCTTCTTGCATAGGCATGCATCCAGAAAAAGAGAACAGTAAATATACAGACATCTACTGCTAAATGCTTTGTTAGGGCTTTAGAGGATCCAAAGGCTTAGTGTGTTTGACTGGTAGGACATCGGATCTTCCCCACTCAAATGAGTTTTGAATACAAGGGAAGTCTGACACAGAAGAGAGGAGAAGCCACGGGGATCACCTGGGGAGTTCCAGTGTTCTGCTCAGTTACCTAGACTCTGCTTTTCCTCTTGATTCTCCATTTATGTTTGAAGAGAGGATCCCACACATAATGTAAGTACAGAGGGGGAAACCCTGTCCTGTGTTAGAGGCAGCAATACGAGACTGCAGTGGGTCAGGTCCCAGAAGGGACCTGATGTTTGTTACTGGGGTGGGAAAAGAAAAAATGTGTTCAGGCTAAGGCAGTTCTGAAAAATATGAAATTACTTTGCTTCTGTGAGATGTAAAGTGGATTTCACAGCTACTATTTGCTGTTGCTATTTAGGAGAAATAGCGAAAAAGAACAGGATAACGTCTTCTGCTGCAACAGAAATGCCAATGTAAATAATTTATTTGCTAATTAGTAGACATTGCTCTAATGACAGAGGTATTTAACAAGTTAATTGTATCATATCAAACCCTGTATTCTAGAGGTGGCTTTTCCCCTCTGTTGGGTGTTAAAGCAGTTGTATGGATTAATCACACTATAATGCAGCCAAACAGCTCTTGTCCCTGCTTGACTCAGGGAGCACGGGCTTTTTGGCTTGATACACGCATGAGAAAAATCACATCCAAGTTTTACAAGTATATTTTGGAAATAAAAGCTGAAATTTAATTTAAAAAACCAAACAAAACACCTTGTTTTTCCCAGTAAATGAGGTCATGCAGCCTGATTGCCTGACCCATCTGTTGCTGTTCATAAGTATGTTATTTTTTTAAAGGCCAATACTAAATGGTATTATGTAGTTATCTACTTTTGTATGCCTCTTGGCTTGTCAAGCAGTGTCATTATATCGATCGCTGTGGTTAAAATAGTATATACCTGCCATCTGGTTGAAAAATGTAAGCTTCCTACACAACTAAGTGGAGTTGTACTGCAGTATTAGGAATAGCTCATGTTCTCTTGAAAATAGCAGCTGATGGCAGATTGCAGAAATCAGCCAGTTATCAGTTGTCATTAAGCTATTTGATATCTGACACACATGGAAAGCATGCTATTTATAAGTATGCAATTATGTTATAGAAGTATTCCTTTTTTTTTTTTCCCCCTTCCCTTTACTCATTTGAATATGCTGGTTTGACTGGATTGGAAAGCAAAGTCTCCCTTAATATACATAAGATAGATGTGCTGCAGACCGTTCATAAAATTTCTGTCATCAAAAAGTGGTCTGAGAAGGGTAGAGAAATAAATTTGGTGTTCCTGTGCTATAGAACTGTAGGTGTCTAAAGAGAAATGTCAGCTACAAAGAGCCCAAGAAGCAGAAGTAAGTGGAACCAACTGGTAGAAGATTGTACAACTAGAAATTGGAATGGAAGAGATGTGTTTTACTTCAATATGTATTTGCATTTCTGCTAGTAGTAGAAAAAGAACTCAAGTCTTAGGATCAACTAAAGCAGAAACTATAAAGGAGTAATTATTTGCTAAACCTTGGCAAGACACCAAAGGCTCTCAGAACTATAGGTTAGTCACTAACATGAAAGCTTAATGCTAACCACTAAGCAAGGATTCAGGTACAACGCAGGGCAGAGGATGCTGCTGGAAAGGGCAGTGAAGCACGGTGATGCTATGACCTGTTCCCTTGTCATACATTTTGAGGTCACTGATGATTACAGAAAACAAAGCAGAAACAGTCTGCTTAAAAAGACAGATTAAGTATTTCTTCTATGAGTGGAAATGTGAACGGGAAGACCAGTCAAAATAGGGTGGGGTGCTTTAAGGCTGTTTTACTGAGAGGTGGTGTGGGGAGATAATATTTTCATGTGGCCTGGGGGTTAAACCCTGATTAATTTGCTTCAGTGATGCTGAAATTTTGTGAGCACATCCTACAAGGTTTTTGGGGAAAAAAAATCACCTATAAATAAAATATAATTAAAAAAATAAATTAATATACATAATAATATGTAAATAATATCTGATTATTCTCAAATATTTTGATTACATTAAACCAGAAATGTTTTGAGTACTATGAGGAGTTTGTTGACCCCACTGGCAAACCTCTGATTTCTTCTGCTGTTGACTGGAAAATTAAGGTCTTTACTGTTTTGGCTTCAGCACAGTCTTGATCAGTTTTGAATCTGTTGAGTTTGGATCTGAATCCTCTTCCTTTTCAAATGACATCTTAGATTCTGGGTGTAAAAGTCTCTAGTCATTTTCCTTTTAAAAGTTACTTTACCCATAACCATCCATCCATAATGAGAAAGCGTTCAGCTTCATAATTACAAGTTTTAGTTTTTTACAGTCAACAGAGGTATGTTCTAACAGAAAATTGGGTAGCAAAGGTATAGGTCAGAGGTTGTGGTTTGTTTTTTATTTGTTGACTTTTCCTTAACAGAGTATTTGGAAATTTTATTGTGGAGACTAATCATGTCTCCCTTGCTTCAGGCTTTTGGAGACCTTCTTAGGCCATCAGAGCACCTTCAGCAGTCTCAGCATTTTGGCAACATTGCAACTACCTTGACCATAAAAGACTTGAAACTAGTGCAGAGAGCAATTCCTGCAGTGGAAGGTTTGCAGGAATGAGCAATGCCCAGAAGCAATTGTGGCTCTCCAGTGCTCCTTTCCAGGTGTGTGCTCCCATGCCAGCTCTCTGCACTTTTCTGCTAACCAAGCTGGTGTTCCCAGTGAAAATCCATGGTCTGCAGTGCTGAGGAGAAGTCTTCTGCTGGCACACCGGGAAGACTGGTAGAGGAGGTGGGGCAGAGACCCTGCAAAGTGAAAAATGCAAACGTTTGACAGTTCAGGGCAGTTTGGCAGAAAGCCTCTCTTCCTCTCCACTTCCCAGACTGCATACAGTTATTTGCAATTCCAAGCTGATTATTCTCTAATTTGGTAGCGAACTACTCATCTGCCCTGGTGTGCTCCTCCTTCCCTCCCAGCCACCAGCTCTCCCTGCTTGCTCACTTGCTCACCGGCCAACAGGAGCAAAATTGCTGCCTGGTTTAGTCCCCTTTGGCTTGGCCTTCACAGGCCATTTCAGCTTCCCCACCCTGGCAAAAGGTTAGTGAAAACTCATTTATCTGCCTCTCTTTCTTTGGTTTGTAACTTTTTCATGTCTTTATCTGCACAGCAGAAGGCTAATAAAACCCCCCAGTCAAATAATCTAAGTGTGTCTTTTGGGGGGTAGTTAACAGAGAAAATTGGAAGGGAGAACAAGTACTCACAGATCAAAACTAAGTGTGTAGGTAATTTTATTTAAGGACAGAACATAGTATGGTGTTTTATTTCTTTACATTTGAGGAAAAACATGTTAAAAACACTGATTATAGTTGAAGAAAGTATTTTTAAGTGTATCAGAACTTGTAAAGATGATCAGGAGTGGTCTGTGGTAGTTAGGTATCAGGTCAAGAAGCATCCTGGAACACAAGGCAGTTTCTCAAAGGAGCTTAATGGTTTTGCTACTGCATAACAAAGCTTTCCTTTATATTGTAGGCAGATGCCAGAAGTACTGGATGGTAGCGTGTTACTCCTAGGATTTTTATAAGGAGGTTAGGAAACGATATAGCAAAAAAGTTGTTTTCTCACATGGGTTCTGAGAGTCTTGCGTGTCCAAATGAATTCATTGTGTCAGGTGTAAATGTGAGAACTTACTGTCAGTAGTCCTGAAGTACTAAACTTTTCCCAGCACAAACTTGTCTTGGAAATGAGCTTTCTGGGACGTTGTTCTGGTGCTGTTCTCAGGTTAATTGTTCTAGGTCAAGTTTTCTTGTGAAAGCTTAAGTCATTTTCTCAGCTTCTCAAATTCTGACCTCTTTATGTCAGTGGGGGATCTGGTAACACCCATATTTAGGCCACCAAATGCACTGCATTATGAACATTTGGGATTTTTCCTTTTTTTAGGGGAAGCAGGAGGTGGGAGAGAGGAACTCTAAAACTGGGTTTGTTTGCAGTAGCATATAACTTGCCTTTGGCTTAAGGGAGCATCTTTTCCTTGACTTGAGAAGTTCTGCTTTTATCAAGAGAGAGCTAGAAAATGAAAATTTTCTTACCATGGCCTACATTCCTTGAGAAATTTTAGTTGTGCCAGAAAATATTTACTCTGTCTCACCACACAGCCTTTAAAGTAGCAGCAAATAGAAAGGCTCTGGGATTGCCTAAGAAATTGCGAGATGAAGGAGAGCTTCCCAGCGCCCAGCGTATACCCTGAGTACTTTGCTGAAGGGCACCAGGTGATAAAGGAGACTTTTCCAGCTGGGAGCTGCCCAGGCTCTTCCTTCAGTGCTGGGGATGCAGCTGTACCTTGTTTGTACTTTCTCACAGAGTAACCACAACCTTTCCCTGTCATCTTATGATAGAGAGAGTTGCTCAAGATGAGAACACGTGCCGAAGTTCAGGATCAAGTTCCATGGGCAATGTCCAACGTTACCTGTCTAATCTGAAGATTTTGGTTTTGTACAGTTTTTGATGAGTGTCATGTAGTAGTTGCTGGTGCCAACTGGTATTCTGAGTATATTGCACAGAAAATTAGTGCTTTGGCTTAAGATGGGGAAAAGAAGAAAGAATAACTTTTAAAGTCTGTAAACATGGCATAAAGTACTCTTGGTGGGAACCGTGGTAGAAGCAACATGAGGCCCATCAGGGCAGTATGTTCTGGGAAAATGGCTTTCCATAATGTAAAAAAGCAGATATTTAGGGTTGTGTGCATATAGTGTGGGGTGTGCATATGCATGTAATTAACAATCTTTCTATTTTCCTTAAGATACCTTGGGAATTTATGTGCTGAAATCTAAAGTTAAAAGCTCTGAAGGCAACTGCTTTCAACTTAAGAAATGGCAGATACATAATTTCTGGTACAACATGAAGTTTTAATGCTCTCCTACCTACGGGTTATGATGGACAAAACCTCTTTTGTGGTATATGTGTGAACCATGCTGTCTCTCTACCAGAACATGTATGACAGTTTTCTGTCTCTATGGTCACAGAAGCCCTTTAGGGAAGGATGTGTTACTGTTACCATTTTACAGCTGAGAGAATGAGAGAATATATAACCACATACCGTGTTTTTCCTCAGGACTTCTGCTTCATACTAGCAACACAATAGATATATAAGGGAAAATACAGTGAGGGCCACTTGAATTTGGGCTGTTGTACTAGGAAGGGTGTCCTATGGCAATGTACTTGTGGCATTACTACATCACCTAAGGGGTTCATACATCTTCTCACCAACTGGATATTTTCGTAAGATACAGGGAGAACTGGAAACTAACATGCTTTACCTGAAATTATGCAAAGATCCTTATTAAATGCTTTCTTTTTGCTGTAGGGAAGACTCGCTTCATGACTGCGGTTATTACGTGCAAAAACAATGGTTGTGAACTACTCATTAGGTCCTGCTGAAGCGAATGGTTCTGGTGTGTGGGGTTCCTGTGGGCTCAGGAGGCAATGGGCCCATGTCTTTGTGATCCTGTAGTGTTCTGTGTGAAAGAGAGGTATTTCTGCTTTAGATAATACAAAGAATTAACAAGGGTCTTTAGAAGAGCAATGTCCTTCAGACTTTTTAATAATGAAGATATAATTAAAATGTTTCCTTGACCACAGAAAAGATGCAGGCATTCATGTGTACAAGTGGTACATTACATTACCTTCTCAGGTAGCAAGCAGAAGCCCATGCAGCGCTGTACTTGAGGACTGTTTTCAGTTGCCCTTGGATCAAGGTCTTGTCTAGATTAAAGGCTCAAACCAAGTTATGTGAGGTGCTGCAACTGCAACTCTTTGTTCATGACAAATGTAAGGTTATTTGAATTATTTGGCATCTCAGGTAAGAGACCTGGGACTAAGAGTGCAGTGATAATGTTCAGCTGGTTCCTGGTAGCTTCATTATGAATTGATTATTGAGAAAAAAGCAGGAGTGTTCTATATATTCTGCTGGATTGATTGCATCACACTGATCACTCCCAGGTGAAGCCTTACTTGGCAATGGAATGCAGGTTAGCTTGTTTTAAACAGGAACAGGCTGAATTCGACCAGCCAACATAGATCTAAAGCAGACCTGCCAAATGCTTGAGGGTTGCCTGATGTGTGATGCTTCTCAGCCCTGATTTAAATAGGTATTTGGCATCACCGTTGCTCTATTCCCATCACTCAGCAGTGATGACTGCATTTAGCAGCGCTGCAGGATGAGCCGGATGGAGTGGCTCGTGACCATGGAGCAGAGTCCAAGCATGTAATTTCATTTTGGATTGTCTGGGGGACTTGTAGGAGGAGAGAGAGAGATGGCAGAGATCTTTCCCTTTCTCCACACTAGTGCCTACCATGCTTCTTGTGCTTCAGATAGACCCTACTAGAGCCCCCAGATTTCTAGGAAAAAACATACAGAGTCTGGGGCATCTGGCACATTGCCAGCTTAGCTTATGGGCAGAAATGAAAGAAGCGGGAAGGACGGCTCCCTCACTTCCCTCTGGGGGAAGGAAGCTGGACAAAGCAAGCCAGCTGGCTGTACTTCCCTTCCCTTGTCACTTTATTGAAGGAAAAATGAAGGAGAAACCTGAAACTTGGCCAGTTACATAGATTCCTAGGGCAGAACCAGCACAGCAATGATATTAGCTGTCTGTCTGTACTCAGTCTGTGTAAGACAGAAAAAAGGATGTATAAATGTGCTCTTCCTTCTTCTCTGGAATATCTCCCTTCATTCCAGGCTAGAGCAGGGATTATCGATTTGGGAAAGCTTTTTTTTTAGAAAGAACTTTACTACCATGACATCCTCATACCACTTTTGGTTCAAGTACAGTGTATAGACCTTGAATGTTTCATGGTTCACATAAAAAAAGATGCCTTATGTTTTCATGTCTGTGCATGCATGTGACATGCCTGTTTCATGCAGTGTGAATGCATGCACGTGCCCTTTTTTTATGACCTACCTTCCTTGAACAGGTTTTAATCTTGATCAACTTTTTTCAGATTGATTTTAAGTAGAATGCTTATAAACTAGTTAAAATGCACAAACTTTGCTTCTGGAAGATATTTTGAGTTCATGAAATGGCTCAGAATTAATAGTCTGCTGCAAAAGAATTTCCGTTAATCTTCCTAGAGGTAGGAGATAAGATTTCACTATCAGATTAAATATTTGTATTCCACATTAGGAGACCTCCTTGATTCTGTCTGACAATCAATTAATCCTCTTCAGGGTCATGGTTCCTCCAGTCTGCATTTACTTCTTTCATGTTGTGTGTGAAGGACCTTTTATAGACTGTTAATGCACATTTATTTGGAAGTTGAAAATTACATCAGGGGTTTGACCTTTCTTCATGTTTGTTTGTCTTAGTTTTGTTTCTTTTAGCTAAAAGTAGGGAGAGGTGGGCACTTCCCGCTCCCTAGAGCAGAGCAGGTCTCACTGAGCTGTTTAGCCATCATGAGCGTCTCATGATTGAGTCTCATGCTGAGGGTGCCGTACGCTCCCCCACCCAGCCACCCAGCATCTCGACTCACTCAGCATGACTTTCCCACTGTGTAGATGTGGGAGGTGAGGTGACAGCTTGCTTGCAGGCAGAACACAGGATACTAGATGGGAAGAGAGAGCGTAAAAAACATCTGCTCTAAGCTGGTACTGAAGATATTTGCATAATTTATTAGTATTTTTAGAAAACAAGTGTAATTAAGGAAATAAATATTTGTCATACATACAATATACCGTGTTGTTTAGTATCAAATGATGTCACTGTTCAGTGGCGCTTTGCCTATTACCTCTGTGTGCAGTAGAGGGCACTAAGTGGTGCTTAGCTTTTAAAGTACAGGAAAATTCTGCATTTTTTTCTTCATTACCCAGATTGCTGCCTTAAGAGTACTTCTTGTGTATCTCAGTTACTGACTACCACTTTTCTTGTGCACCTTTGTCACATTCCTTCCATTGTGTCTTCATGAAATCTAGAGAGACGGCCCATCCAAGGGCAGTCTGTCAGCAGTTTTATGTTTTGAAAAAAGAAATCAAATGTTATATTCATTTTCTGAGTCAATCTGCAGTCATCGCTGTCACTATGATTCCTCATAAGTTTCCAGGCATAATCATGGTGAAACTGGGGAAGACCCAGAGAGATCTCTCATCCTGCCACAATGATGTAGATGAACTACTAGAAAACCAGGGTTAGAGTTTGAAGAATTTGCCCACCTGGAGCAACCACTGAAAAACTGGATTTTGATGATTTCTATAGCAAGGATACTTTGCATAATGACATAACCACTTTTCTCAGTATCAAAATAATCTAAAACAACTTTTCTGGAAGCTGTCTGATATAAAAAGTGTGTGTGATGGTTCATTACAAGTTTCATAACCCTACACTAAAATGTAGCTTATATCCCTACCACCTCTTGAGTACATTCAACTTGCCTGGTTAAAAAAATAAAATAAGGCAAGAGTTCATTGCATTTAAATACAAAATGTCAGGGATGAAAACATTCTTGATGCCAAGAGATGAGGAGTTATTCCTCACTTAAATTTATATAACTGTTTCTTCAGTTAAAATTATTTGGGGGGAAATAAAACTGAAGGGAGATGGATTCAAAAAAAAAAAAAAGGAGGTGATTTTTTATGCCGAAAGAAGTAGCCTGCAGAACTTCTATCCAGATGATGCTGTGGGTGCAAAAAGTTTACACAGACTGATGAGAGAGCCTGGGCAACCTTCTGGCAGAGAGGTCTCACAAAGACTACTTGGTAGAAGAATCAGAGCAGGCACGGCATATCCTTTGAGCTGAAAATGGGGGGAGACACAGAGACTATTAGGAGGAGATATGAGCACCACCTTATTCTTCCCTGCTGCACACTGCTGGCCTCTTTAGGAGGTTAAATATTGTACTAGATCTGTATTTGGGATTGCTAGGGCCTTTCTTCCATTTTAATGGTCTTCTAATTCAAAATTAAAAAAAAAAGAAAAAGCTGTTGAAAGCAGTTTTTGTGCAAATGAATCACAAATGTGACGCAGTTTCAGGTGTATGACAGACTACATTCATTGCTTGGCTATCAGACTATAAATCATAGTTATAAACCCACACCTGTGGAAGATTTCTGCTGGATTTATTCAGATGGTTTTCAGGCCTCACTTAAGAATGTGTTTCTCAAAATGTTTTCAAATACTACCTTCTTGTACTTTTTTTTAATAGCTTGCTAGAATGGTCTGAACTGAATAGTTGCACTATTAGTATTTCATCCCTGATCTCCATACTCTGTTGGTTCCACTAATAGATCTCAGTTTGCAGAATGTTAGATTATTAGTAAGGTGAATAGTTGCTTTCTTTAATGCCTTATCCTGAGAGTCATGATATTTGAGCTGGTTAAAAATACTATCTGCTATTCAAATGACCAAAAAATAAAATTCTGGACTAAATTATTGTGCATTCATTGCAGGAATTGTGTGGCCAAAGTAGTAAGTCCAGTCTTATCTTCTAGCAGAAAGGGAGCCAGTCCTGCAGAGAATTACGGCTGCATGTCCTGGACTCGCTACATCTCTG
This sequence comes from Cephalopterus ornatus, assembly GCA_013396775.1. Taxonomy (NCBI): domain Eukaryota; kingdom Metazoa; phylum Chordata; class Aves; order Passeriformes; family Cotingidae; genus Cephalopterus; species Cephalopterus ornatus. Next base: position 565,433 of record VZRE01001187.1, read on the forward strand.
TCTAGCTGAGTATTGCCGGTATCAAAGGCACAGCTTGACATCTTTGAAGGGAGTCTTTCTCTTGTTTGCGGTGTAATCTTCCTAACCCTGTACCAGTGGGTTTTACTGAGTGGGGGGAAGCCCATCTTATTGCACCTGTGGCTCATGCAGGGGTTTGCACAAGAATACAAGGTGAACCAGCCTGTTGGCGGGATGTTCCCCTGCCCAAGCAGGGCTCATCTTCCCATGTCTGCCAGGAAGTGCCGGGTGCAGAGCAGGGTGTGGAAATACCAGGGGGTACCAAAATGCTGTGGATGCCTGGAGCAAGCAAGCACTAGCTTCTGATGGGTGGTGTGTGCCATATTTTTGCCAGCCTCTAGAGGAACAACTTTTCCCTTGGCTGGGGTTTTCTGTGGCTGGCTGGCCTGCCCGGGCTTGGGAGAGTGCTCAGAAGTACATACTCAGTGTTTGATCTGCGTAGCTTTAATCATCCCAAACAAGCCAGTCCTGTCCACATGCAAATATTCAGTGTCAAACTGTGTCATCATTTTGTGTTTCATTTAACAGTTTTGTATTTTTCCTAGTTTGGCAACTCCCGTGTCTTATGAGAATCAGAAACAAGCCTTTTGCTTGGAGTTGGCCCTTTTGTTTATTTGAGTATACAATTTCAGATAAGCATCAGTATCTCAAATCCTTCTGCTTTCCCCTTGTTTCCAGCCCTGAGCAGAAAGTGCCCGTGGTGGGATGGTCTAGAGGCACACAGGCATGCTAACTGGGAAATGGGGCTGAGGTGGGGCAGAACCAGTTTTCAGATGTAAGCTGATTGCAGCTTGAGCCTGGGTCTGCTGGGGCTTCCTCTGACCCAAAAACCCCTCTGAGGTGAGGTTTTTGTGTGGTAATAAGCCCTTTGAGCAGTCTTCATTCTTTCTCCTGCCTTAAATCACTGCTGCTTTGAAAGTATGTTCCTTTTTTTCCTATGCCATTCTTCCCTGTGTCAAACAAAAGTTTTATGATAAGGTCAGGCAAAAAAATTAAATGCTTTTTAATTAATTTGTTTTCAAGGGGCATTGTACAGATAGTTTAGCATTAAAGATAAATGAAAGATTGGGATCATTTATATCTGTATGTGTCAAAAGCCACCTTGTCCTTCTATCTGTGCTTGTCAGTTTAGGGAAAGCTGATAGATAGCCCACAGATAATATATGCATGAGGAACAGCTTTCTGATCTCTTGTTAAGATGCAGAATTGGCAGTAGAAGATGTGAAGACTGTTTCTAACTCTGTTCCCTGCATGGTGCTGGATGAGTTCCCTGGGATGCTCTGGAGAGCAGGCAGCACACTGGGGTGTTCCCCTTTAGGACTCTCAGTTGAAGCCTGCTGTTGGAACTGATTTTCTCCTTGTCTTTCACCTGGGATACTGAAGCCTGGTGAGAGCCAAGTGGCCGCATTTCTAGTTGTGGGACTTTGGACTTCTGTGAAAAATAAATTTTAAAACATCCTCCTTTTCACTGTGAAAGATGATGTAAATCACTGAACAGCTTTTAAAAACAGAGAGTGCTATGTTGTGTGCCTCTGTCTAACTAGCTGTCATATCTCCCAGAACACTAGAAGGCTATTTCAGTTACTTGCATTCCAAGCTACAGAAATGCTATAAGTAATCTGTATCTATTCTATAATTAATAGACCACACGGTTGTGTGCGATTAATAAACCACACTGACATGACAACCCAAGTACTTGGAAATTATTTTTTTTCCTTTTCATTTTAAAATGCAGATGTGAACAGGAGAAAGATGGCTAGTAATTTCACATATTTAAAAAGAAGGGGTTTTTTCCCTGATCTGGATTGAGGTTGTTATTGTATTTGCATTAATGTATGAAACGTAGTGTTCTTTTTTGTAGTAGAATGAATAAAGATACCATGGAGGGGGAAAAAAAGTTTTCCTCTCTAGATTTTACATTCCTGTACAGATGTAAGCATTGCATGAATTTATGTTTGATAATTTTTATTGAAATAAGAGTTTCATGCTCCCACAGAGTTTCTTTTCTCCTTTTTTTTTTTTTTTATTAAGAAACAGTGCAAGCAAATTCAGTTAGAAAACTAAGAGCAATGTTGTGGGAGATGAAAAGTATATTTCACTTTGTTTTTTTCTTCATGATGTACAGAAATGTAAAATGTAGGATTGTATTAGTGCACTTAGACCATCTCAGACTATTACATTCTGTACATGCTGGAGGAAGGGAGTCAAATGCCGCAGTTAAGCAGATGGTGTTCATGAATCTGTCTGTGTAACACTTCCTACACCGTGGAGTGGGTGGAAAGATGGGAGTAGACTTCTCTACACTGTCACAAAGGCTCAGATGCTGCACTAGATACAGCACCAGGCTGTCTTGCACCACATGTTGGTGGGTCAGATGGGAGCATCCTGCTTGGAGCCCAGCTTTCCTGCAGTGTACCCGCTTCCCTCTTTCAGGCTTCAGTCTCTGGACTGTAGGATCTGCTGTTCCCATAGTACCACTCGAGTCCTGGACTGCAGGCGTACTTGTTGCAAGAGAAGTTGTTTGGAGTTCAGTAGTTTATTCAGAGACACTCCCTTGTCCATCTCTGTGATAATGTACCTATGGATATGGAAATGTGAAGAGGATCTGATCCTTAACCAACTGATCAGTGCAACCATCTGTTATGATCAGGTTCTTTAAAATTATTAGAGAGATGCCTCTGCCTGAAGTGAGGTGCAAATAAGATCATATGCCAAAGTCAATAGTATGGATTTTTATTTAACAGTAAATGTGAGGTAGAGAGATAGGAAATGGGAAACAGAAAAAGGGGGGTGGGGGCGGGGAGAGAAAGAGAGTGTCAGAGAGACATATTAAGTAAAAAAAATATCACCGCTCTGTGAATTCTGACGGTGTCTGCTTGGCCCTCTTCCTCTGGTCTTCTCAGTGGTGAGAATCCTAGTCTTGTCAAAGTGATGGTTGCAGTCTGGATCCATTGAGGGAAGCCCAGGGTGGTGAGGAAAGAAGCCCATGTGTTGAGTGAAGTCTGTGGTGGTAAGGGAAGTCGTTTGAGTTGAGAGAAGTCTGTCTGGCTTTTTTTAGTCTTAGGCTAGGTGTGAACAGCGCCCCCCCCATCCCGTACCTCCCCTGGGCTGGAGAGTCTTACAATGGATGATGTAATACTGGATCACAGGACATTTCTTCCCTTACAGCTGCCTGTTATGTCAGCACAGTTGAGTCCATTATGGCCCATCAGCAAAGATGAATATCATCAGGCTTATGCGTGAGTTGTCTGGGTGCTTCCCGGAGGGGAGTTATCACAACTGAGTCATTTGTGCAAGGACAAAGAAATACTACCCTTCCTCACAGGATTTGCCTTTCTCCTTACAAGGTGGTGGGTGTGCACGGCCTCAGCACCTGGGGTTACTTTGCACATCATCAGCTTGCACCTTGATTGTCTGAGCCATTAACATTCCAGTCACTCAGACTTGTGGATACATTCTTCTCCTGGGATAATAGTACCGCCTTTATCTTATCTCAAGTTCCTGTCACAGTCCAAATTAGTAGGCATATTCAGAAAGGGGTGGGCCTGTGAGCCTTTGCTTCTTTGTACAGTTTGCTACAGTGGACAAAGGTCTTTCAGTGATCTGAACAATGTTTAAGCCATAAACCATTTCAGACTCTCCTACTATCCTGTGCCAATCTTTTCAGCACATACCGATCTATGAGGGTACCTATAAAGACATCCTGCACCATGTTTACATCCTGGCAATTCAAAGAATCTCCTGAGAAATGTCTTGCTCTACTTTCAGGACTCTTGGCAGTAATGTAAAATTACACTGACTACTTTTAATCCTTTACTCACTTTTGTTGCAGTACAAGAACCTTTTGCTGGTGGGAAAATGATGCAAAAGCTCTTGGTTTGGAAAATGTGCAGGAGGAGGTGGTTACCAGTAGCCTTTACAGTTGTAAGACTGGTGGTTAACCATAGCTGAGGGCAGTAGCATTAACATAATTGCATCTAGAAAATACTTCTGGTGGTTTTCAGGGGGTTAAATGGTCATACACTGACCTTTCCTGATTTTCAGCAGCTAATTTGTTGACTAAAATATTTTAATTCTTTTCACAACACTGTATTTTTACATAATTGAATTTTATGTCCTTAGAAAGGCTGCATTATTTTTTCTATGCCCAGATGATAATAAGAACAATTAAAGAGAAGATAATGAGATCAGTCCTAAACAAGGGGTGAGATGATCTAAGAAGAATCTGTATTTTCAAGGACGGTTTATATGACAGAGCTCACTTACAATGGTGCCTGTTGCTTCAGGACCATACAACTGCTTTTGTCGTACATCGTGCAGGGTTAGCATGGTTGTTGCATCAACAGGGAGTAGTGAACAGTCAGAGGTTCCTGGATAGTGTGAAGGGTATAGCCAGTGATTACAAACTCGCTTCCCTGCCCTGAGCACTTCTGTCGTCCTGTCTGGAAGCCAGTGAGCAGGCAGCTGTAACACTGATCTCCTTTTAACCCTTTCTTGAGCTGTGGTGTTAAACATACCAGTCATTTAACTCCGTGGCTCTGGCAAGGGTCAACTCTGACCTTTGTCATTGCAGGAGAACCCATAATTAGAGCGTCTATACTTGATCCCTTAACGTTGCGTGTAGGTAGTGGTATGTACTGTGTGTATAATACAGATATAATACAGAATATAGTTGCTGCTAACGTAAGTTACTTTTTTTGCAAATATGTGAGTAAATAAACAAGTTGAGCCCACATAAGTCATCAGACCAAGAGTGATAACTCATTGGCCATCTGCTTCTCTCTGCAACTTTGTTTTTGTTTCCTGCTTTTTGGATACAGAAATGTATCACAGGAGCTTCATCTTGCCATCTTCGGATAATTCAGTTGTTGCAGTCATCCTTGGGAATGGGTGACTGTGTTTTGTTTCTGACTGTGAAAATCATGATTTCCAAGAAAAAACTGACTTCCAAAAATGCCAAGCAAAACATGAACTCATACACAAACTAGGAACATGATTTATCCAGTTTGTCAGAATAACTATTTTGTTTTGGAGTTATTTAATTTTCATCTAGAATGAGTAATTCCCTTTTTTGGTAAGTGCGAAACCCTACCTTGTGCAGGAATAGGTTGAAACTTGGGTAAACATAATTAATAGGAGCATTAAGTACATGATAACTTGCCTCCATCACTTGGGAGATGTTCCTGCTTGTAATACTTGTTGTAATTTGTATTTACATTGCTGCATACATCTCTATAACTGGCTCTAAAGCTATGCATCCTGTTTTGGAAAGGATTGCCATTAAAGGTGCATAGTGTCACTTTTCTTTTTCTTAAAGAAGGCAAATATAGTCCAAATGTTTTCTGAATTTGTTCTTATTTTTGACCATTGAATTTACTCACAGTTGGTATGCTCAGGGCTCTTAAACATTATTACATGAGTTAGAATGTTTGAATTTCTTACCTAATTGTTCTGGGGATTGGAATATTGTTATTAGAAGATGAATATGGTGAAATTTCTGGTTTTAGCCATGTCTTCTCTTGATTTTTTTGTTTTGAAATCACCAAGCTTTGCACTCATTTTCAAGGTGTAGCAATCAGGGAGAATGCAGTTTTCTGAAGTGGTAGAGATAAACAGGAATATGTTCAGACACCCTCTGAACAAACACCTTGCCACTTTTGAAGTGGGCTGCTCAACACCTCAATTTGCTAAAAGAGGAATCCATGTTATTTTAATCACGTGCTCAGAGATCAGTGTTCTTGTTTGGTTTGGGTTTTTTTTTCTTTAAATAGGGAAAAAGTAAAATGTGTTGGAAACTTCTCTAACTGGTTACATAGAAAAAAAGAAGTAGAACTAAATATTCAAGTCAGTTGTTGATAACATACATTTAAGAAAAAAAATCTTACTTTTATAACGTTCGTGGTGTAGGTCTCAAAATTGACAAGAAGTTTTATCAGAAAGATGTGATTTAAAAAAAGATATTATTGTTGAATCATCTACATTCTTTTGCAATTAATGAGTGGTTGGTTACATTAGTTGAGGACATAGAGTACTAGTACTTTCATTTCATACTGAAATATCTTTTTTTCTTGGATAAACCAGGCTGATTGACTGTAGTTGGTATCACAAGCAGTGTGAGTCAAAGCAAGCCTGAACTCTCTCTGTGAATCATTGCTTCTCATTCCTAGGAAATTCTATGGGCCTGATCTCCCCCAACGATAAATTACCTACCTACTAGGGTTTCTTTAGTGATGCTTTTTTAGATGTATACTTTGCTGAAGCCCAGGTGAGATTACAGCTGCCTGGAGCTTGCTCTTTCTTGTTTTATAGGGCTAAGGAGTCCAACAGACAGCCAGAGATCACTATGTATCTTGAGTTGATTCCTGCCATGAAGAGTGAGGAGCATTTTTGGCTGCCAGGGCTATGTCCACCAGTGCCTGTTCTCCAGCATATTCCAAAGGCTTTGTGCCCCTTCAATGGCCTAAAGCAGGGAGTCAGGGCAGAGCCTCTGTTTCAGAAGACCCCTATCTTCTTTCAGACGGTGGAGAGCCAATACTGCCTCTGTGACTGAATTATTGAGTCACGTTTCTCTGTGAGCTAGTTTGGCATGTTATAAAAGATGTCTGTGATATGTAATCATAGTTTCTGTGCTTGTTTAATCATTCAGGAACAATAATTCTTCTGCTTACCTTCTTTTGCCTTTCATCCTCCTCCATCTCACCTTGCCAAAAGCATGTGATGTTCCTGAGCTTGCTATAACCTTTCAGTCTTTTTCTGTAGCTGGAACATTTCCATGAACAGGCTTTTCCTCCTGTGAAGGTACCCAAATAATTTACTGATATCTAGAAGCAGAGGACAGCAGCTTGTCAAACATGGATGTAGTCACAGCAGTGGCAGTTTCTGTGGGCTGAGCTACACTAATTTGCAAATAACCAAACAGTCAACACCTTAAATAATTTCCAACTGCAGCAACCTGGTTCTTCAGGCTGGTTTTTCACCAGTGATTTAAGCATGCATTTGCTGCTGGATGGAATGCTTGCTTTCATTAACCACTTCATCTAGTTAAAGATGTTTTAAACTCCTGGTAATTGTCAAGTCACTGAAGTCCAAAGACTTCTCCAACTGTGGACATCACTATGGCAACCAGTTATGTTCCTCCTCACCTACACAATCTATAAATTTGGACAGGAGTGCTTTTATGGATGTGTGGTGGAGCATCATGCCAGAAGCTAGTATGGGCAGCGCTCATGAGACTTCATGAGAAGAGCAAACCAAACACAAGTTTTTCAAGATGAACGTAAAACTCACTTTTTCATGGAGTTTAAGAAACCCAAATGAGAAAGGAGAGGCACAGGACAGAAATAAAACTCCTACCACCCTGTTTACCTCCAGGAGAATGGAAGTGGACAAGAAAATGTGACCACCTACCAACAGTTTTGAACCACAAAGCTCACTGCTTACAGCGGGACCCTATGTCAGTGGCGGGGCACCACTGTGTCTGCTCCCCAACCCTGCAAGCAACTCTCTGAGAGTTTGAGGTGACAGTACTTGGCTGAGCTGGTATGCTAAACTGATGGCTTTTTTTTTTCTTTTACCTACTTTGAAAATCCCATCCTGCGTAATTATCTGTGTTTGTTGAGAAAAGCTGCAGTGAAAAAAAGGCTTGTTAGTTTATGGGATAAGAGGGGATAAAACAGGTTTCTCAATCCTCATTCCTTTTGTGTGCATTAGAAGGCTCTTGGCAGAAAGATAGGTGAATTTCCATGCAGCAGGGAACCACACCGGCTTCTATTGCAGTAATTGGGCAGATGCTACAGAAGATGATGCAATAAAACCTATATGTTACTTCTAAGTGGCTGGGCTTTTTATAATTGCTGTAGGACCATTTATTAGGTAAATAATTAATCTTTCCAGATGAGAGGTAGGATACAGTATACACTGGATTTATGAGAGCTAAAAGGTAACACATGCATATATTGGCAGCTGTTTTCAACACTAATTTGTCTGCTTCGTTTAATTCCTGAATTTTATTTCAAAAGCTTCAGACAATGCAAGATTGAGAATATGGTGGCTGAAAGCAAAGAAATGTATTTGAAAAGTCTGCATATGATATCCATTCCGTTTATAAGGAATATTTCCTTTATGACCTCCTCCTGCTCTGTATTTAACGTTTCAAAGAACTTTGAGGGACTGTCTGTAGGCTGTGTCTTCATGAAGCCAGTAGCCAAGGATTTAAAGTATTGTCACTGCTGGCCTGAAGCTGA
>VZRE01001188.1:0-10236 GCA_013396775.1 Cephalopterus ornatus
GGAACAACATTTTTGTTACTGAACTTTCAGAGAAAGTTACAGGCCTGAACTGTGGCCAAGATGGAAAATTGCTACGACTAAAGCCCACTCTCTTGCAACCCTATACACAGTGGTCCTAAGTGAGAGCCTTTGAACTCTTCTGGACTATCAGTTTGATTAAACCTTCCCTGTTTATTTAAAAATAAAAACATTCAGATACTCAGGTTAAATGCAGAATAATGGAAAAGTACCTCATCTTAAATANAGAATAATGGAAAAGTACCTCATCTTAAATAGTTAAATAAGAAAAAATAAATTGTTTTTCATGTTATTTGGTCTATGTATTCCATAAATGTTAAACTGAAAAATTTGAGAGGTAAATTATGTATAATTTTCTGAAAAATTATTTGACTCCTGTCACTGCAGAAATAGATTACTGCTTTTATATGTATTACTAATGGAATTTATGAAATCATTCTACTGAGCTAACAAAGGTGTATCTTAGAAACATATACACAACCATAAGTATTTACAAAATAAGATTCTAATCTAAAATAAAATAGGTCCTAAGTACACATAAATCTGGAGTTAACCCTGAAATCTTTGAAACACTTCGGCCTTAGTGCAGCAAATAATTTTAGAATGTCCTAAATTTTAAACACAAATTAAAGCTTCATAAACTGACTTATGAAAATAAGACTCATAATATATAATTGGCTTGCTGTATGCTTTGGTAACTGAGATTTTTTGTTATTGTCATAAAGTACATCTGGAAGCTTTCATAGAACAAGTCAGTGATGTCCAGAAAACTGCTTGTGTACCTGGAAAATGAACAGTGTTCATAGTAAATAAATCCAAAGTATTTTTAAAATATGACGAAGTATTGTAGGAAGTTTTCTTATGGAATAAACATCCCTAGTTGGCTGGGGTTTTTTAAGCACATGTTGCTTTTTTTTTATAAGCAAAATTTCTAAAACTGTACTCCTGAATACCTGTTCTTTCTGACCTAGTATTTTAAATATATGTCTCTTCACAAATTCTGTTCATAATATGTATTCAGTCCAGCATTAAATAGAAGATTGAAAGCTTTGAGTTCCCAAATTTAGTTGCACATTTTTAATTGGAGTACAGGAAAATTTTATTACATAGACTATTCCATTTTATTGGCCCCCAACATAGGCTTTCTCTGATCATTTTTTAGAAAGCATATTCATGGCTTCTAAAATAATGTTTATGAAATTCTCAGAGTTGTATGTGTCTACTTTTTATGTGTCCATACATGCTGCTCTTGCCAATACAGAGAAAGAATACAATTGCTGAAGCTTTGGCATTCAGTTCAAAACTTTGGCTGATGCTGGATTAGTAATTTAAAATAGTGGAAAATTATCATGCAGCAGTTATGTTTCAGATGTTATAAGGGATTCTTCATTGTTCAACAAACACTGTCATCTGCTTATATTTCACACAGACACAATCATATTAATTAAAAATTTTAGTTTACTGTATTTCAATGTAAAAATTGAGCTATTAATAGGACTCTACCTCCTTGATAACTTAGAAGACCATCACTTCACATAGGCCAGTTTTGGTACACTTCTACTGGTTTGAACATTCAGCCTAAAGTGTGGAGAAAAGCAGTTACTGAGCAAAGTTGTCCCTAAGGCAAGTGCAACTATACAAATAAAATTGTTATTTTGCTTACTGCATCATAATTCCAAATTGAGCTGCACTCCTAATAAGCTGAATCAAAAAGTGGAGAAGAATGTGAGTGTATTCCAATCTCTTCAAAGCAGGTGACATGAGAGAAAAAAAGAGCTATGCAAAAATCACACCTCCATCTCTTACCATGCCCTTCACTCCAGCTCTGCATCTGTAGTAGTGGTGGCAACATCTTTTGCTTTTCCCTGTATTCATAGCTACTTGTACACCTTGGCTGGATTAGTTATACTATGTCCTTAAGATTAAAATGACAGTCCAGAAAAAACTACACTAGTTCAAAAGTTGAAAATAATAGAGGAAGCAGTGAAGAATAAGAAAGCTAATGTGCTCATTGCAGTAGATAGAGATGTTGTCATTATGGCCCTGGCACATAAGGAATTGTGGGATCATATTTCATTATGGTTCCCTATTGATTGTGTTAAACACATGTAGAATTCCTGCTGAATAGCAAACTGCTTCAGAAAAGAGCATGAAGAAAAGAAGATGAAACTATGTCCAAGCCACTTGCTGCCTACAGGTAAGCCCAGAACAACTATACTGTGGATATTTAATCTTCATCCTCTTCTTTCTTCTACCTGTTCTCTCTTTTCACTCCTCTCCAAGTCTCCAAGGGAAATCTCAGAGGAATTGTGGAAAAACAGCATTCCAGTCAGGCAATTTAACTGAGTGATAAACACACATTTCCTACATGCTTCTGCTATCTAATGTAACTTTTCTGACAGAAGGAAGTATCCTGTGTCCTATTACCTGTATAAATAATTTTAGCATGAATGTATGTACCTTACAGCTTAATCTAACATTTTCATCCCATTTTTACACCACCAGTAAGGCTTCTGCAGCAAAACATGTAGACCTATTCTGCCTTGTAAAAACTGAAGGGTTTCTTTACTTGTCCTTAGAAGTTATTCTATAGCTGTCTGTAGATGTCTGCATTACCAACACACAGTACTAGCAAAACCAGGTATTCATGTGAAGTGTTTTTGTCTAAACACACAGTCTTTAAGCACATTTTTATGTTGAAATTTGAATTAATGTAGATTGTCAGCATGCTTGTTTTGTGGTTTCACCCCTTTTTAATCCCTTTTCATATGTTCAGTGTAACATTTGAGCAATTAGCTGGAACTGCATTGCATAATACTATGGCAACAACCAAACAGACACTGGGCTTGATAGTACACACAGAGGACATGGAACTCAGTCCTGAATATGCCTGTTCCTCAACATGCAACACAGAGGTGAAAAAAGTACAAAAAGAGCTGTTTGCAGTTCCTCAATCATGAGATAGTCAGGACTTGAATTCAAGCTGAAAGGATATTTCTTCTAAAGGAAAACATGCAGTGGATTTGGTTACACAAATCCTGGCAAACAGAAAACACTGAAATGAGTATGATAATACAGCAATCCCAAGGTTCCTTCTAAGGACTGGCACAGATTTCTGACAGTAGATGCGTTTCTGATAGTACCTTGATTGTGCATCTGAAGTACATTTGAAACTATAACAATGCATACTTTTTGGAAGTAAAAATCATGAGACAACTTTTTTTTTTTTAGATCAAAATAATTAAAACCGTTGTTTTCATCCCTATCCTCTTACAAGACAGAATTTGGTGCAGTCATGTTCATTTTAGTTCTGTGTTTTTCCATAGAACAAACTTGCATCACATATTAGAAAAAAAAAAATCTCTTTTAGCAATTTAGATATCTAACAAAGCAAAAGATGCTTTATTAAAAAAACACTGCTAAATAAATTACTTTCTTAAAACACATTAGTTATCTAATAATTTGACAGATTCATTGGAAAAATTAATAAATTTGTGTACAAATGGATTCATGCATGTTTTTATCTTCATTAATGTCAGAGAAAAAAATAAATTTGAAAAGATTTATCAACTTTTATATGCTTGCAAATCTCACTGTATTTCCTACCCGTTCACCTTGGAAACTAGACAGAAATTATACATGCAGACTATTCAAATCAGTTGTGCATTTGACCAATCAAGTTGCATGAAGAATCACTAGAATGAAGATTTTTAAAGGTATTTTAACAAAGGCTATTTATGGTTAGGGAGCTCTTATGAGTTATAAGCATAGCAAAAATAATTTTTTGTCCATAAGTAAAAAGAAAAAATAAATTTTAAACATTTCAACTACCTATTGTAATAACCAGAAAAGCTAAAAGTTATTAATGCCCCTTTTGTGTAAAACAGCCATTATGGTATTTTCCAGTATTAAAGGGGTATAGTCAAATTATATTACTCTTTCCTGGGTTTCAGAAATGGTGAAACATAAAATTGAACAACCCTACTTTCTTCCAGTCCCTAGAAATATGTCTTACTTCTTAGTTTCCCAAGGCAACAAGAATGAAGTATTACATTTGGAAGAAATTATTGCAGTAACTTCCCAGTCAAAGCAGATGTTAACTCAGTTCAGTTTCAGCTGAACTGCTACTTTGAGATTATTTGAAAGCAAGGATTCCTTTACATTCAATGTATAGGAGGGCAACTCACTGAAAGAGCACAGGTATTCTATGATAAGTGACATGGATAAAAATCCTACACAGTTTTAAGAAATTAGCACTACTGGAATGGATTCTGTGGCACAGACATCTCTCAGGATCAAAATGTAAGTGGGGTGAGGTTGCACTTTCGTGTGGAAAGGCTCTGGCCGGCATCAGTGATTGGGCAAGACCTTTTCTGTTCAGAGAAGGTGGCAGAAGGTCTGGGTCTCTTTGAACTGGAGGCATAAAAGCTGTCATACTGAGCTGTGGACAGAGAGACATCTGAAGAAGATAAAGTGTCTGGCTGAAATGCATGGCATGGCTACGGTCACACACAGCTGCTATGGAGCAAAGGAGTGGAGTTATTTGGAAATACCAGCATGCTTCAATACACTGTGAATCTAGTGCAAATTTTTTTCACTTGAATGTTCATAATTGAATTCAAATGTTTCCAAGCTCGCTAGGTCAAATTCATGAAGGAAGAAATACTTACAATATTTTGGATCCACCTACTGGAATAGATTTAAATGCATTTAAGCTTTTGATACTTGTACCGAGTACTACACAGATAGTGAAAGTATGTTGGCGAAAAAACTGGGTTTTATGTTTTGCTCTGAAAGTAGATAGGAAATGTTTTGAAGCTGTTCTCTTCTTTCAGCTAAAAGAAATGTATTCATACTAATTTCTGCTTACTAAACTTCTGGGCCTATACCTGTGGAGTTCTGTAAAGTATCATCTGAGTCCCAACATCTTCCCTAAGAAAGACTATTTCTTATTTTTCTTTTTTTCCTCTGGCAAAGATATGACTGAATTTCTCCTTTTTAGTGCATCACTGATGAAAATTTAGGCAAATGGCAGAAAGGCATATGAAAGATAAGCAAGTTTCATTTTTTTCCCCTTGACTTGCTAACAATGATACTGTGTAGAGTTCCTAAAAGAGCCCATCCAAGAGACTTTTTTGCCAAGTTTCATTTTAAAAGAAATATTTTTTCTTCTTCTTACCGTGCTGTTAGAAAAGAGGAAGTGATTCAGACAGTCATACAAATGTAGAGAGTATTGTGATTAACTCAAAAAAGGAACCTCAAAGGGCAGCTTTGTCCAAAACAACTTCTTACAGGAGCTGAAAACAGGGTACATGGATGGTGCCAGCTGGCCTGGTAGGCACACTAGTCCAGCACAAGCAGCCTGTTGATATACTGGGCATGTGGAAGAAAGTTATAATTCCAAAAACTTGTTATATATACAAAAAGATTAAATGTGAAAATGAAAATGTTAAATCCACAAATGAGAAATCAATAGTGCTTTCAAAATTACCATGATTTATACAATAACCACGCTTAATACAACCTGGTACAATACAATTCTGCTATTGCAGAAGCAGCAATTGATTCAGACTGGAGTAAACTGGAGGCTGGAGTATGCTATAGGAAAAAGAAAGACCTTTCTGTTTAGGCATAGGTAAACCCTGGATCAGATTATATGGGGTGTTTGTCATAATTCTCCAGTGAACACGATTCAAGAAGAGATTAAGTACCTCTTAGAGATGGTACACACCCTGTCTCTGAGCAGGAAGATGCGCTAGATGACCTCTTTCAGATCCTTGCAACCTTACATTTCTATTGAAATCATTACAAATCCTTTTTCTCCTGCTTAAACCTTTTCCCCCACCTGGATTAACAGATTCCATTTGAACTTCGTGTCTGTTTTAGCAATGAGTTTAATGCTGTGTATTCAACCACCACCTAAATGATTTACCTGGTTACATGGGCATGCCTGTACAAAGGAATCTAAGGAAAGAATCCCTGACTTTCAGTATGCTGGCAGAAGAGGTGGAAGCTTTTTTTCTGAATAATTATGTATAAAACCACTGAAGTGCCCTTAAGGGGCATTGAAATTAAGTTACTTAGAAGTTGTTACAGTTACTATCATTTTTCATTTCTAATTCTGAGGTTATAATCTCATCTAAGAAAATCAGAAACAACAGACAAGATCAGATAAATCCAGACAGTTTCAGCACAAGTACACCTATATCAGAAACTGCTCTGACAAGTTGTTTTCTGTTGCTCAGAGGTCAACAACCATCAACACAAAACAAATAGAAAGGCAACAGGACCCAGTTAAGGTGAAAAGAAGATCCCTATCCTGTAACATGCCTGCCTTCATAACTTGCAAATTCTTTATATTAACATCCTTCTAAAGGAAGTTCACATAAAGAGGTGAATTTTACGCAAATTGCTCATCATCAGAGTAAAATAAATTAGTGAAATAACCCAACACATTGAGAAACAATGAAATGGGGGACATCCAGGTTTTCATTCTACATCCAACCCATGAAGCTGCCACACATTTTTGGGTTTAATTCCCAGTAGTTAGCTTATAAGAATTGTAACTTTTTTGTTTTCAGCTGTGATTACTTATTTTAATTAAATATCTTAGAAGAATTTAATTTTGTGTGTCTTAGGCAGGCAGCTGTGGGCACTAAACACTCTGAGAATGTGTATTCAATATGTGTGCCCCAAAGTTAAAAGATCATTGCATAACTTCATTGTGTTAATATCTTACAGATTGCCACATATTTATTAAGCCATGTTCCCACGATGTTCCAGTGTTCAGCAAAAAAGAGTCAAACAGAATGACTCTGTGATCACAGCACTTAGCAGACCCTTGGTAAACAACGAACAGCTTTTTTTGAATGAAGTTTTAGTGTGTTTACAGAGATCTATTTTAGTTGTAATAATCCTTTATAGTGACCTGTCCCTGTACATGCAAGTGTGAAGTACTCACATTAGAATAATTTGTAAACGAAAGTTGCATCATTGCAAAATACCTGCCACACAGGAAGACTGTGGTAATCAAAATGTAAGAGTATGGGAAAAGCTTACTCTGAATAAGCAACAAAATGACAGATTGAAGCAAATTTTATCAAAAGGATGGCTCAGCACCACCATGTCCAAGAAGCTGCATGGTAGATAAGCCTGAATATTATTTCTGTGTGGAAATAGAGTGTTCACTAAGCCTGGCTAAAATATGATAATAAGACCTCCTCAGTATTAAGATATCCTCTATAAAGTTGATTTTTTACTTAGACACCCTCAATGGTGTTAGGACATCAGGATTGTTCAGAGTTATGCCTCCCCAGTTAAAACATCAACATTCAGCAGACCTCCATGAAGACAAACACAAGACCATTAACTAGTGTTGTCTCTGCTGCCCTATTTCTGCTAGAAAAAGCTTGCCTTTCTAGCCTAAATTAGTATTTGGAAAAACAAATTATTGAATTTGTTTCTGTGGTCCAAATTTAATTCTTGTATCCCAGGAAACCTGAGGCATAAGGACTTCTCCAATCTAAATCACCAAATAAGAAAAAAATACAAGTACATGCAGAAGGCCAGTGTTTCACATATTCTGTATTGTATGGGAGGTTGTCCTGAGGACTGAACAACCACCAAAATTTGTCTACCAGTTGATATGTCTTTTGGTGTGGAATTGTTGTTACAAATAAAGCTGTGTGTTAAAGACCGATTATCCTAGTCACCATACGAGCTAGTATATATATAAGCACAGTCAGTAACAGAAGTAGTACCGTACAGTGCTGTTTGATGAGAAAAATGCTTATGTATCATAGTCTAGTGCTTTATTAAGGAATTTCTCTAATTCTAGTGGAGAAACATGGTACCTGTGTTGTCCAAGGCTGTGATATATTAACTGAAAGGTTTTTTATCTCTTCTTTATGCCATTTACAAAGTACAATTCATTGTACTGAATATTGCTATATTATATAACTTAGGTAAGATAAGATCCTTCCTTTTAATGAAATTCTATCAATATTTCAAAGATTTCTCTAAAAAATGTATTTCTGTCAGACAGATTGCAATATCTGACATTCTTTCTCAGTCTTTGTAGATATAAATCTTCAGCTTGATCTTCATCTGAGCTTTTTCTTTTCATTTTTCTCACCACTTCTAGAGTACAATGACAGGAATGTGTTTTCAAATGATGTCACTTCTCTGCTGAAGATTCAACCAGAAAGAAAAATAATAGGATTTCTCCCTCATAAGAAACTCTGGTGTTACCCATAGCTCCTTTAGCCCAAAACTAAGTTATTAACATAACAGGTGACCTGAAGAGGACAGTAACTTATCTGAGCACAACTGGCTCAGAAACAGATTTTTAAAAATCACTGAGGCAATAATGTAAAAGCACTGCACGGAAGATGATGGAAGGAGCTATTGTCATCTAAAGATTAAAGAATCACAAGTTTGATGGTTTTTTTCCCTGAGGAAAAATAAGTGATCTACCAGAATGGTATTATCTTTGACACTATTCTCTCTTTATATTCACCTGGTTTATTCCTAAAACAAACTGTATCCTTTCCTAGGAAATATTATAAAATAGTCCTTAAGGAACTAGCTTTCTTCTTACATCTTTATATTTTCTGTGAAATAGTCTCAAAACTAAATTAACTTCAGGGCTATCAACTTTTTGACTTTATTTTAGTTGTGACTATCATAGGATTTTCTTTACAAGCTCATTTCCTGGACTTATGTACTTAAGCAAAAAATAACTTTAAAATAGCATATGACAGTTCCTCACAAGCGGAAGTGGAAAGACACTTTTCTCTCTGGTGACCAGTTACAGGACCCAAAGGAATGGCCTGAAGCGGTATCAGGGGAGATTCAGGCCAGATATCAGGAAAAGGTTCTTCACCCAGAGTGTGACTGGGCACTGGAAGAGGCTCCCCAGGGAAGTGGTCACAGCACCAAGCCTGACAGAGTTCCAGAGGTGTTTGAACAACACTCTTAGGTACATGGAGTGATTCTTGGGGCTGCCCTGACAGGGCAGGAGTTGTAGTCCAATGATCCTTATGTATGCCTTCCAATGCACAATATTCTATTATTCTATTATATGTTGATCCCCTGCTTTTAATTTGTACTTACTACTTAGTGTTTTTTAAGAATCATAAGTATCTAAAGTCAGGTATAAACATTTATCAACTCTTTCAAAGCCACTTGTATTGGACAGGAGAACAAATGATTCATGGAATACCGGTAATAAAACTGGAAAATATAGAGATTAGTGATACGCATCCAACAGATGAAAATGACCAGAAATTCAGTACCTATGACTTCTCAGCTCTTAGTTTCATGTCTGTCACCTTACAAGGTCGTTGCAGTGTGAGTGCAACACACTCACCCTCATCCTGATGTGTCCTGAAGTGCCCTGTCCAGAAGTCACACCAACTGTTTTCTATGAAGCCCACCAGGAGCAACACTGGGTATTCATTTTACACTACCTATAGTCTGTAATTATTTCACATGAATTTAGAGCCTTCTCCCTCCCTGAAAAACTGTGACTGAAATACGGCAACCTGTCTTTTCAGTAACACACCATTTGTCCATATCATTATGCTCTCTGGGCAATTTTGCAGTAATTAAGGAAATACAGGGACTTGACAAAGACTCAAACATGCTTAGTCCAGGAACCCCACTGGAGTGACTAGCGTGCACAGTGTGCACACTGGTCGTAGGCCAGCTCAGAGGTTTCCACTTCAGAAGCAGAGCTCCCCTTTCCAGCACTTATGAGGTGGCTTTGGGTCCCTGTTTCCATAATGGACCTGTGCACAATGAAGCTTGTTCCGGGGAACCTGCAGCATTGTCTGTTCTCCTGTCTTCATAAAATCATACAGTGTTTGTGTTGGGAGGGACGTTTAAAGGTCATTTAGTATAATTCCCCTAAAATGAGCAGGGACACCTTCAATTAGATTAGGTTGCTGTCCAACTTGCCCCAGGGATGGGGGGCATCTACCGCTTCCCTGGGAAACCTGTTCCAGTGTTTCACCAGCTGCGTTATAAAAAATTCTTCCATATATCTAGTCTGAATCTACCCTCTTTTAGTTTAAAACCATTAACCCTTGTTTTATTGCAATAGACCCCACTAGAAAGTCTGTCCCCATCTGTCTTATAAGCCCCCTAAAGTATTGGGGCAACAAGGTCTCCCTGCAACTTTCTCTTTTCCAGGCTGAACAACCACAGCTCTCTCAG
>VZRE01001189.1:0-71493 GCA_013396775.1 Cephalopterus ornatus
TGTCTCTGTCTTCACAACGGGTTCCCACACTTACCAATACAGTAATTAAAGAAGGATTCAAAGTAAAGTCAATGGATTTGAAATCTGGAAAACAAAAAGAAAAACAAATTAAAAAGAAAAAGAAAAAGAAAAAGAAAAAGAAAAAAAAGGGGGGGGGGAGGAAAAGGAGGAAACCCTGATTCAAATTCAAAGACATTTCCAGAGACATTGATATTGGAGGTGTAATGTGAAAGTCTGGACCTCCTGGTAGTAGGTGTCCTTTCTTTCTTTTCTTCTTGCATTGGCAGGAAATATTGCACATAAAGGGATATGAGGCAAGGACTTAACATCCATAAGGTCACCAATGGAACCTCGGTGCACAGGGAATTGCACTGTATCCTCAAAGCACTGTACTAATTTTTCAAAGTAAAACCAGAAACCTGCATCCCTAAAAAGTGAAAGGGTTACCTACAGCTTCAGCTTCCTAAATCTTTTGTGGCAAGAGAGCGACAATATGCAGAACATTTAAAATTATTAAAATTTCTATGGCAAGTTAACACTGGAATAAACTAACGTATAATGTTAACCTGTTATTCCATCTTGGGTTTGTAACTTCAGCAGAGTATGGCCTTAGTTGCTTGCAAAATCATCAGAACACATCACTGAAATCAGAACCTTCCAGAATAAGTCCTGGCGGATTCAAGTTAGAAGTCAAGGAGAGGTTCCTAATCAGTAGATTTCTTTTAAATGGTGCTTGGATTAATAAAAGAACAATTACTTTCACTCTCAATCTTCTTCTAAATTGTTGTAATCTTGGATAAATAGAGTTTAATGAGATCACTTTATGCTAAATTGATTTTTCTATTCTATAGAGCAAAGTGCTTTTCAGTTCAGAACTCTACAATACATGCAGTGAAGTTATCATGATCAAAATACTCCTTGCAGTATAAGAAATGTGAAGACATGCACTCTATATTGCTTTGCTATGAAATTCTAATATAAATGTGGGTCACTTCCATATTCAGATTTCTAAAATGAATGTTTAGTTCCTTACAATAATTTTTTTTTCCAGTGCAGGATTTTTCAAAACCAGATACATTGCTTTTGGAAATCGCATATATCCTCATAAGACAGATAAAGTCATCTTATGTTGAATTGAAGTCAGGACCTACCAAACCTAATACATCTTTTGAATCAAATATATGATCTACTAAATCTTAATGGTATTATGTATATTGAAAGCTAAACTGATGAATCACTAGATAAATTAGCTAGCAAATGCATGACAATATAGTATTTATTAAAATGGATCAGTGATTTGTTTCAGTTCACAGAATCTCATATATCAACTTTTGAAGAATTTTTTTAAAATGCAGAGATTTTAGAGAAAGGCAAAAGACACAGGTAAAAATGACTAGAAATGGGAAATATGTGCATGATGGTACTGTATGCTGTTGTTCAGCTTGTACGGTTGTATCACTAAGGCTTTCAAAGAAATGCAGGTATCACTGCATCACTATTAGTCAGACCCAGGCATTTATTTGGGATTTTATATTTACCAGGTTAAAAAAAAGGCAGCAACTCCCCCCAAAATGACTAAATATTTGGGAAAAAATCCCAAACCTTAATGAAAGGCTCAGTAAAGTAGATATAGTCACTTAAGAAAGTAAGAATATGTAACACACATATTTTTTATTTCAATATCTGTTAATATTATTTAAACATGGTTTTCAACAAGTTAAAGACCATTACTAAAAATCACTCCAAAATTTCTTATGCTGAACTGTAACTAAAACTGCGTATCTCAGAAACTCAATTGCCACTCTACTTCCAGAATATCTGTCCTGGAAGTTCCAGGAAAGACCTGAGAACCCATGTTCATTTCAATATCCAGTATTTTCCTGAGAAAACTGAAATCTGTGATTACACTGGAATGTTAGTTCCCTTAGCATCAACTCCATTTCCACCATTGTGAAGATTCAAGTATTACCTGAATTATTTGCCAGAAAAAGTGGTCCAGAATTCATTCCAATTTACACACCTATATTTTTCAGGCCTTTTTAAATAAGAAGACAGGAAAATCACAGAATCACAGAATGGGTCAGGTTGGAAGGGACGACATCATCTGGTTCAACCTAGAGCACATCACAGGACTGCATACAGATGGTTCATGAATATCTCCAGTGAGGGAGACTCCACAACGTCTTGGGCAATCTGTTCCAGTGCTTGGTTACCCACAGAGTAAAGAAGATCTTCCTCATATTCAGGTGGAACTTCCTGTGCATCAGTTTCTGCCCACTGCCTCTTGTCCTATTGCTTGGCACCACTGGGAAGAGCCTGGATCCATCCTCTGACACCTTCCCTTCAGACACTTATAGACATCGATAAGGTCCCCTCTCAGTTGCCTTTTCTCAAGGCTGAACAGGCGCAGCTCCCTCAGCTTTTCCTCATACAAGAGATGCTCCAGTCCCTTCATCATCTCTGTAGCCTCCACTGGACCTGCTCCAGGAGCTTCTTGTGTGTCTTGTCCTGAGGAGCCCAGAATTGGACACAGAACTCCAGATGTGGCCTCACCAGGGCTGAGCAGAGGGGCAGGATCACCTCCCTTGAGCTGCTGGCAGTGCTCTTCCTGATGCCCCACAGGATACCATTGGCCTTCTTGTCCCCCAGGGCACACAGCTGGCTCATGGACACCTTGTTGTCCACCAGGACCCCCAGGTCCTTCTCCACAGAACTGCTTTCCAGCAGGTCAGCCCCCAGCCTGTACAGATGCGTGGGGTTATTGTGCCCCAGGTGCAGGACTCTGCATTTGCCTCTGTTGAATTTCAGTTCTTCTCTGCCCATCTCTTCAACCTGCCAAGGTCCTACTGATCAACAAGTCCAGTTGTTAACCCCAGATCACCATGTTCATCACTAAATCAAATCCCTAAGTGCCACTTAAGTGATGCAATAAAAAGGTAAAAGGGGCATATGAGAACAGTATCATTTAGACTTTTGAAAATGAGATAATAGAAAAGCAATATTCCCTGAGACAATATTCAGAGCTGAGGATATTTCAACTTACTGATCAATTCAATTGCTTCAATACAAACTTCTTTTTGGAAAAATCTTCAAGATGTATGTATGACTTAAGTAATTTATTTTTTTGAACTCCAGTCTGATTTTTGTAGTCATAATATCCATACATTCATGTATATGTATGTATGTGTGTATGTATTTATATGTACATATATTTATTACATATATCTATTTGTATAAAATATAAAATACAGGTATGCATTACAATATATGTAATCCCCACATCCCTTGCTGCTTAGAATTAATTTACTTGTGCCTTTCTCACTCGAAGTCTGCAAAAACATGCTTACACATTTACCTAATTTAATGCCCTACTAAACATCTTTGTGTCTTTATAAAACGTTTTTCCTTTTATACGTGTTTTGCTTTATGGCTTCTACTCTCTTATTCTATGGTTTACAAATAACATGCACTGGTTTGTGTTGGTCTGCTTTCATTTTTTAATGCGGCAGTTAATTTGAAATGGATTCTGGTTTGATAGCCAAGGAAGAAAACATATTTACTTTGTAAAGAAATGGAGCCCCTACCTCAAAAAATGCAGCATATGATATGTTTCATGATCCCACTCTCAGTATAATGCTGGGATGTGACACCACACTCTGGAGAGTTTGTGTTTTTCAGGGTCATCTGCGGGTAAAACTTTTTAACACTCCTTGGGAGTGTATGTCACATTCTCAAAAGCCAGTTGTGAGTTTGGGGGCATAATTTCATTCACTTCCAATGGATGTTAGGTTTGTTAATGCCCTTTAAAATTATAACATTGGATACTTTTGAAATTTTTAGATCATGACCATTCTTGTCATATTTACTGCCTGATAATTAAGGCAATTAGATTTTTTTTCTACAGCATCATTAGCATGCATTTGACATAACTTATTTTTGGATACTGGACTACTTTACATTTCTGAATTAATGTCTACATCTTCAAAAGTAGAATCTTCCTGATAAAAGCTAACAGCAACATTTGAGGTAGAGCAAACTGATAACACAGTTTCTGTTCACTGCATGGTACAATTCACAATGCTCAGTGAACAATGCAGTGTCAAACTTGCAAGAGTGACAAGACAGCAGTCCAAGTGTCACGAAGTTTTCACTTTCTTTTATACCAGATTACGGGGTTGGGTTTTTTAAGGTGAGGTTGTAAAACATTTGCATAGGAAATAGCAACCATAGCTTGAGATAAATCTTATATTCATCATAATTTATGTTGTTAGATTACCTCTAGCATAGCTCATCCAAGGAGCACCTTTCAATTTCTTTAAAAATTCTATAATGCAGATAAATTAAAACATATGCAGTAATGATTTAGCTGAGATGCTGCGCTTTGTCTACAATGGAGTCCTTCTCTGACCTTGCCAAGTTTACAGAGTGTGCCAATAACAGAGCTGGGATTTGAAAACTGACTGATTAAAATTTTGCTCACTAGGATAAAACACTTGAAATGAATCATCTAATTTTCCAGCATGTCCTCGGGTTGCTGCAGGCACAATAAATTACATTCATATAATAGCAAACAACTATCAAAAAATTAGAGTTAATACATTTCATATATATTGTAACACTACGCTATGCCCTATTTTTAAAACTCTCAATTACCTTAAATTTTGATGATCACAGAGAATGAAACACATGAACAATATTTTTCAGGGTGAAATTTCAGAACCATTAGCCTGATCCAAAATACACAGAACTCCGCTGAAGTATTTCTCCTGACTCAGTAGACTCCCGAGCAACGCCTAACCGCACATTTCTGATTACCATCAAATGCTGTGCCTGGTATCTCCACAAAGAACAGACCTGCAGAGATGCTGAATGTTCTGGGTATAACCTTGCACTCCAGTGAAATGAGCAGAATATAAATAGAAAACAGCAACAAGCAGTTGCAGTGTAAAACAATCAGCAGAGGTAGTAATGGAATTAATGGCTGCCAGCGCCTTGCACATCATGGCAAAAATGCCATATAGCATGCAGCAGTTTGGCATCCTTGCAGGGAGTTTCAAAGGACTAAGGTTCACCTGAGGAAGCAAATCTCTTGGTTTTTCTCCCTAGTGAAGAGAGGTAGTCTCCTCCAGAAGGACATTAAGAGCAGCCTCTTCCAATTTCCTTTTTAAGGAGCCCGTCTACTCCGCCCACTGTAGAGACAGCCTGAGAAGATTTAGCTGTCATGGAGTAAAAGCCAATTATTTACAAAACAGTTACACAGAACTCGGCTTTTCTAGCTTAAGAAATAGTTAACGTGTACATTTATGTAATAACCTCTGACTTCTGTCAAGACACTGGCAGAGGTACTCAGCTAGTTTGGTGCACCACTGAACAATGTAATCAGCAGAGGGGTCTATGTAAAGATTCTTAAAATACAAATGAAATTCTTTTACATCACTAAAAATATTATTTTTCATTGTGTCTATTTTTACTTCATCTGTTACAGTAGTTTCCAAAAGTTTCAGAGCACATCATGGTGGATGCCCTATAAAGACATCAAAAAACCCCACAGTATCTCCTTACACGTGCCTTCTTTTTCTGTTCATCTGATGCCATAAGTAACTCCTGCAATTACTGAAAGGTACAGGAGTTACATTTTGCACTCTGTACATTAATTGGATTTGAAAGTACTTGAACGTATATATATGTCAGAATG
The DNA here is from genome assembly GCA_013396775.1 of Cephalopterus ornatus. Taxonomy (NCBI): domain Eukaryota; kingdom Metazoa; phylum Chordata; class Aves; order Passeriformes; family Cotingidae; genus Cephalopterus; species Cephalopterus ornatus. The sequence continues at coordinate 5,696 of VZRE01001189.1, forward strand.
CCAGCTATCAGGCAAATTGGGGAAATGCCAAACCTAAAAGAAAACTGTAAAAAATGAAAGCATTGCAGCAGTTCTCAGCGTGCTCAAAATTTATAATAGGCTTTTGAACCGGATTTGAAAGCATATGGACACTTTTAAAAGGAGCATCATATTTTTTTAACTCCTGAAAGGCAACTTACACTCTTCAGAATATCCTACCATTCTGCTGCACTGAAATCCAGTGCCTTCAAGGTAACGAAGGTTGCTGTGTATCACAAAATACTCCATCATCAATCCAGTAAATGACTGTGGGGGAATGAATTTGACTACGTAAGTAGTAACTATACTGAAAACTAAGAAGACAAATTCTGAAATAAACGTAAGACAAAATCAAGACAACTTGAAATCCGAAATCTCAGTTTTATATTTTCTAAAACACAATCACTCGTCGATCATTTTGTTTCTTTCTTTCATAAATGAGGTATAAACTAGAATTCCTTATGTAAACACAGACAGAGGTTCACTGGACTACTATTTTTGCAGAGACTGTCTCAAATCAATGTGCTTTCCAACATTTTTCAGGAGTACAATATTAGAGTTTCACTGTAGATTTTAGGATACCTGAATTTGGTAAAGGAAACACAAGGATTTTTCAGGACAAATACAACACAGACTTAGAGATTTTTTTTTTTTTTTTAAATGAAGGGAAATAGTCTAAAGGTGCAAGTAATTTACAACCCCAAATGCATTTTCTGGAAAATAAATGAAATAAATGAATAAAATAAATATCACAAAGAGCTTCCTAGAAACAATGTGTATTCTTAAATACCTTCTAAAATTTGATAACTGGTATGAAATTTTTTTAGCATTTCAAATAGCATTACTGAAACAAGGAGTCAATATATTCCCAAAAACAAGACAAAAATATTATCAAGTTAAAACTGGCCTACTGCTGGGCTTCAGCTGAAAATATTTCATTTTTCATGTCGCAAATATTTGCCTTAATTTTTTAAAAAGACAGCCATTGCTATAACAGATAAACAACAAGTTAATCCTAAACAGCCATTTATCTCAGTAGTAATAAGGTACCAACATATTACCTTTAAAAATGCATTAAAAAAAATCAAAACCCAACACTACTTCATTGATTTTGCAATATATAAGCTTTAATGTTTTATAAATGACTGAACAGGTGACATATGAAAGCGGTTTCTCAAAAAAATAACCAAAGGTATACCATAATCTCTCTGAACCAAATCTCCAATATTCATGTAAGTTAATAAATTTATAGACCAATGATGAGATGCAAATACGTTTAAAGAATATTTCTCTATTCCTTAGCAGCCCTGAATTAGAGGTTTGCTCTAAGAGTAATATAATATGGTATGACTAAACAAAACATTATGCAGTTTAAAAAGGAATTCAATCCATATGATCTAATTTTTTTTTTTATTCTTAACTAAAGGAAAAATATAAGAAAAGAAGCTCAGACTTTGGTACGACATTGAACAATTCTGTGGAAAAAGATGTTTACTGTTCATATAGAGTGGATTCACTTTAAGTTCTCATTCAGGAAAGCATCCTTATTCAGGAAGACACTTAAGCACGTGCTTGACTTTAAACACATGCTTTGGGCCCAATGAAGCAAATGAGATCTAATTGCATTCCAAATAATGATGGATATAAAGCCAAAAGTTATTAACATGAAGGGTTTTTGCATTTGGGCTTAGCATTTTTCAAGTCTTACATATACACATACAGACATGTACATACACCCACACACAGACACATACACAAAAAGATCTGTCTCTAAACTAAGCCAAAACATGCAAAACCAGAATTCGAAAGATAATTTTCTAAGAAACAAGAATTTAACTGAAAACAGAGATTTTTAAATACAGTGGCTACTTCATCTTACCGGCTCATTAAATCCCAAGTTTATTTACTCTAAAGTAAATAGATATGTAAGCCTGATCATCTGCTATCTGGAATCTTTCTTCTAGACTCTCATACCCCAGGTTTTGAGCTCACAGGAATGATTTGGCTCTAACAAAAATCTGGTTTACATAGCTTATTTTTTGCCATGCTTTGATTCCAGGAACAAGAATCCATGCCTTTCCTAAAGAAATGAGTCTCCTGATAAGAGATTCATGTTGGCAAAAGCATGGACTTTACATCACAGATCACTTTATGGGCTTTTTCATGTGAGAAACAGAACAAAAAATAAGTATTCTAATCTTTAAAATTAGATTACTATAAGAATTAATCACTTATTGGGTTAATTGTTGCTAATAAATAAAATTAGGATTTCCCTTCATCTTACCTCTCAAATGAAGACAAGATGTGTTTCCAGATGCAATTGCTAGAAAGGGGGTTGGGTGAAGCTTCGTTGAAAATATGGTGCACGTTAACATCCCTTTTTTTTTTGTAGTACATTTCACATGCAGCTGAGCTCTTTAAAAGCCTAATAATAACTGAAGCTGTAAGACTTTCCCCCTAAAACACAGCACTTGGTCAAATCTGCCCCCTAGTAAGACTATATGTTTGAGGAGGCTTTTACTGTGGACTGAGGATAATAACCTGTTTATCACTTGATGAAGATCTACAGTTGCATGGAGAAGAGGTAGTCAAACAGCCAGAAAAGCCAGGGGAAAAGCAAAAGAAACACCTACCATCTATCAGATAGTCTCCGCTGTTTGGAAGTCAGAATGAAACACAGAAAATAAACTGCCATCTCTTTCGTTTGTGTTGTGCTTGAGGAAACAGTTTGTTGCATCTTCAGTAAACAAGCAAAGTGGCATCTAAGAAATACTGCTTAATACCACTGATTTCTCCCCATAACAGGAAAGGGAAAGAGCCTGTCAAAAGAACATACACACACAAATTTTAAAAAATGTCCCCACAAAACCCCAACAAATTTCTAATTGCTTAAAAAACTCACAGCAGAATAGAAGAACCTGCTTCAGCCAAAGGCTTACAAAAATAACTGGAGAAAGTTCTGTGCATTGATGCTGCATAACAGGTTGGTCTAGTGGTTTCCTGCATAATAAAATCAGGATATATATCTCCACAGCCATAAGGAGCCCACTTCAGCCAAAGCGTGTCACGGGGGGATATGGAACACAAACAGATAGAAAGTAAAAGAAGAGAATCAGCTCCGTGTAGAGGAATGCCTACATTAAGCCTACACAGTCTAGAGATCTGACTCAGCACACGTAGACTGACTGCATCTATACCAGGCGTACACAGAAGAGATTGTTCTTCTTACCTGTGGCAGAAGACCCTATTTCCAAAAAACATGACATTCAGGGTTCTGTCTAAAACCCCTTTCTACACTGCTGTTTGTAAGAGAGAGCAGTAGGGCACCACTTGTGATCTAATAGCTTGAGATTGAAATACATTGAAAATAATGCAATAAAGTCTGTCTGATTTCCTTTCCATATTTCCACAAAATCAAAATATGAACTTGTCCCACTAATCTCCCTCTATCTGGAGCACAGATGAAGAGCTGATCCTGCAATCTATACTAATTTCAGTAAGCTCTGCAACAGGGTGACTTACATTGTCAACATCGTACAAACTTAAGTGAATCATTCCTGTCTTATTTGCAAAGCTGCTAACTTCCAAGGATGGCTTAGCAAAGATGAAAGGAAAACAGAGCTGAAAGGCATCCAAAGCACGTTCTATACCATACATGGAAAAGGTACAAAGATGTCCAAGCTGGCAAATTCATGTATCACGTAAACAACAATAATTTCCAAGCTTGGATTCAGAAGCTGTGAAATTCTCAGTGCTTGAAAACAGTTATGCTGCTCTAAGGACTGAGATGAAGATGGTTCCTGGGGATATGAAAGACTTTTCTCCTTGCTTTTAATATGTTTGATACCTCCTAATACACAAGAGTTATAAAACAAAATTGTAATGGTTATTCTGTTAAGATCAGCATCATAAAACCCTCTTTTGGCAGAAAGAAAGGGTTGGACTTGAGAAAGGCACAAGAACTAAGATGAAAGACAACATTTCAGATACAAATTAAAAATCTGTCTACACAGCTATATAAATATCTATATCAATGACTGGAATTTTGGGATCCATAACAAAACAGTGTTGGAGTTTTAGGTAATATTTTGATGATTGATTGTTCCATTTCTACTAGATATTGAATCTGATGTGCTGTTTGATTTGATGATTGCTTTGCTTTATTCTTTGTTTTAGCATAACCTAAAGAACAGTAGTTTCATTTAAACACATTTCCTTGAATGTTTTCATATTATTCAATAACACCAGTCATTACCTCAACATTTAATTTTACTGATATAATTTTTATTAGCTTATGCACTTTTACAATAGTGGAGTCAAGTGTCTTTTTTTTTATATACAAATATGTGATTCACTATTAGATAACCCAGAATTTTTACCTAAATCTTCCATTTGCCGCTTGTATCTCAAGAATTACTTACAAGAAACAGCAGAGAAGCAGGACATAAAACCGACAGCCAGCTTAGATACTTAAACTTACAAGCATTAAGATTCCAAGTGCCCAAAGGAAGGTTTCCACCTAGAGAAGCAGTTACTACTTGTTTCTTTACCAGAAAGAAAATGAAATATATTCTTCACAAGCATAGTATTTTACAATCTGTCCAACTAAAAACCATACCCCATTATCCTTTACTTCAGACTGCTTTTTTTTTTTCTCCCAGATTACCCTATGGAGGATGATTACTACATGAATTCAAAATATTTTATTGAAATGTACATAAATACACTTCAAAGGGATTCAGTCTTACTGAAATAAAATGCTTCCATGAATCTTTTCAATATTCTCTGAATGGAGGTGTCCGGAATTTTTTTATTAAACCTTTAGGTTTTTATTTTGATTTAGGATCAACAGAGAGAAATTCAGAGTTTTGACCAACTTAAAAATAGCTAAATATTGTTTCTTATCATTAAATCTTACCACCACAACTTCGTATCTTTAGAGATTCCAGGATGAAAGTACTAGGAACTGTATTAATACCGTTTTACCTTTCAGCATCATAAATTGCCCACCTACCAACAAAAACCTCAGCTTATCAGGATCAGTTTTTTTCCTCAAAGCAGATTTTTCAAGCTGTTTTGAATTTAAAGTTTGAATTTAACCTTAAAACAGTAAGGTCGAAAGAAAGTATTTACAAGGGCTCATAAGGTATCCCTAACCAACATCACTAAAGTTCTGCAGTGGTTTATAACATTTCGTTTACATTGTTTTCATTTCAGTTCCAGTACTCTCAGCACACACTTCAGATATGAAGAGGCAATACTTACCCACATAAAGTGCATTTGGAAAAAAAAAAAAACAAACAAAATCAATATCTTTTATTTCTCATGACACCTGTACAACAGAAGATTTTCTGTGCTTTCCATGCAGATTTATTGAGATCTGATGCTAATTATCCTTGACTGGTGACCTTAATCAAAATTTCACTAGTATTATCTCCCCACTTTATCCCTCCAGTTTGGAAACAATCGATTTCAATGGCCTTTTCAACTCTTTTAGCTGTATTTTTGTAACAGCAAAGAATATGGAATATTTGAGCTCTGTTATGGTGACAATTGGAACATATTGTACACGCCTTGAAAACTGGATGCCCAGTGCCTACTAGATGACTTGCTGTAAGGATAATCAGGGAACTTGCACCCAGAATCTCTTAATTATATGGATGATTCCTCTGCTTGTTAGGCACAGTAGATTACTGAGAAAGAGAGAAATAGAAAGTGCTCACACTGCTGAGTAAGAAAATAATTCAACAACAGCATTTTATTTAACTCTACATCCCTAAAGTGTTTTAAATGAAGCCAGTCATTAAGGTCTTATAATTAAAGCCTTGCACAATTATAAATTAATTAGGGCCTGATCTTGCGACGTTTTCTCTCTGGAGAGCACACACATCAGATTCCCTTTTAATACTCGTACACCAGGCACAGCTGCTGCTGGGATCGATGTATCTGAACTGGCTTTGACAAAACTAGACTGAGTAGTGGGCACATGTGACAGAGCAAAGCTCAGAAAAGACTGCCATCTTAAATACTTATAAGCCTCCTCAAACACATTTTTGTAGTCCATACTGCATTCTGTCCCTGCTCCTACTCTGCTAGAGGAAGCCAGTGTAGACAATTAAAACTGCAGTGTACTTCTCTGTTACTCTGATGAGTACATGCTACAGTAATAATTCTAAGCCTCTAGTTTTCCCGACTGCCCAAGGATGCTAGATATCAGTTCCCACACCATACAAAAACAGAAGTATTTTAATAAGAAGAACTATGTCCAACTAATCCTTAGGGCTTTACTTTACAAAAGCCAAATCAGAATTAAGGAAGTGTAATTGAATTACCTTTGTAACAGATTTTCTGCACTATTGTGCCGGGTTTGGTTGGGGTAGAGTTAATTTTCCTCACAGTAGCCAGTACAGGGTTATGCTTTGGATTTTTGCTGGTAACAGTGTTAATAAAGGAGGTATGTTTTCCTTACTGCTGAGCAGTGCTTACACAGTCGAGGCCTTTTCTGTCTCTCACCTCACTCTATGAGTGAGAAGGCTGTGGGTGCTCAAAATGTTGGGTGGAGACACAGCCAGAACAGCTGACCCCAAATGACCCAAGGGATATCCCACGCCATATGGTGTTATGCTCAGTATATAAAGCTGGTGGAGGAAGAAGGAAGTGGGGAGGGACTTCTGGAGTGATGGAGTTTGTCTTCTCAAATCACTGTAATGTGTGAGAGTGTAGTGGAAATACCTTTTAAATTGTTGAAATCCATGATTTGAGTTGCACATTATGGGAATTCCTGTAGCAGGAGCTCCTTGTTGATAATCAGAGTAGGAACAAGGGGAAGAGTTCATTGCAATGTTAAACCCTTTAACATAGTCCAAAGGGACCAGGGGTAGAGATTGTAATAGATACTACATCAGGAGCCGCTCAAACCAGCAGAGGAGAAGTGCTACAAGAAGCAGTGCAAGTGTAGCAGTGACACAACCTAAGTTGGCTTTGGTGCCCAATAACTTAACACAATACAGAACCTCTCCTATCCTGAGTCACTGCCATACTCACTTTTACACTTCTGATTCTACCCCTCATCCTGTGGCAGGGAGTGAACAAGTGGTTGCATGGCTAGGGTTAAACCACAACAGCTACAGTGCATGTTAAGACACTAAAGTAAAGTTTCTTTTCTCCATTTCTCCTAGATTCTAACAGAGACTTTCTTTGGAAAAAACTGAATTAAAAAAAAAAAATCAATGTCTATCTACATCTAGCTGGATGTCAGGTATCATTTTAAAAGCTTCACTGGGCATTCAAAGCATAATCACACTTCAAATGATGTCCTTATTTTACACCACTGAGCTGGCTGCATGAAAATGTAATAACAGCCTGATAAATAAAACGCATGGTCCCCTGAAATGCTTTGGGAATAATCATTCTTGCATACAGATTTCACACAGTGACGTTAGCCTTCAACTTTATAAGTGAAAACTAAAATATTAGAAAATGCAGGTAAACCTCTCAGCATCCTTTCACAAATTATCAAGGGTGCCCTACATAATGTTAGTAACAAGGCTTTGAAGATATATGATACTTCAAAGGGCTAACTATTGTTCTGAACCAGCCTGTGTATAATAGCCCCACAGGCACCCCCCTCCCAGAAGGTACCAACTAACCAGAGATTCAGGCAACTGAACATATATGCCAACCAAAACTACTTTTCACTGCAGAAAGTTTTCCCCAAGAAGTGAATAACATTTTCCATAACTGTGGAAATGACTGAATTAAGTTTGGTAATAAAATAGTCATAGCTACTTTTCATGTATGATTCAACATTCCATTTCTCTACTGAAAAATATGGGTTGCATTAATTACATAAAAGGGAAGCTCGTATTTGTTATTCAATGAAACTATTAACAGTCTAAAAACACAATATTTTAAAACACTAGGGAATATTTAACTCAATGTTTAAAGCATGAAATTTGCTTATTTTAACCTACTTTTCATCCTGAAAAATTATTTATATTATTACAGTTTAATCCTACAGAATTTCAATTACATATTAAATATATTGAGCACATTTTGTATTGAGTGTTGCTAATTATACAGTGGATATTTTGTAATTTAAATAGCTTAGATTTAATTTTCATGCAGTTCTGTACATGGACCAATTCGACAACCACCAATCATAACACTACTAATGAATTCAGAAACAGAATACTTTCTCATGTTCTTTTCCCAGCAAGAATTATTGAAGCAACCCCTTGTGTGTGATGCCCAGCATTTCATTTCTGATCTCATTTCTGAGATTTCATTGAAATTTTCAAATCTCTGCTTTGCTTTCTGACCGTTTTTTGGGTTACTATCTACACACATAAACTTCCCCACTGACATTGGCTATTCTGTTGCCCCACTGGAATAAAGCTCTTACAGGAGGTGAAAGCTATGCAGAAAAGCGGCAGAAAGGCAGCTTTGCAGATAATACCAATTAATACAGCAAAGGCCTGAAATTCTGAAAACTCAATGTCTGAATTTGACCCAGAGGATTAAGAGAAAGGACCAATGAAATGAAATATTCTTAGTGGGCTTCATTGCTGAGAAAAAGCACTGAGCTGTCACGGTCAGCTCTGTTTGGCATTGTATAAGTGCAGCATTTGATTTCTATAGTAGATAGATGTTCACATGGATGTTCACAATAAAGCCTACAATTACCATCTGCTTGAATCATACTGCTAAAATCCAACAATCCAACAGAAAACAGCCTCTGGTTGTCATCTCCTATTGTTGACATTAGACTAGTACATTCACCTTCTGCGTAGGAAAGATTAAAGTGGAGGACAGGAGATGAGTCTTCCTGTCTTCCTTCTCCTCTGTTCTAAAGAATGCAGTCACTATGAGACAACTGTTTCAGAAGTCAGTCTGGAAGTTGAGAAATCCTGAGTGTCAACAAGATGACGTGGGGCCCAAAAGAAATCTACCCCTTCTTCCCATCACACTGTGAGTTTAAGTTTTGCTTCTGCCTGGCTTTCCTCCTGATACCTAGAAAATCAAGACAAGCTGAGATTCATGGAATTGGAGGTACGTAGGTGATGGCCCACAATGAGAGAGGGGAATAAAGAGAGTTAAATTAAGAATTTCTTCCTCGCAGCAAAGAAGGTGACTTGAAAGGATACAAATGTGTTACAGAAACTTTACAAGATGTTAAGGGCAAATAATTAGTTTTGCTTTTTCTTTATTTGTGTCTTTATACAATTGCATTTACTTAAAAGTGCATCCTTCTGGGAAGATGAGCTAATATTGGCTGTAATTAAACTGTGCTCCTCTGCCTGACATAACACCATTGAAGTCAATAAAAAACTTAAAGACCTCATTTCTGGACACATTTCAGAGATACTTCTTCCATCCTGCACCATATTCTTACTCATCTATACTTTCTCCATTCCTTTTTTACCTTAAACTTAATATGAAGAACACATGTAATTAGTTAATGTCTTTTTAAAAAAAGACATTTATTATATGCTCTGAATGTAAAATAAACTGTATTGCAAGGTTATGTCACAGTTCATTCAGAATAAAGATAATGAGTTTTTATATATAAATTTTACTGTTTCCAATAAACTCTGCTCACAAAGCACACTTGAGTACAAATACAGGCATCATTTTAATTTATTAAAAAACTGGTCAGTATCAAAATAGAAATATCAACAGCAGCACTCTCCTAGTCTAGCTTTCTCCATGAAATATGGAACAGCTAAAGTATTCAAGCAATTCCTCAAATTTATGTGCTGAAAGCTATTCAAATATAAAATAAGCACTAACAAACGGGCAACCTTGTCAGTTGCAATGCTAATAAATCAAATTCACCAAGGTAAGTTAGCTACATTTTCAGTGCAAGTGGATATATCATAAGAGCCTGATAATGATACAACTACCAGAAAAATAAATGTGCATTCTCTGACCTTGACAATAATTCACTAACAGCTTGCCTCACAATTTTCCTAACATTGAGCCACTCTTCACAGGCCAAGTGTTTATATTTCTCTGGATAGAGAGTTTCATCTGTGTCACCACTATTGTATTAGGGATTTCCGTGCCGTACTAAGATTAATTATAGAAAATTATAAATTTCAGGATAATAGTCTATGAAACTGCCCAGGAGAATTTGGGGGAACAGGGATCAGAAGAATAGGGCATTTTGTTGTGTTGGTTCTTTTTTTTTTCCTTTTCTTTTGGAGTACTCATATAATGCCCTTCACACATTCCACATGGCTCTATAGCAATCGAAGATGGATTTCCTTTACTGTTTTGTTACTCCCTAAAATAGGTAATGAGTGAGATTGTTGTTGAGCTGCAAGGAAGAAGCACCTTACTTACTGGACCCTTAGTAAATCTTACCAACATGGAAGAACATTGACTTCAATAAGGGAAATATGTAAACTACAGACAGGAAGTAGAACCATTTTAGCTAGAACATGGCCACAAAAAAAAGTCAGTCAAAACTAGAAACAGAAGAATATAGATCTGGATAAGAAACCTAAGCAGCTAGAAGATGGAATTTGATAACTTCATGGGAAGAAATACATGATGGTGTTCCAGAAGAGGCAAGAAACCGAAGTTGTAGATCTTCACGTTTTTTCTAATGTGAGCTTCAAAGAGGGGATAAGGGAATAACGCAGTTCCCTTTCATGCTACTTAATCCTAATAGGCTGTAAATGTGGACTCCTTTACCTTTACCCATACAAGTATTTTGCCCCCTGGTGATTGTTCTCCTTTTTGGTAAGACAGTTTAAAACACATGCAGTCAGGCTTTCCACAACAGAAAGTAGCAACTATCACTACCACCATTTGTTCTGTGCTTACTTGTCTTTCCATGATCCAGTGCCGCCAAGAGATATTCGTAGTCAGAAACTCTGTCACCATTCAGAACTGTTCTCAGGCTCGGCACTACAAGATGACCCAAAAGTATAAAATATCAAGTAATCATTATGACTCACCACATCACTTTAGGGACTTGAGCACAGGCTCAATGGACTCGAGGTTCAGACTTCGGAATTGTGGATGTAGAGCAAGATGCTGAGATCGAGCCATAGGATTGCTAATGTGTTGCCTCAGTGAAGAGCGTGGATGTACATCTCCTCTCTCTCTTTTGTCTCTCTCCCCCCACAAGCACTGAGCACTTTTAAGTCTGTGAAGGACACAGATACACTGTCAATCAAAAGAGCCTATCAAGGGATAATGGGGTTAAGTATGAAGACCAGTATATCATCCAGATGTACCTACTCTAAAGGTATCTGTTATGAAAAATAACATACAACCATTAGTAAATTATATTGGTTTCAAAAAGCTAGGAAAACTTTGAGAAATTTATTTCCATGGCTTTTTGAAGAAGCCATGCATAATAAAAACATCTTCTGTTTTAACTTACAAAATTATCTTCCTATAGAAATAAACTTTAGGACCAGTACCTCTGTCCTGACTGGAAATATATCAACATGTGCAACCAGCTTTGGGGATACAGAATGTGATTACATAAAGGGCTTGACTCACTTTACTATGATTTTTTTCCCATTGTCTAGAAATTTAAAGAAATTGGAGAGGGAAGAAAGTGAACTTATCTAATTATAAGATTTTATTTTTTTTTTAAACCATGTCAAGGAGCATTGCTTTTCAAGAGAGGGTTACATTTTTTTACTTTTCAGCAAACACATTTTTCTTTTGCAAAGTGCAATGTGTGTAGGAGTCAGCTCACGTAGAAAGTGGTTCCCTGATCAAAACAGATGGCATGCTGGCAGGGTAAGTTTTAAATGGCAGAGTGTTGATGTTGAAAGATTTCAACAGCAGCTTCCATGACAGGGACAGAGACATAAATGACAAATACAAAATACAAAGACATTTCAATAACTTACCGTCGTATCACTTTTTAAGTTAATATTTCTCTCTCAGTTCTCAAGATGTCAGAGGAAGACTTCCTAACTGTGGACATGAAACTATATTCTAGCTCAATAAATCTCAAAACACTGATGAGTGTTCTATTTTTAGGACAATGAAGCATGAAAACTAAGGCTTTGCTGGCATGGGGAAGGAATAAGCAGCTATTGGAAAGGTTTTTAGCAGAACTTGGTGCAACAGTGACCAAGTATTTCCTCTCCTGACTTACTGATCTCATCGAGTTCTTCTGAAAGAAGGTTTTTATTAGACTCTCTGAGCTTTTGTCATTTTAGTTATCCATCCACTAATGTGTGAGGCACAGTATACCAAAGTGCTCAAACTAGGGAATCTGTGAGGGTTTTTTTCAGTGTGTGAATAATATTTTAATATTTTCCAAATGTTAAAAAACATTTAACCAGAGAAATCGTTTTAGATATCCAAATTTACATAGCTCCTGTCCTTGCTCTTTTCTCTTCAGTTCTCATTCCTTTTACGTATATCTGCAAGTCAATATTGCTTTTAAGATATTAAGTCATATTTAGATAAGTTCTCGATATTTGTGATTCTCCAAACACTTCCTCATTTCCCCATTTTCACTGTTTTTTCTTTTTAAGGCTGAGAGTAGTCCTTTTTTTTCTAACATTCTTACCAGTATTCTATTCTCTTTTTTTTCCCCCATCAATCCAGATTCAGTTCTGCATCCAGCTGTCCATGAAGCATTTACTACCAATAAGATAAGGCAGGGAGTTTTGCATTTTTTAGGCAGAAACAGAGCAATTGAGCCCTAATTCAGCTCTTTTCTGTAGAGAGGGATGCACAAGATGGAATGACAGATCTGTGAAGCAACAAATCATCAAAAGGAGATCAATGATTCCTTTTTCCTCTGCAGTGAGAAAGGTGTACAGATGTCAGCTTGTACAGGAGGTGCTTCCTGATCAAAAGAAATGATATATAGACAAGACAAATTTAACGCATTTTACAGAAACATTTTTCTCATAAAATAATCTGGGCAGGAACCTATGTAGAAGACTCACATGAAAAGAAGCATTAAGTAAAAGCTTTGTAGCTCACTCAAAGAAATAATGTGGGGGGGAAGATGGGGAAGACATGAAATCAGTTAAATTTGTACTTCGTTGTATCTGGTAATGTTTGTGGTCAAAAAAAGAACAGTGAACAGATTCTTTACAGTCTCCAAGGCACTGGCTTTATGCTTTTGATAGATTATAGATGACCTTTTTTACAGTCTGTGCTTTTTATGAAATAGATAAACACTAAATACTGAATAATACATAGTAAATATTAGTAGTGCATAATAAGAGCAATACATAGTAAACATTAAAGAACATAATGGCCCCAATTTAAAATTGCTCTGAAAGGCATTCATAGACCACCTATATAAAATAAGTTACTAAGGAAGGCTGGATCCCTCTTCATAAGACAAAATATGCTCTCTTTTCGGGGAGCTATCTCCCAGAAAGTGAGCTGCGCCTCTGCACTGTTAACAAGTTTCCACCTATCACGACAGTAACAGCATTATTGAGGGGGTATGATAAAATATGGAGTGCTGTCTCACCCATTAAAATTATGAAAACCAAACTGTAGTAAATTTAAAGGTGTTTTAATTATCCGATATAAAGAAACTTGAATAATTTTTTCTATCAAATACTAATCAATTGACATTAATAAAGCAAGGTTAGGGAAGAGGTAAGTAATGAAACTCCCAGTTTTCAGTAAACTTCTTTCCACTTTCACTTCCAAAATTATTTGCTTACTGCTAATAAAAACCATACAGCTACAAGCAATCCCACTTGTTGCTCTCCAGAGCAACTGTTAGCAGTTCTTAAATTCAGGTGTGCCATTACATAAATATTAAGTTCTTGCCTTTATATATATATATGTAACAAAGTTGAATAAACTTGAAGTATCCTTGCCAAGTGCCTGCTTGGTAGGAGTTAGAACTGTTAACAACAATTTTAGACAGATTTGGCTAGAATCAATCAGCTAAGTGCGGCACAATATTAGACTTCACAGTTACATGCCTAACCAAGAATTCATACTTTAGTCTTTATCAGACAGGTTTGAATATTTAGACCTATGTTTTCAGTTTTGCACATAATTCTACTATTTCGTTTTGGTTTGGATGCTCAGACTCCAACTAAGAAGCCACTCTTTTTAAAGGCATGATCTGAAACCACAAAAATGGCACCCACACACTTGACCGCCAAAATCAGTATCGTTTGCACCTTAAATGTTATGTTTAAAAAGAAGGCTGTGCAGCGTCTTGTAGAGCAAAAGTGAGAAGCTTTATGATATCGGATTTTTTCATTTGCCATTTCTATGCCAAATGAAAGCTTTATTTTATTTAGGAAAAAGGGGAACTAGTGCTTGTGCTCTGGGTTTACTACGGCTAAGTGTCCTAAGAAATGCAAAGGACTTTCTGAGTAGAATTTAAGGGCAGAAAGAGGGAAATAAGATGCAAAAATAAAGTGTGTTTACCTCAAGTCACTGCAATTTATGGTGATAGCAATACAGTTTGGCAAGGTATCAGTATGCCATGAATTCCCCTTGAAAACCTGACTGTGCCACTGTTCCACTATTCTTCTCAAGATTGTGTTCACTGTCTGCAGACCCTCCTCCACTAGGAAAAGCTTAGTGATTCACACCATTGAGCTCTCTAGTTTGTCCTAACTAGTGCAAAGCAGCTAACAGCTGAGAGAAGCAAGACTGACAGTATTGAGTTTCTCTATCTCAAGTACTCATGAGTCACACTCCAGTGTCCTGAGCTCTAGGGAACAATTTGAGGGATCCTTTACTTGCCTTCTGATCTTCGAGACTTAAATAGTGTTTTAAGGCTTTTCTCTGCAAAACCAGAAAATCTTGAACAGTAAATAAATAAAATACAAATGTAAGTCTTGAATTTAGTCATTTCACTTTAAGAAAAACACAACACATCTAAGGCCTATGAAATGTCAAGATGTGACTATAACGATAACTTGTTCAACTTCAGACAGCACCCATTCTGAAAAGAGGAGAAATGCAGCAACCTGGGCATTGCATCCCTCACGTTTCTCTGTGAGGGAGTGAACTGATAGCAAAACAAAAGCAGCTGGCAGCTAACAGTAGGGAACAGCTAAAACAATCAGTGTGGGACAAGCAGAGAAATACAGAAAGGGAAGAAAAAGCTGCAAAAGCCCCAAAACAAACCTCTCATAGAAGAGGTTATTTTGAGTTGGTTATCATCATTTTTGCTACAGCTGGCCCCAGGATCAGAACTCATGTGGGTCAAGATGAAAGGGCATTTAGAGGTACTTCACTTCGCACCATAGCTGCCCTAATTGGACAAGACTGAGCCTCTGACCCACAAGCATCACAAACCACTCAGAAAAACGAGTCACTATACTTGTTACAATGGCATAAACTTCTTGTTTGCTTGTTGTACTCTTACTCAAGCATTCCATCCATTCAACTCCAAAATTTTATATGACAAAGCCCTACGGATTTTGAAAGAATGCAACAGAAAAACGAAATAGAAAAATGGGAGATACACAGAATCAGACACCTGGCTGGCAGAGCCATCATCAACAAGCAGATGTGTAATCAAGCTATTCAGTAATGAAATGGGTGATGGTACCTGCTGACAATTTCATCATTAGCCATTCTCCCAACAGTTTAATATGATGACATCCTGATAATGAATGAATCATCCAGAAAAAAAAAAAAAAGAATATTAGTTGAAGGAAAGGAGGAGTAGAGAGGCAACACTACACAAAGGGAATCCCAATCAATGTCTGGAGCAGGGAAACAGAGAGACAGAGTTTGTTCACCTGGTAGGTGGAAATGGAGTATGTGAATATAAGAATGCTTGCAAGTCAATGCATGGAAACAATGAAACACACTTAAAACATGCTCCCTTACAACAGTTTTTACACCTCTACAAGAGACTGATAAATTCCTCGACTAATACAAGACCTAAGCTATGTCTAGACTGAGATCCTAGCACCCTACAGGCTTATTGGATTCCTAGCTCCACAGCATCATACGAGAGACAACTGCCACAGAAAATGGACCCAACCCTCTTTAAGGAGGACATCTAACATGCACCAGCGGGATAAAAAGGATTCCCAGGCAAACAATAATTTCACATATCATGTTGAACTGAATAAGATAGTTGCTGTTAAACCAACACGAAGAGAGCTATGATTCACTGTTCCAAAGCAAAAAATATGTTAAGAGGTAAGGAGTCATAATTTAAAACCCAAATATGGTATCTGTGAATTGCTTGACCAGAAAAAGCAGAAACATACCTCTTTCTTCAGCCTTTAACTCAGAAAAAGAACTGAATTCATAAAGCAGCTCAGAGTTAATAGTGAACTGTAAGCCATTTAAGTATTCCAAAAAATAATTTCCATGTTCACATGCCAGTTGTAAAGAAGAAAAATACCCAGGTCCTAACGTATTAAAAACACCTTATTTCTATACTATGGTATTTCTTACACTTGAGCAAATGTAATCCCTACCTTATAAAGAGATACTATCACTGCTGCTCTAACACTATTGGAGCATGTATTGTACTGCTGGCTCTAACTGGAAAAGGGTGTATTTAGCACCATGAGAATTGACTCTCCTAACAGCAAAATCTTGTACCTTTATCTTCCACTGGTGAACATATACTGATAATCTGAAAATTGTAAGACTCTCGCTATGAAATAGCCATTCCTATTAGTGTGCCATAATAACACTTTCAAAATGACAGGCATCACGAATAATCTATGACAAAATATTTATTCAAAAATAATTTGATGTTCCAGGAATCTTCAAAAAGTTCTTCGTATTCTGCAATCTATCTTTTAAAAATGCTAATTTTATAACCTAAAATCCGAATCCTTTTGCTGTGTACAGCATACAATACCCATTGACTACCAGACAAGTAGGCTATTACAAAGAGACATTGTTCATGGCTTATAGTACATAATAAGTACTTACAATGACACAATATATTGCTCTGATAAGATTATAAACACAACATCAGAAGAAAATCCATAAAAATCTAATTATTCCCACAAAAGTTGCAGCATGAAAAGCTAGCTGAGGCATTTGGACAAAAGGTTTGAAGTTAGAATTAATTTCAAACATAACACTACTGGCGGACTTAATTCCCTGAGAAATGTAATTTTAAAGTTTTACTGCTACGTGATGATTAGAACAGAGCTCCAGGACCAACAGATTTTTAGTTCTGCTTTTAATTTAATAGAGATATTTAATACAAACCCAGCTCAGGTCAGTAGAAGCAGGGAAATCAGATGTTTAAGAGCTTACTGATTGAAAGTTACCTGTAATGAACAGCCCTAAGTTAGTCTGAGGCATTGCAGTGCAAGAGGCATTTCAACCATCACTCTCTGAAAACTTGGGAACACGGGACTACAAAAAGCAGTGCACAATCCAAACTGCAGAAAAGAATAACAGAAAGAACTCACAATAAACTGACACAATCACAAAACTCAAGTGCTCTACTCAGATTGCCACAATCACCTACTTGGACCCGTATGGACACAAAGGACCTGACGCATAAATTTTTCTAAGTCTCGTCGCTAACATAATACAGATTTTCACTTCTCTATCACAACCACGGCCTCACATGAGTAATGGTGAAGTGCCTGGGTGACAAGCTAAACATAATGCAGAACACAGATCATAAAATTAATTTTTCAACAGGCAGACCACCCCTATATGTCTTAATCTGTTCAGCTGCTGGAGAAAGAGAAAAATATTACAACTTAGGGGAGTATAGGGATGATATGAAAAATGTATTTGGATACTCTCCCCCTTCCCATCAGCAACAAGGAAGAGGATAGCATATATGAAGGAAAACAAATACCTTGCCAAGAGGCAAGTTTGTTAAGTTTTTAACCTTAAATGCTGTGGAGTCAAACCTATTAAAGGTAGTGAGAAGATTTTCATTGACAAGATGACTGAGTGCTAAAATCTCAACAGGACACAAGTGGAAGAAATCCAATTCTTTGTTTGTATGGTATACATCAAGACCTCCAAGAAATATAAATATAGATATAGATTGATATGTATATTTATACACACAGAACCAGGAGATATATATATTTATATATCCTGATAATAAGAAAAAATGTGAAGATATTGAAGTTTCAAGAGAGAATGACAAAATCTGAGCAGAAAATGGAAACAGCAAGGCTAAAAGTGAAGCTAAATTCTCTGCAAAGGCTGAAAGTTCAGAGTGTAGTGCTGAAGGAAGTTTCAAACAAAAAAAAAAAAGATTCAGTGAAAGTGATGGATTATACATTCCAAATCTTGCCACGGTATTCCTACATTTTAAGAGCAATTTTTTGGGAAGACTATTAAAACCAGGAATAATCAAGTCAGGAACAAGTAGTAAACATACTACGAGTACAAACAATTTAAATCATTGGAGTCCCTCTGTCATACTATTCTCTCTGTTCCTCTTGCCTGTCACCCACTTATTATCACATAATTTTATATGTAAAACATAATGAAGATCTTTTAATAAGATCCTAGCAGTAGGATACTTAGGTATATCACTGAAGCAATATGAAGAGTCAGAATAAATCAGTCAGAGCTACCAGGAAGTAGGTAAGAAGCTGAGGGACTAGCCGTTGCACAGACATGAAGTCTAATTCTCCTTTCAATTTCACTTTTGAGCACCTATGTTACGAAACTGGTAGAAAATGTATTCTATGGCCTGTGATACCGAAGACTGAAAATCTGCAGAGAGAGAAAGGAAAGCAGGATACAGCTGAAAAGAAAAAAAGGAACTCTACTTATTTTCCTTCTGATGGGAAAGAGGAAACCAAATGGAAAGAAAGAAAAGGAAAACAAAGAAAAGAGGGGAAAGGAGGTTGAGGGGGAAGAAAATAGGAAAAAAGGGAAAAAAAATGGAAAAATCCTTTTGTCCAAGAGATACTGTTAGTAATAGTGGGTAGACACAATTGCCTGTTACAGTTGGCTCTGAATTAGGAAGTCTCTTTCAGAACAATAAAAGTTAAATTCCTGTTCGTTTCTTTAAGAGGAAGGTTATGTTCTACATACATATGCCCTTAAGCCCACACTCACCAAACATTTACCTCAGCCATAAATGTCAAAGCTCTGTTGTTTCAAGATGCTGCATTAAGAATCAGATAAATACAACACTCCTCCGGAAGAAGAGCATAAGCTCTGTTTACTTGCATGTTATTCACAGACAAATCCATGTTGAGTAGGTTTAGGCTGAACTCTGGAGCAAATCTGCAACGAGACTGAGCACACGTTTAGTATTGACAAGTCCTGCATCAATAAGGCCGAACATACCACGGTGCAGAGCAGCGTCAGTAATGTCAAACACAGAGCTTCCTGCCTACCGTGAATCTAAGATCCAATGATTTGAACAAAATCACATGCAAGTAAGCTTCCTGTTGGACGAGTGGATCTAAACTTAGCCTACATTTGGGAGATGTTAACTTTAAGATACAAGAAAAAAATAAAAAGGGGCAAAAAGTATGTTTGCCAACAGTAGTGACTTTAATAACTGTATTCACCAGTAATAAATGCACATGGTGTTTAGATGGTCACCTTAACAATAATATACTGTTCAACTCGGTGGTTTGCTCACCAAGAGAGACATGATAAGGTTTCTTTTGCATTCAATTTTTATATTACCATTTTCTTGCTACAATACTACTTTATTCAAAGTAAAAAGCAAGAATGTATATCAATATTTACTTTAATTCGTCTTTTCTACTTGTTTCCTTCGTCAATGCTGCCACCTTCTGATAGTCAGAAACTTCACCAAGTGTCTCAAGTCCAGTGCTTAGGTTACAGCGCTGTGGATAAATTCAGAATTGCAGTCTTCGTGCCCCTCAGACTCGGGAAGCCTCTCTCCCCTCCCCAGTCCGACCATCCACTTCAGTGAGATTTTCACATGTGGATGTAAGAGAGGATTTGAAGGTTATAAATTTGTAACACAGCAAATGTTTATGAGATAAAACCTGAAAGATGCCGGAGTTTACATTTTTTCATCAATCTCATTCTGAATTGACTACAATCCCAGGTTACTGAACACGCTGAGAACTTCTGGAAGTTGCTGGAAATTATGCTTTCTGCACTTTTGCCCTCTCTCCTGGAAAATTTACCACGGAAATTCCTTGATTTTGTGAGTATTAGGCCCTACTTACTGTTTCTGTGCCATAAAATAGTTTCCCATTCTAAGTTCCTGGGTCTGTCTAAAGTATTATTGAGCCTTTTTGGTTTATTCAACTGCTTGTCTGTTCTATCTGTCCAAGTTAAGATCAAGGTGACCTGGGGAAAGACAGTGGTTTATATAAATGGAATATAATAAACATCTTGAAGGATATTAAATACTGACCTACAACCTTGAACTGAACTCTCCTTGCTAGGAAAGCTGCCAATTTAATATGCTCTCATACCCTTAAAGATTTTCAGCACAACCCACTTCATTTAATAAATTCACAGACATTGACATTATTTCGGGGGAAAACTTAAAATTTAAAAAAAAAAAAAAGTTGATTAACAATTCAATAGAACTCCAGAAATCCAGTTTCATGGAACATTTATCTTGCTGAACATTAACAGGTATAATGTTTAGATGGTAAATAAAATCGCAGTATTTAATTAGAAATAAAGGGAGGGGGAAAAAAATCTAGATTTTTTTTTTATTTGTGTTAAAAGATATGTCTACAACCAAACTTCATAGCCAATGATCTGTCACAGCATCCAATGCAGACTTCCATAACTTGCAAGAACAGGCCACATTCATGTACAGCAACAACAAATTTCAAGCTTAACAGAGAGAGCACAGACAAAGAAATCATAGATACTGTAAGATGATCTTACCCTAAACTCTTCAACTGGAATAAGAACTTATACATAACTTTCTTAAACCACAGTTAAATGTCCCAGCCTCTTGTCTGCTGAAATAGAATCAGTCATTCTCTCTCTTTTTCACTCAGGGGCCTAATGAATATTTGATGCGAAGTGGAACTGCTCTGATCTGACTCCAGAGCAGACAGATATTTTAAACTGCAGTCTCTCATACCCCAGGCAAATGGCCTGATCACTAAACCACTGATTAAACAGGGTGCCACGTGCCTCACTATGTTGAGGATCGGCATCAGTAAGTGTTGGACTCCAAGTGAAAAAGGGAAAGAAACTCTCATTTCATGAATGGTGGAAAGATTTGAGCAAAAAAATCCCCAGTTTTTTTGGAATTTTACATTTCTAGGCATAGTCATAAATAAAAATGTACTTGATATGTGGACTTTATTGACAGAAGTCTAGGCAATCCTGGGATTAGCCAGCTTCTTGTACCTAGATTTTGGATTAAGGTTTCAAAATTAACAGTAGCAAAACTATCATATCTATGACACAAAACAGTGCAATACAGAGAGCTCTTACATGCCATTTGCAGATCCAGAAGCAGCATAGACCTTCCTGATGGCACTACACCAAAGGGAAGACTGCGGAAAGAAATTCCTTTTGTTATAGTTCTTTCCATTTTATTTCATTTTATTGTTGCGAACATGTTCACAAGGGGCTCAGTAGTATAACATGGTCCACATGTCTTTGAGTTTTCATATGCAGCTATAAGGCACAACAATATGATTGCCTGTAGCTTGTTAAACATGTGCTACTTTGGTGAATTATTTTAACAACCCAATAGAACAGTGCACTCCATTGGCTTTTAAGTGCTTTGCAAGACATCTAGGAAAAGAGGTTACTCTCACAGTTGATTATTCATCAGGGCCAAAATTCCTAGGCTGTATGTCATTAAAAATTTAACATTAAAAGTTTAACAAATTGAAAATACCAGATAAGCTTTTACTACCATATCCTGAAAATGGTTTGTGACACAGAAATCATCTTAGTTGAGTACATCTCAATACACACTGATTATTTTTACACGAAATCTTCTGGAAGAGCCACAACTCCACAGGAACAGCCTATCAGTCCTGCCAGCTGGCTCATCATATTGAGAAATGAAAAATAAAATATCTATAGATTTTTAGGTCATTTTAAGATACAGTATGAGTACAAACCTGTGTTTGCTGCATAACCAAAATTTCTCTGATAGAGAATGCAGGTGCAGAGTCAGCTGCTAGAAATGTATACACTGTAATAAATTTCCAGGATTAGTAGTGTTCCTTTTAGAAAATACAAGTAATACTCGTTTTTAAAGAGAAGCTTCCACAGAAGTTTTCTGAACAGTCCGTATAATAGCCAAGAGAATAATTTAACTCATAATTTACTCCACAAATTCTGTATTCCACACACTTTAAGGTTATTTACAAAGGACACATTCTAGTCTTGGGTAAACCCTTTCCCTTCAAATAAGTTCAGAGAAAAAAGTGGAATACTGCCAAATAAAGGTATTCAGTCACTTGAATAGTAGTTACACAATAGAATAGAATAGAATAGAATAGTTCCAGACCAAAGGAAGAAGAAAAGCAAATCTCTCATCTTATGGGGCAGCAGTGTGTTAAAAAAAAGCAAGGCATGTACAGTATGTTCACAGAATGCCATGGAATGTAAAAAAAGCCTGATCCACAGATGTCAATGACTACTGAATTAGGTCTAAAATACGTCAAGTGAAGGAAAGCCAAAAGTTGCAACTTTCATTCTTGTGGAAAAACTCCTGGAATTGCTCTGACAAAAGACTTTTAATGTTATGTCAGTATATTTGACACATTCACTTGCATTATTCTTTGAAAGTACATGCTTTTAATTCTCAAATATAATTAGTATAGCTGAAGTGTACACTAATGCAATAAAATAGTGAGCTGTGATACTATATAAGGGTACACAAACCCATTGGAAAATATACATATTAACTTCTTTATGGTATTTAAATCATAAAATTAATATTTTTTGTCCTCTAAAAATTTTTTTTTGGAGGACACATTTCCTCACAGTTTTTTTGCTTCAAATAAAAGATAATAATTACCAATAGATCTTTATAAGAATTACAGTTGACTGAAATACCTTTAGGAGAGGGATGAATAAATCTGAGAGCTAGGCAGTGAACCTAAATATTGTTGCTTTAGAAAAGAGGTTAGGGTTTTCCAAGCTTTACACATTTGATTTATCTTTTCATGCCTAAGAATACGGAGAGAAAAATGTGGAAAAAAAATGTTATATGTGGAAAAAAAATGTTTTGCAATTTAAAAACCAAATGAGGAGGAAACTAACATAAACAGAGATGTCAAGGATGGAAAATCCATACTGTATCAGTACAACGGTGATATCAGATCCCGCGTGCAGATTATGAGCTCACCCTCATGATGGTCAGTAACATCTCACAGAAAGGAAACACACCAGAGTATCTGTGTGAATAAAAGCTCATTATTGCAAGCCAATAACAAGGCAGCACTAAAAAGAAGTTACTCTGAAAAGCCTGCTGTACTGGGAAATGTATTCATACCTAGCTCCTTATGTTGCATTTCCCTTCCAGCAATATATTTTGGGAGCTCTCCATGCTGTATGGAACCAAAGAGGAAGTTGCACAACCTGTTGTTGAGTTGTAAGATAAGGCTGCAATATATAAGTGAAAGTGTAAATACAAAAAAGGTAAAAATGTTTGAAGTAATTCTAGTCTATATAAGATTATACATGCTATAATCTATACAGGTACCGCTAGCAACCAGAGTGCACCAAGAGCCAGGCTGTCTTCTCTCGGATAACTCATACCTGTGAACTTGTGCATTTACCTGAACTTATTTATGGTAAAGTCACCACAAATAAGCCTGTTTGCTTTGCATTCATTCACACCACTATTTGTTTCTATGACCTGATCTACGGGAAGCATTCAGCAATGTACTTTTATCACATGGATGGAAAGGAACCAGAGGGAAAATCTGAGCTGTGCGGTCCAGCTGCACCTCCCTCACCTGTAAAACAGAACTGAAATCAGCATTTCTACAGGAAGCAGTCTCCAAGATATTACCATTATTTCTGTGTTCTCAATCAAGAATGAACACGTGAAGTCTTCCTCATGCTCACAGGAGTTTGCAGTCTATTTCTGCAACTTTTGCGACTATGAAGAAAAATTATGATATAGTGATGATGATATAGTGTCTTCTATCTGAAACTGCAGGTAGCAAGTCACCAGACACACAGATTAGTAACCCATGTGTATCAAGTGCCTCTGTTGTCTCAACAAAACTACCATTTTTTGAAACCAGTACTGCCTTTACATCATATGAAGTATAACAAAAGAAACTCCTTCTGAAGAGCAAAGAGAGAGCAAAAATATAGTGGAAGATAAATGATGAAAATCTGAGCAAGAAGTGATCGGAAGGTGAGGAAGAGAAGACTTGAATTAACAATTTTTTGAAAACTCTTCTGGATCACCAAGTGAAGAAGAACTGCATTGCCACTAGATGTACTAGCACTGAAAAAAAAAAAATTAAAAAATACTTCCAGCACTTAAATAAGTCTAGTGTTATTTCGCCTTTGCCTCTCCTCCCAGCCCTTCTGTTGTGTTGGCTTTTGCTGTATCCAAGTAACAATCTCTGATCTCACTCTTTGACTGTTTTTTCCTCAACAGCTATTTGTTCTTTTCAAACCTTATGTTGCTCCCCAAATTGGTTGCTTCAGCTGTTTGCTAAACCCCTGGAAAAAGAAACGCAACAGTCCCCGTTACCAGGCAACATCCTGTTTCTTTCCTGTGAGGTTGTGATGAGGTGCAGTCCTGCTGCCACTACTGCTCGCAGCACCTGGAGCTGACAGGCAGCAGTTAGTCTCTTTAATTTGTCCTGATAGCTATTTTGTAATTAAATCAGGTAATATCAACTTTCTGCAGCTTGATTTCTAAGCAAAATTCACAGCAGCAGCAGGCCAGAAAAAAGAACTTAAGTGTAGTTTTAGTAAGGTAATTAGATTAACAAGGATTGCATAAATAAAGCAATATATCTAAGTAAAATTTCATCCTTCGGCACGCAAGGTGATTGCTTTGGGCATCAAAAATAAATCATTTGTTCCTTTTTTTTTTTTTAACTCAAGTGCCTCGTTCAGTTCTTGGTCAATGGAGCTTAGCAGATAAGGCTGGACACTGCAGTCTATGCAGATGGGGAGTTCATGGTGTCCCCCTATGCCTTGTGCACGGCCAGCCTAGCCCCAGAACTTCTCAAGTCTCCAGCACTGCCTGTGAAAGTGAAATTAAGTCCATTCTCTGTGCTTCTAGGTGGACAGAATTTAATGTTTAATTTATTTTTTTTTGTGAAATCCTAAGACAGAACATACAGAGCACCAGTACCAGAAGACTTCTACCCTCCTTTAAAATGCTTTATCCATTCTGTATGGGCTTAGCAAGATGAAGGGAATGTCTGTGCTGATTTGATTGTACAGGTTGTAGGCATGACTAAGCCAAGTGTAAACTACTAACACCATAGTAGCAGTTTGAGCACAGAAGTTTCAAGCTCCAGCACAGGCTAATTTACCCATTTTCTCAGGCTCTGAAGTAAAAGCAAACCCTAACAATCCCAAATGACATCGCAGATCCTAAATTCCTGCATGCAAAACTCTTTACAGTCTGAAAATATCTCACTGCTCACAGAGATGATAACATATCGTGCAGCATAGAAACAAGGGTTCACCCTTTAGTTAAATCACTCCCTTCTTTCATACCCCTTTGTACAAATTGCACCAGACAGATTCTGCCTGTTCCTGAATGTAGATTGTGAACACTAATCAGATCTCCAAAGGGGCCTTTGGGATGATTAATGGGGAAGCCCTTAATAAAGGCTTTCTGGTTTTGGCAGGCAAGCAGGAGAGCAAGCAAGAAAAGGAAGCAGCTTGAGTTATTTGAAATGCTGAGGTGGAGGCGTTTGATATACTGTGATGGGAGAGATGTTTGATGAGCCCCGAGCAGAGAGCAGCTGCAGGAATTCTGATGGGCGTACTGAAATGGCCATGGAGTAAGTGGTTAAGTCTTGATTTTCCATTCTTGTTATTGGCAGAGAGGAGATATACAGAGTACAGTCAGCAAAACACAGATGAGCAGAACCATCCTAATTTTCAGTGAAACAAAGAGCCCGGAGACCTCCCTGTGTTTTACAGGTCATGTCTAAAATCCTTGCACTGTCAAGGTCTTGGAGATGACTGTTTCCAGAGCTCTCACTGAATTCTGTGGTAGATTTCTAAAGACACGAGAGGAAGAGAATTTATAATTTTGCTTCCCCATACTGTAAGCAGTGGAAAGTCTAGTGAAAATACTAGGAGCATTTCAAGTAACAAGTGACAGAACAAGGGGAAATGGCCTCAAGTTGTGCCAGGGAGGTTAAGGTTGGATATTAGGAAAAATTTCTTCCCCAAAAGGGTTATCAAGTACTGGAACAGGTTGCCCAGGGAAGTGGTTGAGTCACCATCCTTGGAGGTATTTGCAAGACATGTAGATGTGACACCTGGGGACACGGTTTAGTGGTGCATTTGGCTGTGCTGGGTGAAATGGTTAGACTCAATGATCTTAGAGGTCTTATCCAACCTAAACGACTCTGCGATTCTATAACAGTATCAGGGCAATAAGGCACTGAAAAATCACTGAAGAAATAGTCCATGAAGAAGCAAAGAAATGCTCACAGCATCAAGGGTACTGAAGAGTTTCTGAAAGCTGTTTTACAGAATGGCCTTAAGTCATTAGGATCCTCTTGGCCAAGAGGATTTAGAACATGTCGTCTTGATTAACTCGAATAACTCACAGCAAATGCAACGGCCTGAGATCTTCCCTCGAGTTTTAGCAGTGGGAACTAAAACCATTTGATAACAACAGCTGCAGAAAAACAAGCAGCAAGATGTAAAAAAGGATAGGGAAATATGCTGGCATTATATTTTGCCAGTTTTTGCAACAATGAAACTCTTTGATGCACTCCTAAAACATTATTCAAATTGAGACTTAAGTAGATCTACTGATCAGCACTATTACTGTACAGCATGAGGGTTAGAACCAGATTCTGTGGTTGATGGCCTCAGGTGTGCTTTCAGAACCCAATGCTGACCCTAATTTTGCAGTATTAGCTGTGGCACTGAGCAACCACATACGTGTCTCACTAGCAGGGCAGTGTCTTTACTTCACACAGCACCAACACACACTTCTTTACTTAACCAGCCCAGGAGTGGAAATAAGTGATGTTTAACCAGTGAAGGTTTATTCAAACTTCATTTGGCAAAAACAGATGGAATTTTATTTTCTCACAATTATTGAGTGCTGAGAATAGCTAAATTGTTGCTATGGAAGTGGAAAGACACAACCACCAAATAGCATACCAGACTAACAGTCTAGAGTCTGAAACACAAAAATGTGGCTTCACGTACAGATTCACCACAAATAACACATTATAGTAAATCTCATAGGGTGAATATACCTAATTATATAATGAGAATAGGTTATTGTAGCTATGTAACCATGTTTCTTGGTTTTCCTGACCTGGTTCCATTCTGCAAGACAAAAATGGCAAGATATACATGACACAAGATTCATATTCCATATGAAAGACCTGAGACTACTGCTAAATGTATTTTACGAGTAACCAGCCAAGTTTTCCCTCAAGCTGAACTCTTCGTATTATCTCATGAAAGCATCTTCCAAGCTTTATAACTGGCTTCTCTGTGTCCATTCACACAGCAATAAAAAGTTATGTTTTGTGACTTTGCCCAGAAAGGGGTTTACTTGCTTCCTTTCAAACATGGGGAAGGGAGAAAAAAGAATCTAGAAAATAGAAAGTAACAACATTGGGCATAGTTCAACCTACAACTATTCTGCTCAGCCTATAATTTAATTCCCAGTACAGATCCATATTCAGTGACCCAAAAAGTCTAGCCTCCCTCCCATGAAATTTTGCTACTAGCTTCACAGGGATTCCACCTGAAAGAAATAATAATAAGTTATTTCACCAGATTGAAAGGCTGAGGTGCAGAGGGCAAAAATACTCACTGAAAATTCAACAGATGCATCGCTTTTAGAGACAATCAAATTCACCCAGACAACCTCAGTTTGTCCTGATTTATGACCTAGTTTAATGAAATCTTGAATAAAACTTCACATCGAAATGCCATGGAAAAAACACAGATGTATTCAGTGTTTGGGACTTTAATGCATGGCGTTATCTTAGAGAATATATCTTAAGGTGAATCTTATCCTTTTTTGATAATTAATACATTTTGAACTTGATATTAAGACCTGTTTAGAGATAGAAAGTTTTAGCTGGTACCTAAACCAGCTAAAACAGTATTTACATTTTTGCAGTAGTGTACAATGGAATCATTATTAAAAGATGAGTCACACCTTGGAATACCTTTATACATTTTTGACTGACATTTCTAAATGATGACTTCTCTAGCTAATAAGGGAAGTAAAAGAAGTGATTAAGAATCTAACACTAACTTTAAGGATTTAGGTTTCATCTTGAAATATCACTTGGTAGCTAAGATTTACCAAGTATCATGGATCACGATTTCATGACATTCTGAAATATGGATAATATTATTGAAAAAAAGGTAATCAAATTCCCAAACTTTTTATTAATCCAGTTTGTTCTGTGTGCATGGGAATTTTTCAGCTGAAAGTTATTCTTCTCTGAGAACATTTTCTCCTTTTTTTTCAAGAAAAAAAAGCCAAGCCCCTAAAGAAACATCAACAATAGAGGAAAAAACCCTGCTTGAGTTTCAGTATTAGACTCATTCACTCCTATTTCTAATCCTCTGCCCAAATTCTCACACTTTCTAGCATAATTCATATAAGAATATTATTTAATGTAATAAAACTTGTGTTACTTTACATAGTATATAAACGCATACATAAGAATAAATGTATTCTTATGTATATAATTTTACATATAAATGACAAAATATTTTATTTACACCAATAATATGTCTTTTTATATTTATTAAAGGCTCTGATTTAGTTCATAAACTTATAACATATACTATGTAAAACTAAATTAATTTACTATGTAAAACTATGTAAAGCTTTTGCTCCTTAATCCTATTCATGGTTCTTTTGTAAACATGAAAGTATCTATAACTCTCCTGTTCAGTTCAGCTCTCAGCTCAATACTGTGTAGTATTTTCAGTCCAGCTACCTGATATGTTTGAAAGAGTACAAAGACCATAGAAGGTGGAATTAGAAAAATGAGGATAGTATTCTTATATAACTGGGGGCGGAGGGGTGAAGGATGAGGCAATATAGAACTTCATAACAACAAACTAACATATTAGCAGTGATTTCAAATTACATTAATTTTATTATCCTGCTTTAATATTCTGTATATTTTTAAAAGTTTACTTTAGAAATAAACTCCATGGGGTTTCTGGCAGAGCTGCTCTGCCACAACAGTTTATACCGACCATCTGTGGTGTGCCAGAAGCTTCCCGAATGTTCTGCCACCTGACTCAAAATCCTGAAGCTTTTCACATTTTTCTGCCAATTTTCATCCATACTATGTCTGTTTCCAACACTGAAAACCTAAAAAAGCAAAATATATATCTAAAAGATGCGCAGGATAGTAAATTCAGCCATAATATCAGGGCCAAAAGAAAAGACCAAAGACTACAGTGATCTGCATCTGTGGGCTTTAATCATCAAGGACAGTTGCACACTCTGAAAATAGAGTTGTTAAAGATCAAGAGTGCTCCTGCCTTTTCTAGGGACAGAGAACACACAAAACTTGGTATAATTTCCTTTTAGCGCACAAAAATGTCAGGCTGATTTCTATTTCTGTAGGTGACCAGAACCTTTTTTTGTATCCACGGACAGTGTTTCTTCTGTCAGCTTCTTCAGTTTCTCAGGTGTAAAGCACAGAAAATATAACTATGCTTTGATAATGTTTGGTCATTTTGCAACAAATGAAGACCATCTCCTGGAACACACAGCAGATGATCAAAGAAAGCACAAGAGAAAAAGGACACTAAAATAATTGAACTGCTGTGCTCGCCAACAACAGGAAAGGCCATGATCCAGGAAAAGATTCAAATTTATGCTGCATGGAAATGGACTACCAAAAAACTATGAAAGCCTAGGATGATATGCTAAAAGAGGATATAGGAGAGCAGCAGTAGCCAGTTTGCTTCACAATCCATGTGAGCAACTCTACAATAATTTCCTTTTCAAGGGCTAATAATAAACCTCTATCAAGGATTTAGTCCAGCTGTTTCTGTACAATTCTATTAATGTCAGACACATGCCAAAGCATCTAGATTCAGATTAATTTTTTTCTGGTTAAACTATATTTTAAAGCAGATTATAAAAAACACTGTCTACTAAGACAACATTAATGCCACAAAATAGATAGCTGTAATTTATCAATATCTTATAAATCCATCTGACATTTGAGTAATAATATCCAACTGGCTCTTATGAATATATGCCTAGTAAGCATTCAAAAACCACTGCTGCTTTTGAATCAAAAATGCTGTCAAGTACTGCTTCCTGGCCACTCCCAGCACAGAAAGCTTCTTTTACAGCCCCAAATGACTCCTTAATTGTGTTTGTCCCAATACCAACCTGTTGAGTCTGCAACTGTCTTTCAGTCAAGCCCCCAAAAAAAGAGAGATTTCCCAGTGCCTCCAGATAAGCCCATCTAGTAGTAGACCCCCTCTACTCTTGGGCAACACTAGCAATATAATTTAAAGGGAAAAGGAAGTGGGAGGGGTGTAATTTCCTAGGCCTTGATGGAATAAGACTTCTCTTCCAAGTGTGATCAGAAAAGGGCTCAAATCCGTATTAGTTTGCCATGGTATAACCCAAATCAATGTCTACTCCTAACCAGGATCCCATGGTTTAAATGCTTATCTCTGACTGGGTCCTGCAGAAACTTTCCAGACATGCTTTTCAATCCACATGTTTAAACAATACCAAAAAAAGAAAAAAAAAACAAAAAAAGGCAAAAATATATTTCAAGCACATACTGGTACTGGAGTTTTAGGAGTTCTAGGAGCTTGGTGTTGGTGGCAGGTTGGTTGAGCATTTTTCTTTTGCTTTGTCTATCGCAGCTAAAGGATTTTGTCAATTTTCTTGGAACTCATACCTTGTGTAAGCCAAGTTTTTAAGAGTCATTTAGCTGAAATATTCTCAGCATGCATTCTTTAGCAAGTTTATATAACTCCTGAAGCTCCTGTGAAAGAGCTGAGTGTTCAAAAGCCAAAGTCTTTTCCTAACTTTCCTCACATACCCTTTGAACTTTTTAAATGGGTAATGAATTTTTCTCAGCTACATGCTTCAGCTGGTTTCCTTGGATTTGATGCTGATATTAAGAACACCACCAGCTGTCACTTGCTTTACCAGACTCTAGACAATGAGTCAGAATTGTGTTGGCCTTTGCATGTATTATCCAGCTTTTGCCAGTGTAGTGGTCTCAAATCTGCACTGACAATTCCCATGCCACTGGATTAAGTGTGCCTTAAAATAAAGCATATATGAGCTTCCATACTTTCCACTGAACCTTTTCTCCTATATTCTCTCTCCTGTTATTTCTGTCATATTTCTCTCTTTACCTTTGCTCTTGTAAAATTTAACACAGTCTTTTAGATTATACCAGGAGTTTGCAAGTTGTTCAACAAAAGCCTATGAAAAGCAGCATGTCAACAACAACAAAATATACTGGTTTCAGACCAGCACTCACTGCACGTTCCACAACAGTAAAAATATTTCCAAAAGCTAAACACGTTCACCTGCCATTAATAGCATGTTTTTCCCTGTGACTGTACAAACATGCGTTACCTTCCTTTCACATGCAGCTGTTTGACTGACTTCTGTCATAAGCTGTCTCCAGAAGCAGATTACTTTGCCCATGTGAAAAACTACTATTGATTCTTTTCTCCACATAAAAATAGTTCTCTCTCCTTTTGGCCTACATGCATCCTTTCCACCAGCAATTCTTTTTTTTTAATTTTTCCTTTTTTTTCCACTGCATCCTCCCCAAGAGAGACTCCAAATGTTTATATTTCTTAATTGAATTTATGTAGAAAGGAAGTCCAAGTGAACTTTGGCTTGACTTCAACAGTAATTCAGATAAGAAATAGAAGGAAGTTTGAATTTAAAGGAGAGAAATTAGAAACTCAAGCCATCAAATGTGACTCAGTGGCATGTCAAATGCTTATCAAGATATCTTTTATGATATACTTAATTGTTTCTTGTAATTTGAGTAATATGAAAGGCTTCAGTAATAACGAATGTTTCATTGTGTTTCTTTTTGAAGTGCTGTCTGAAACCCTGAAACATTTAAAAAGGATGCTATAATTAGATTTGGCTGGAAACTTCTTGATTAAACACTTTTCATTTGAAAAATGCTGATTTGCCAGAAGTGCAACTTTTTGAAGAAATGTATGTTTTAATGAAACTTTCATGAGAAAAGCTTCTTAAGTCAAAACAAGAGAGAACCAGAGATAAACCATGAAAACACTCAGCTCGCAAAGGTTAAACATTCTGCTGTGTTCTGAGACAGTGACCTAACCTTCTAAGAGGCTGTTTCAGTCTGGGTTCTCTGTAAATGATGCAGGATAAATTGCCACAGTATTAGATATTAACTGGCAGCTTATCTTGTCTTCCACATCTGATCTTGTTACCTACTTTCTCCATAGCCATCTACACATTTACTTACTGTAGTAACTTGGCTACTTTAGCCTTATCAGGTCGTCCTTACAATTACTGCGTCCTCCTTGGCTATCCCAGTTCATTATACTCTAAATTTGGAGTATTTCTGAATCTGTAACATTTCATTCCATCACGTCACCCTCCACAATGCACCCAAATTCGAGAGAGCTTATTTAGTTGGGTAGATTTCTTTAACTGATGTTTTTCAGAACTGGTTTAAGCTGATGTTTTTTTCATGACACTGAATTAAACCACAGATAAACCCCTCAAATTCTGCATGACTTTGAGAGTTCACAGTGCTATCTTTAAAGTTTCATCTGTAATAAAAAATACAGTAAATCAGTCAGTCAGTCAATTAAGACTGAAAAACCACTGTGACCTTTTCAGTCTACTTTAGAAATTCATAAAGAGTTGCTTTCCAGAATGAGTAGGATTGCTTGATATAGTGTAATAGACTGAAGCCAAAACTAACAAGATCTTTGAAGGTCTTGAATAGTCTGCTTCCAGTGAAGTCTAGAGTCTCCCAGACTTGTTACCTGGCACACGAGCTATACCATCAGTTCTCATGAACAGATTGTGAAATTTGCAATTTCCTAGGAAATTTTTTGTACTGCAATCTACCCTGATTTTTTTCTGTTGTCAGGCTGCTCACTTCTCATGCCAGCTGCTCCACCCACCTGTTCCCCTGTGTATAACTTAATAATCTCCATTTGATATAAACTAGAGCAGACCGAGGAAGTGTAAACTTTCAGTGTAGGATGATAGCACGGGGCGACTCTGGGGGAGTAGAATGTCTGGCAGTATACATACAGCAAGCACAGGATTTTGATCAGCAGTAATGAATAGATTGCTTCAGGAGTAATTTTCATTAAGTCGGTTGGTGTTACGGGGATTGATTCTACAAGGTACTGTTCATCTTGTAGCCACACAAACATTTTTGAGCAAATGAAATGTTCTTCCCCACTTTCCCATTTCCCAGCATTCCTTAGAAGCCACAGTAAGGATTCCATATCCAAGCAGGAATTCTAGCTCCTACAGTCAGAGGATGAACAAACTGACAGACACATTTTCCAGTCTTCGATCAAAAACCATCCCTCCCACACCAAAAAACCACCTTACTCCCACAGCATTTTAAATCTTCCGTGGTACTTTCCAAAGTCTCGTGTTGAAAGGATGGTGAGAATTTCCTAGACCTTTAATAACTTACTGTTTCAATCCAGTGGTATGAATCCTTTGGTGAAAATAATGATTTACTGTCATAGGAAATGGTGGTCTTTCTCTCTTCAAATGTCAGCTGCTAAAAAGTTAAACACCGAAGTAGCAGACAAGCTAAACAGACTCCCCTCCACTGACGTTAGGAAGAGGAGAACTTTCAAATTGTGGTTCATCCCATCTTTCATGAGATTGCAAGAAAGACATTTTAGAGTTCCTTATTTCTCTCCAATGGCTAATGAGGCAATGTAGATTAGCAGAGTGAAGTAAACGTCTAACTTCAGAGAGTTAAAACTTCTAAAGTTGGAGTGTGACATGAAGTCCACCCTAGAAATATCCTTGTACTTAGCATAGATGTACAAGTATCTGTATAATATTACGTGAGAAATACCCATGTACTTTCATATCACTGTTATATCAAGTCTATGAAAATCAGCTGTAAGTACATTAATTTTCAAGATTATTTTTGAGTACTTTATTAATTCAATGAGAAAGTTTTCACAGTTTTCTCAATCTGGTGGAAATTTTTCCCCTTTAGAACCAGGAAATACAGAACTAATTAGTTTTCTAATTTTAGATTTGTATATCCTGGGTTTGATTTTACATTTGTTTAATTGCATTTGTAAGTATTGGTAAGGAGGTTAGATAATGAACAAAGGTTGTTTGCTATGTAATTTGAACAACTTGTTTCTTTTATAGAATCACAGAATGGGCAAGGTTGGGAGAGACCATAGTGGGTCATCGGGTCCAACCTCCCTAATCAAGCAGGGTCATCCTAGAACACATTGCACAGGATTGTGTCCAGATGGTTCTTCAGTATCTCGAGTGAGGGACACTCCACACCCTCTCTGGTCAACCCATTCCAGCGCACGGTCATGCACACAGTAAAGAAGTTCTTCCTCGTATTTGAGTGGAACTTCGTGGGCATCAGTTTCTGACATTGCCTCTTGTCCTAGTGGTGCTTGGCACCACTGAGAAGATCCTGGCTTCATGTTCTTGGCGCCCTCCCTTCATATACTTATATACATTGATGAGGTCTCCTCTAGTCGTCTCTTCTCAAGGCTGAAAAGGCTCACCTCCCCCAGCCTATTATTGTATGAGAGATGCTCCAGTTGCCTAATCATCTTGCAGCCCCTGCTTCAGGAGCTCCATGTCTCTTTTGTACCGAAGAGCCCAGAACTGGACACAGCATTGCAGATGTGGCCTCGCAAAGGCTGAGGAGAAATGGTGGGATCACCTCCCTTGACCTTCTGGCAATGCTCTTCCAACTATATTCAGGCACTTCACCTTATTTAGTCAAGGAGTGCCCCTGCCTTTGCTAGGTTACTTAGGCAAGTAAAATGAGCAAAAGTTCTCTGCCAGGATTCTTAATTAGAGGGATAAGTCACCATTGGAATCTATGTGCAATCAGAGGTTTAAATCCAGATAATTAAATATCTTCATGTACCTGGGCTTCAATGGCCTTAGCATGGTGAATCTGCTCTTCCCTTACTTCTCTTACAGCCAAGGCAGCTCAGCATCTCACATTTCTCTGCCTGGATATCAGCTCCATTAAAGGCTGTCAGTACCTCTGAGGATTAACAGCTGGGAACACAGTTAAGTAAAGAGGTGTGGAGTCCATTTGGACGACAAAAGCGGAAGCAGGAAATGTATCTTGGGGTAGGAAAACAGATCCAACTGATATCATCAACAGTACTTTGAGAACAAGATATAAAGATCAGATCAGCAGAAGCTCACTGTGGAAGGGTGGATCTAGAAATTACAAATTAAAGTCTATGCCACTCAGGCAAAAATAAGGAGCATTTCTGCCAGGCAAAACATCACTAACTCTTAATCACCACAGGTTTAAGAGAAATAGCCCAGAGAGCAGTATGAAAATAATAGACCACTATGAAAATAATAAACTAAGTTTAGCAATTAATTTAGAGAAAAGGAATAGGACATCCTTATGCCTTTTGGAGGCCACGGCAGTTTTCTAGTTCTCCTCAATTAAGATCAGGACTGTGATCTGTTAGCACTATGGACATTTCATTTATTGCTTCCCTCCATAGAAATATTTCATTCTGGTCTTTCTAATCATTATGGATTCACAATGCGTGTGCAGATCCTTCTCTACCAAAGCACTTTTCTAGTACTCAAGTGGGTATTTTTTCAAGACAGTCTGTACCTCAATGATATGAAGGTACAGCACTTATTTCTAAAATCTGACAACCACTGCTACCAGTTTTCCTCTAAATATCCAATTCTGTATTTTAGATGTTGTCACACAAGGTGGCAGACAGGAGCTCCTGTAATGAACCTGGAAAAATCTTTATTTCTGTAACTGTGGCAAGATGTAGTCCTAAAATCCCAAAACTTTAACCACACCCAAACACACAAGTAGCATATTTCAGCTGATTTTACAACAGACCACATGATGGCTGCTTCCAAAAACCTTCCCCTGAGGTATACTTCCACACTTAAAGACATGTATTGACATGGACACATTTTATGGATTAAAGTTCTAAACTACGAACAGCTGTTCTGTGTGGGCCTGATAAATACTCCTTACATGTATGATATAATTTGTTAATTATTTCACTGTTACACTCCTGAAAGAACAAGTCCTGCCAACATTTATGTATGTGCTTGGCTTTACCAGCCTGACTACTCCTGGCATCAAGTATGATTTTCATAAGATCAAGGCCCAAGATATCATATGCAATAACTTGGAATAGAAATACTTTCTTAAAAAATAACACTTCAGCCCTAGATGAAAACTACTGAGATTTCATTGTGATTATCAGCAACAGCCTGGTGAATAAACATGAGACGCTTAGGGATTTACTCTGGTCAGGCATCAGGGAGAAGAACAGCATGAAACAAAGTAGGGAGAAATGAAGCAGAAGGGTAGAAGTGGTCCTTTATGGCCTTGAAGTATGATAACTTATTCTGAAATGTCTGGTTATTCTTAATGAAAAGTCAAGCAGGCCCAGAAAAGGGCCAAATGTGCATGGTGGGATGGAATTTAGTGCTACATAGATTTTGAAAGTAAAGCTCTGGAATCACAGAAGCCTTGCCTCTGAATTCTATACCTGGTAACTACAGAACCGTTTAATGCATCTAACAGGAAAAGCCGAGCTGTACCTAAAGGCTTTCTCTTTCATCTTACTGTAGTGGAGCAGAGGACATAACAGGTTACAGGTGATTAACAAAGAATTTCATGCTGCTCCATGTTTGATATAACTCAGTTTTGGGAAAATTGGATATTTTTAAAATGAATAATTCAACATCCAAAAAAAATATAGAGAGCTGTGTCATCGAGTGGCTTGGAAATCAGTTCAGTTTATTCTATAATTTCTTTGATGACAAAGAAAAATTTTCTTTTCTTTTTTTAATAGCTTTGCTGCTTTTCACTGGCCTTCACTGAGCTTTTTCCCTGCTATTTCTTAGCATTAGACCTTCTCTTCTTAAATCATCCCCTCATTTTCTGTCAAATTTTGATTTCCATAAGGGATCCATTACCTCTCCCTGCACTGAGAGGATGTGAAGAAGGCATCTCATAAACAACCTCAGATTACTGAGATAATTTTAAATGGTAAGTCATGGACAAGCTAAACCAGTAACTTCTACTATTTTTGCTGTAATTCACTAAGTTTTTGCACCTGCAAAAAAAAAAAAAAGGCCTTCAGCTATTTGGTCTAGCTGTGATCTCCACATCCTGACCCCATGTCAAGAAGTGTTCACAAACTTTCTGGCTCCCCCTGCCAGTTTTTCCCATACCTTACTTACCAAGGGAAGAAAAACGTACATGAAGGGTGGAAGAGGGTTATAATATGCTATGGCCAAGTCTTCAAGTAGGAAAATCATGTGATCAGGTCCCAGTGTTCAAACATAGTCATTAGTCATTCAGAGTTTAGAGTAATAACCCCATTTCCCCTCACATAAAATGAGAAGGTGTTGGAAGTGATCAGAGTCCAGTTCCTTCCTTTTATGAGGGACAGACCCAAGTCATTGGAATATCATCCTGAAAGATCTCTGGTAACAGAATCTTTGAAAGATGGATCACAGGCAGAGTAACTAATATCGCTAGGACTTCCCCCAGTGTTGAAGAAGTTATTCCTCATTTCTAATGTCTACATTAGACACACTAGAATTGTATTCTAATTTTCAGATGTAAGTGGGTGAGAGGAATGGGAAAGGATTAAGGGACTTAACATGGAAGTGTTGCAACAGTTACCTGCTGGGCCAGCTTGCAAGGGCTAAAGCTACTGCAAGGAATAGCTTGTTTAGCCATGGTCCTAGCTCTGAAGGGACTTGTGAATAAAAATAGAATCAATAATAAAGGTCATAACTTCTAAAAGGTAAATGACATTTTACACAAGATGTTGAAGAAGAAGGAATAAAGGGTCCTGTAATTGTCTACTGCTTGTGAAACTGCTGAACTACTTTGTGGTTCTATCTTTTTTTCTTCCCTTTTTATTTTTCCATTACCATTCAAATAAGTTTCTAAAAACTATACCACTGCTAGAGTTTATAACTTTCTGCTGTGATTTATGGGCAACAAGACCGTTGTGGGGCAGAGAAGAACTAAGCAAGAGATTGAAGGTTTCTTTCTGAGACACTACAAGAAGAGACAGAAGAGAATGAATTGCCTTGCTACGTAAGGCAGTAAAGGCCTCTTCACACACTTTTTTGAGACAAACAAAGGCAGGAGGGTCATCGAATAAATCATCTTTTCCTTGGAAATTGTTAGGACAGACAACCACAGACAGAATATTAAAGTTCTTAAACTGTTGATAGGATTATGGCATTACCTCTATGAGAAGATGTGGTTTGGAAAGAGATACACTCTGTGGAAACAGAAAAGAATGTATAATATCAAACAAGCTGCTGAACATAGCAAATAGAAGTCTCCTTCACCTGACCTTTCTGTCTTTACAAACAAAAATGCACACTACATAGGGCTTGAGAGCCCTGAAATAAGGATAATTTTCCCCAGCCTTTTTTTAATCTAGACAGTAGAAACAGTGTGCAGAAACTCAGGAAGTTCAACCCTTATCGTAAGATCTAAAAGTTGAGAGAACAAGTACTAGGTATTAACAAAAGTTCATGTTCCACAGAGAATTATTTAGAATTGTACCTAGCATTTTCTAAACTCCTTGCTTTCATACCAGTCATTGTATTCATCAGGTGCATAAGAAGCCTTTTAGAAAGTAATTCTCATTTTGTTATGCAAGAATCGAAACATACTTGGGCGACTGGATTCATGTCACTCTTTTCAGTAGGTATTCCAAAATTATAACTGTCAGAAGCTGGACTGAAAGCCTGCTCTTATCTACCTTATTTGGCCAAGTTCAGTAAAGGATGGCCTCAACTGGAGATGTGCTGATCTGTCACTCACTGAGCTATTCCAGTTCTAGCCCCCAAAGCCCCAAACTACTCCAGTTTCTCTTGACTTCTCTCGAGGTACTTCAACTTTTCTTGACCAGCAGCCACACCACGGTGGGGTGTAATTCCCCCCTGCAGAGGATGTGGTGCAGTAGAAGCAACAGAAACTGAACCCCGAGTCCATCTTCAAAGTGATCCAACTCCTAAGCAAAGTTCCTCACTTCTGCCAACACAACAGTACTCCTTCTCCTTCCTCTTTCACCAGACCGTCCAGCCAGCCAAGAGAAACAGGCCATAGCTGCAACAACAGCCTCATGGAAACACAAAATGCTTGGATACAAGCGGCAGGGTACAGCGCCACATGAGACTGAACAGACCCCGGGTCAAGGACCAAGGATATTTAAAGAAAGCATAGTTTAATCCCCGAAGAATTCTACCTCTGGAGAACATTTTTTGGCAAAGAAGTTACAAAGGCAGACAGCTTGCAGTCTTATTTTAATTAAAGCAGGCAAGTAATCATGAACAACTAAATTCATGACAGGAATAAAAGCCACATAGTAGACCACAAATACTGATACCAAACTTATCGTAATTGAACTTACTGACAAGAGAAAAATGTGCATGTGTCAAAGATGCATCATTGGATTATTCTGACAAGGAAGACACAGACTTTGTTGCTGAAAGAAAATGGTTCCTTAAGATATTAAAGGCACATCCTTGGGTCAAGTCAACAAGCTCATTATCACACGACTAGAATTGCTGGCTACTACACTGGCTTGCTATGCATATCTGAGACCAGGGAGTATCATTTGGCCAGCCTGCTCTTCGTGCTTCTGTCACACAAGTGTTCATGGTTTTGTCTAATTCATTGAAACAGAAATTTCCAAACAGGTAGGGAAGGGTGAGGGCATAACTACTGTTCCATTCCCACACACACCATGATTCCTTCCCTTCCTGCCATTGTATTAATGCCAAACTCAAGCTTAGAAAAATAATCATAAACTAGGAAACTAGGACTCTCTAAAGTAAAAATAATGACTTAATAGAAGCAGAGTTGAAAAAAAAAAAACCCAAGCCAAAATCAAACCAAACAGCACACTGCATAAGTAGGCAGGGAGTGCACAGGGCAGGGAGTTATTTCTTGTTATCCACCTCTGATACTGCATTGTTCCAAGTTCTCTTAAGAAAGATTTCTCTAAGCATATTTTAAAATTAGTGGCAGATGACAATATTTATAAGTAGTTAACTCATGGAAATGTTTAGAGGAGACATCAGTTATCTTCAGACTGCTTCTTTATAGCATTGTACTTCCATAGCCAGTACATATATGTTCTTCTGTTCATGTTTTCCTCTCAGAATACCTTAAAATCCAAGATTCAACAGAAGCCAAACAACACAGAAGAAAAAAATTGGCCAGACATCTTTTCTGACTAATTGCACTCAACAAACCAGTTAGAAACAGTTTCAAAACACACTTTCTACCTACATATCTTGGTAATAGGTACTTGGAAAAATATGTAGTTTCAAAGTCATCTGTATTCAGATGTGGGTTAAAATTAATCACTAAGACAGGAAAAGAAGAAAAAGTTGCACAAGTATCTGATGCCTTAGAGTTTTTGATTTTTCTAACTTTTGTAGATTTCAGAAGTAGTTGTATAGTGAATGCAGATTTTAATGTAGCTGTACTTTCCCACACTCCGTAGCCTAATGTTTACACATACCCAAGCCCTGTTACCCCATCCCATATTAATCCCTCTAAATTCCATTAGCTGTTTAGTCTTCCTTTCAAGGTAGAATTATAGAAAACACCCTAAAATCTCCACCAGAAGATACAGACATAGACACAATAACCTTCAAGCCCAGAGCTTTGGAAAACCTCCAGGAACTGCACGTGCTTCGAGGAAGATGAAGATGAGGAAGAGGGGGTCCCAAACTCCCCCAGACTCAATTCCCGAAGGGGTGTGTTGGGGAGCAGAACGGGGCAGAACCAGGGGGTGTCCAGACAGGGATTGGACGAAAATCATTATAAAAGTTTGTAACACCAACATTCTGTGCGCGCGTGTGACTGTATTCTTGGAAGCCTGGAGGCTCATTAAAACCTTTACCCTCATATCTTATCTCAGACACTAAATTGGCCTGGAGTTTTTTCTCCTTAGCCTTTTAGGCAACATATCCATGATCACTGACTGTAAAAAAAAAAACAAAACCAAAAAAAGCCAAGAAAATAGCAAGCAATCCCATTATTAGTTCCACTCACATTTCAAGCAAGATGAGTTATTCTTCTTTCAATAGACCTGACCTCCATTTGCAATTAGAAAGGTTTCATCCAATGGCCTCTGCTCTGCAAAAACAAGACTTTATGAGCACCCTTCTTTAAAGGTATCAGATCAGTTTAAGTATGACATCAAAACCTGAATTCAGTGAACACTGTTCTAATGTTCTTCAATTTTAAGATATACATAGCAGAAGTGACATTGAGCTTTGTCTTCCTCTCAGCTGAAATCATAAAACATTCTTCCTGCCATCTCCCCATAAAATAACATTTAGACAACAATAACATATTATTG
Organism: Cephalopterus ornatus; assembly: GCA_013396775.1. Lineage (NCBI taxonomy): Eukaryota > Metazoa > Chordata > Aves > Passeriformes > Cotingidae > Cephalopterus > Cephalopterus ornatus. The sequence goes on from VZRE01001189.1 coordinate 47,387, forward strand.
ATATCAAGAGCAGGTTGGCCAGTAGTGTGAAAATTCCGAAGGACACTCTTTGCAGATAGTTTTCCACTAATATTTGCAAGCCTTTCAGATTGTTCAAGCAGGAGCAAAATTTGCTCTTTGCCACATGTAACTTAGAAGTATTAATTTGCCAAATCAACAAGTCTTCTAGAACAGCATTGATAGGGGAGTCATAACAAGAAACACAGCTTAGAAACAAGGGCAAAAAAATTCCCTTTGTAATTTAAAAGAAATGGTGTCAGCCATTCTGCTTCTGTACTTTTTCTTATATGTATATTGTTGCCAGCTCATGGAGAAACTAGCTGTGAGATTTTAACCCTGCAGGAGACACAGATGGCTCCTTGATTTAGTTATCGGTGAAATAAAAACAAATTCTGCCCTTCGACAGAAAAGTAGGTTTTGTGGTTTATTTTCCACTTAGTGAAGGTGAAATCTCCCATATGAGAAATGGAGCAACCCCTGCTGCATTTCTTGCTTATACAATCATCAGTGAGTTAGCATGCACACAATTGTCAAAACCTAGATTAAACATTGTAAATGACCACAGCATTTTCTTCCCGGAGCTAAAGCTATGATGTGATCTACAGCCATTTTCCCCTTATTTGGAAACTGCAGGGTTCATACTCCGGGCACTGTAAAAACACAACACAGAGCTATCAAGCAAAAGTAATCCTCTTTATTTCAAAACAGATGACTAGCTATTTGCATGGTTAAAAATACCAGAGTTTTCCCTGGGTAATCCGCTAGCCAGTCTGGTCTACTTTTTTTCCCCCATAATGCTAGGTCATTCTTGGATTAAAAACATGAGGCTCCACCCTTAGAGAAATTTTCTTTAACACCTTCAGAACATAAAACAAATAAAAGAAAAATTAGAAACAATCACTTGGGCCTTTACAACTCATTAGCTTTTTCTCAATTTATATGATATTGTAAATATTCAGTATTTTAAACTTTTTATGTACGGTAGTTCAACTTTTGCAATTTTTATGCCTCCTGTAAGAATAATTGAAGTTTCTGAAAGTATAAACTTAGTAGCAAGATGTCTGCTATGGAAACGAGAGGAAATTTCCCCATCACTTAGTGAACTGTAAAGAGATGGCACCACCTATGAGAACGATTAATGCTGGTTGTCAAAGAGGCTGGTCTATGCCCACCAGGTAAGGATTCAGCACCTCATGGGAGGCCCTAAGAATTGTTTAAAATTCCTGTATACCAAAGTAAGCAAGCTCCTGAGGATGTGGTGGCAGATACAGCTTGCCTCCTCTGTTACACTCAGAGCAATGATTTTGCAAAGGACTCCCAACTTTAGTCATAATTAGCGAGATCTAGTGAACATAACTGCAAATAGCCAAAGGTCCTTGGTGTGACAGCGTTAGATATTCATTGCAGGAACAGATGGATCACGGCAGGTTAAATAACTCTCTTTAGTAATTTTACAAGTTTTGAATTGGCATGTCAGAGTATGCATTAGTTGCATGAAGGAGGAAGAAATTAATGTGCATGCTTAGAAGTCGGTATTATGACCCAAGCCATCAGATAAATGGTTTGAGATAAGAATTATTTCTTAAGGAAATGGCAACTGATGACAGGAATATTTTTTTCCCATCACAAATATACATAAAAATTAATTTAATTTTTTAAAATAAAATAATGATATGAAAGAAAAGTTGACCTAGAAAGGGAAAAACATGCCAAATCTAAATATTTTTGAAGCAAAACTAAAAAGATTTTAAAAAAAAGTAAAGAGCTCACAAACTAGATTTCTGAGAAATTTCATTCCTACTAGCAATATCCCTTTTTTTTTTTTTTTTAGGAAGTGAGTGCATACAACTATTAACCCCGCTTTAAGACATAACGCACACTGAGAAATTACTGGCGAGGTATCTAACATCGCACTAATATAGATCTCTGGTAACAGCCTTACACAGGCTGTCACTGCTATTCTCTGGTGTAGGAGGGAGACAAGTATGTGAGGCAGCACAGACTGGCAGAGCAGGCTACACACACAGCACTTGCCAAGACGCCTGAAGCGAGGAGCGAAGCCGCCGTTCAGCCAAACGCGGAGCCTGTGGAAGTCTAGCAGCGATAAACAGTGACACCTAAGGGAAGGAGTGAACATTTCCCACGGGAAACAAACGCTCCCAACAGAAGGAAATAGCGGCCATCCAAGTCCTCTCAAAATTAGCTTTACGGTAATTTGATTTTTAAAAGGGCGAGTTGTCTATCACACCATTTGCCCAGAACAAGAAAACTGACAAAAAAAAATAAATTTCGGTCATTAGACAGGCCTCTAGTCATTCAAAAGGTCAAAGCAGCTGCTTCCATTATCACCTAGGGCACCTTCAGCCACCTCTGTCCTATGTGTAGGCTTTAAAAAAAACCTGCTATCCAAGAAAATCTCCACATCCAGAACATTAAAAGTAATATAGTATGATATTATCAATATTATTATTAATACCACATCAATTTCACAGCAAAATAATCTCCTCCAAAAGGGTCAAACAGCTATCCTCTCTGTGGAAGAAATTGTTTCCACATCTGAAAGAACATGTTTGTAGCTTTGTATCACACTGAAACAACAAAGCCTGCACATCTTCTAGACAACCTAAGTGTTAGAAGGTATATTTTCTGTTTGCTGTTCTGTGACTAACAATCCAGGAGTATGTTTCTTACCCATTTTCTGCTCCCCCAGCTCTGATTACCAGCAGATCCCCATGTGTCCCATTCAGAAACCAAAATGCTTTAAAGTGCTGACACCTGAAATAGAAAACTGTACTGGCAAAAGAATTACATAGGTTTACCAGTGGGCAGGAGACAAAAGTCTCCCTTTCTTTCTGGCACTGACAGCTTTGAATTTAATTTTAGCTCAAGCAACTCCCTGATGATAAAAGTAAGATACTTTAACTGAGAATAAGGCCTCAGAGAACACTGATGGATTCAGCCATAAGTCACAGCCACAACCGTAACCTCACCATTCTGACACGTCTTCTGTATGTTACTGTATCATGTTCTTGTTTGTCCATGTCCCACAATATAGCATCTGTGTGTTTCTCTATCTTAATGTCACCAAATGCTAGTTTACACAGAAGGGCTTGCTTAGGTTCTAGCTAGTTATATACTGTACAAACACAAATTAACAGCTTACAAAAATTACTCTGCAATCTTCAATATCTGAGAGTGTAAAAATAGTCCATTTAGTCTCTCCAGTACTGGTATAATAACAGAGGTTTAGGGAAGAGTCTGTAAGAACAGAGCAAATATGCAGTGATATATCCCAGTACTCCTCCAGCTTCCAGAGGTCTGTGACTTCTGGAATTAACTTAATCAGCTAGAAGACCAATAATTTTGTTTAACAAACTTTGCTGGGTTTTCTGTCATGACTTTGAACCTGTGCAAACCTTTACCCATGCACAATATCCTTTAGCAGTGAACTCCACAGTTGAGATGCACACTATGTGGACATATTGGGGTTTGCTTGTTTGTTTTCAACCTCCTGATATTTCCTTTTGATGCAATTCTTTCACAGACTAGAAAAGACATTGATCACTCGGATCCTATTTCCTCTCTCACTGTCACTCATCATTTTATAAATTCTATTAGAGTCCCCATCAGATTTTCACAGACTGTACAGTCATTAGGTCTGTAGTCACTTCTCATATGGAAGTCATTCTGTAACTCCAATCTTCCTCGTTTCTCTCTCTGTGATCAGCTTCTGAGATCAGGAAATTTATGATATTTATTTTGTTCTCTACATTTATCATTCCCAACACCTACCTGCTGTTTTGTAATCACCACAGAGCACTGCACTTACATGGTCATTAAAACACTAATAACTGCGCTATGTCTTTCCTGCCTGGTAACAGCTAATTCAGAACTCTTCACATATACAAAGTTAAGATTCATTTTCTTCATCTGTGTCGCTGCACCTTTCTCTACAGTGAATTTAATCTGCCGTTTTATCACTCCATGTCACGAGACCTTTCTTCTAGGCAGAAAGTTTTCCCTTTTTACTGCTCTGCACAACTTAATGCCAGCAGCAAATGTCATCACTCTCTTTCCTAGACTGATTACATTGAGTATCACGGGTCTTAATGCAGATCTCAGTGGAATTTATCAGGTGAAAATCCCATGCTGAGAAATCTGAACATGTTTCTACCTTCTGTTTCCTATCTTTTCAACTATTAATAATGTATGTGAAGACCTTTCCTTTTATCCTATTGTAGTTTGGCTTCTTTAAGTATTTTGGAGGGATTTTTGAAGACTTTCTAAAGTCAACCTCAATTAGATCACCTTTGTCAAACACACAACAGTGATTCCTTCAGGGAACTACAGCAGAATTGTGAGACACGACTGTCTCCAGCAGAAGCTACACTAGCTCTTCCTGAACGTATTATATTTATCTATGGCTTCACTTCTTTGTACAGACATAAGACTCTTTAGTCAGGGATTTCCCACATCTTGTGCAAAGTCCTTTTAAAAACTGGTAATGCATTTGCCACTTCCTCTGGTACAGAGGTATTTCTAAGTGATAGTTTATAAAACACAAGTAGTGGTTCAGCACTACCTAAATAACAGCCTCCAACTGTTCACTCACTCTTACCTGTATATCATCTCTTTCAGAATTCAAAGTAACCTTTGCTTTGATCTCCTAAGGACTGCCTAGAATCTACATTAAGAAGAATTTCTTATTAAAACCTTTTAATTTTGTTTGTTTGTTTAATTCTTTTAACTCTTACACGAAGAAGGCCTTCTATATCAAGAGGGCCAGCTGAATAAAGTTTTATCCTGTACACAGCAGGAGCATTACAAACAAAAACATCAACCTCTTCAATGTTCATTTAAATCTAGACCACATCTAAATTGGGTTAGTTGAATTGGGTTAAAGGTTAGTTGAATTAGCAGTTAAAGTCAATTTTAGAAGCATATAAAAAATTATGTCTTCTCTTCCATTTGCAGAGCAAAGATGCCCACGGAAGAGGATTGTTTTACAGAATACATAAGTTAGGAACTGGATTAAATTAAACTAGTTTGACTGAGAGTCTAAAAACTTCATGAACATACTTTAAATTACAACCCTGTTTGCATAAATTCAAATAAAAGTTGTAATAACCCAGTCTATTTATATAATATTATAATTCAAAGAAATTTCCTGTAAGGACTTTAATGAATAATTGTATAAAGTATTATAGAAAACTGTATCTTAGTTATTAACAACAACAATACAGAGTCTGTTCTTATAAATGGTATAAGAACTAGAATAACTGTAGAACCACTTCTTTCATCTTTATTCAAATCTATGGGCTTTTTGTATAGCACAAATATTCAATACTCAACAATTTCTATGATTCATGGATGATAATGAAGATAAGTCCTCAGAGAGGACTCCACAAATCAGAGTAATCACACTTTGATGCCTAACTTAGAAGTTTAGGATTTGACAAGTATCTCCCTAACTTGAATACCCATGCCTGCAAATTTCAAGACAAAATAAAGAAAAAGTAAACTGACTGTTTACAGGGCAGAGATGCTAAACTACGTTTCTTCAAAATAGTAAATCGGTGCTGACAGTGTCCCATTTAATTGGGAGTTTTGTGAAATGAACCAAAAGAAAGCTTAGATTTAAACATATTTATTTTGCTAGAGTCAAAAGAGACTCATTTTTCATCACTTCTGCTAATTTGTAGAGAATTTATTTCATTCTTCAAACACACAAAAAATTCATTATTTTGTGTGGTGGGGGAATTTATCACTCCTTTTAATTTGCCATTTGCTGTCAGAGTTTGCTAAACTCTAAATCCAAGACCTTTTCCACTGAACACAATCTTCTGAGGAAGCAAAAAGGAAGACAGATGACAAAACACATCTAGCAGAGTGGTTCACAATGCAACCAAAGTGCAAACATCAATGCCATGTAGAAGACCTTCACAATGATCTCCATATTCTCTGCATTTCAACAAACTACCGCATTAATGGTGTTCATTCGGTTATCCACTCCCCCAGGAATACCAGCTTTCTAGGAGGGGCTTTTTTGAAGTGTCTTTTCATGTCCTTGGGTTAGTCCCTCACTCTGCAGTTTTGCAATGGTTTAGTCCCTCTCTACCAAGTTTTACAAAATTTTAAATTATGAATGTAAAATCGTAATACACCATAATGATCACACCTCCCCTATTGTCACACAGACCTGTCTGACCTTAGCAGAGGCAAATACAACACTGTCTGATCTGCTCAGTTTGAAAACTAACTTGAACAGCATGAGCGAATCGAGATCTTCAAGATCACTAGAGTCATTACATTTTGCCTAGCTAGAGAAATTTATAATCCCTGCTTGCCTGACCATAGCCCTGCTGCTTGTGGCATTTAGAAAAATTGCTTGTGGATTAGAAAAATGTAGAAGGAGATGAAGGAAAGAAAGGAAACAGAGAGAGGGGAGGGGAGGGGATAGAAGGGGAAAGGAGGGAGGGAGGGAGGAAGGAAGCAAGGAAGGAAGGAAAATATGGATGAAATCTAATATAAACTACGAGAGTCAGATTCAACAGGTTTCAGTTGATAGAGGCTGAGCAATAGGTACCTGATGATAAACAGTTCCTCTGTTAATTCAGTAGAAGTCAACCCACTACTCCTGTTACATTTTAGGATTAGCTGGGTTACTTGTTCCCAGCTCCAATGGTCAGCACAGTATATATAGAAAAAAGGAAAAACTAATTCTCCCCATGGGCAGGGGGGCTTGGTCTGAAAAGCTTCTATTAAACCCCAGGTGGAGTGTAAACAGGTCTCCTAAGTTATAAAACACGTGAAAGAATTGCATTAGATTCTTGACCTTTTGTTCTCACCCGGGGTGAGCACTTGCAGAAGAGTAGCCATCCCTCTGCTCTGGTAACGCCCTCCACATTCCAGTAGCATAAAATATTAAAGCTATTCAATATCAGGCAGTGTAAAGCTACCTAATTTAACACCTGGTACAAAAAGAATCAAGTTGTCATTACACATGGCAAATACACCAGAATGGATTTCACAAAACAGAGTCATTAGTAACCCCATTTAGACTGACTAGAGTAACTTCTACTCAGAGTTCTAACCATTTGGACTCCCATTTACCTGTCAAAAAATTGTAATTTCTGTAATTTCTCCTTGAAATCTGGCAAAAATTAAATGGAATCTTCTGTGAAAACTCCCTTGCAAACAGGGATGTTATCAGCTGTATAGAAAAATTTCTGGAAAAGAATACAAAGAATACAAAGCAATCAGGCACTAATTGTGAACTTTAAAGAAAACTGAGTAATGGAAGCAATAGAATACAAATATACAGAGTGTGTTACTGCAGCAAAGAGAAGGGCAGCCAAAACACAGAATGAATTAGAGCAGTCAAATCAGTTAAGAGAAAATTGGATGGGTTATAACAAATCATGAAAAGAATAAAACTGGAGACGACGAAGGACTTTTAATAAATGAGGAGGCTGCTGAAATTAATGAGGCACATCAAATGGTTGAGATATTGCACTGCTTCATAAAAACGTGCCTTCAGAGAGGCAAGTAGAGAACAGAACTGGCAACTCATCAAGTGGTAGAGGAATGCAATGCATATTGACTGTAGGTAAGAGGGGACTTTTAAACATGACCATATGTACCTAAAAACTTCTGGACTTAGGAGAGAGGTATTCCTTTGTCAAGACATGCATGCCTTGAGAGATACCAAGCTATAGGAGAAAAGAAAGGCAAATTTGGTACCATTTTAACAAATACCAAAAAAAAATTTCTTGTGATTTTGTGAGTAAATTCAGCTCTAGTTATGGGTCAAATAATGGAACAAAACTGTTTCTTCTGCACGATCTAAGTGGCTGTGTTCTAGAAACATCATAGGTTATAAATTGTACCCAATCATCATTTTAAAGCATACTAAAAAAAAAAAAGGGCATCATGGTTTTCAATTCACATGTGCATGATAGTATTGTGTTAAGTCACCAGAAACCCAAAATCCGAATGAGGGAAACAAAAAGACGAATGGGCACATTCATTAGGGATTTGCCTGAACTGTTTCACATTTTGAAAGTCAGTTGATGGAAACAAATACAGAATATTTATAAAACTTTTGTTTATTGAGTTGAGGAGGTATATCAGGAAATGCAAGTATTACATCTACACTAAAATATCTCCCTAATTATAGGAAGCATAAACCCAACTTATTCCTGAAAAATGTGACATATTCTACATGTCTTGCCATTAATGACTTGGCAGGTAAGTGAAACAGCATAGCAATTAAAATAGCCAGAAGAAAAAAAATTAGGAAACATTGCGAATAGCAGAAAAAACAAAATAGCAAGGCAGAAGACAAACAGCTAAGAGTCAAGAGGAAAAAGCTGAAAAATCCTGAAAGGAAATTTAAACTACCTTTCAGAAATCTAATTTTTTTTGGCCAAATGGTGGCAAAACTGTTGCTGAGAAAACTAACAAGGTGAGTAGCATGTATTAAAGATGTTTCCTCGTCAATCCTTCTGTCATCCTTTGCCCTTACTCTGCTATTCAAAATCCCTCACATTTGCCACCATCCCTATATTTAAAACCTCACCCCCATATTCTGTGCCAGTTTATACGTCCTGGCCTTGCTCTGCCAATCTACACTAGAAGAGTGAAATGCAAGTTAGAAGAAGGCAGAGGGTATAACAATATTTCTCTGTTCTTGTCACTGACTGACATGATCTCAGTCAAATTACATTCTATGGATTTCTTCACCTTTGTAACAGGACTGTAGACTAGTAAAACAAGAAGGCTTTCAGAGAGTGTTTTGAGAATTGATTGCCACATGTAGAAGACTTAAATCTAGTGTTAGCAGTACCATAGAAACCCAGGGAACTGTAACCTTTTGCCCAGTCAGTACATGCAACTCTGCTTTCAGCAGCAGGATTCTTGTTTGGATTTAGCTGCCTGTTCAACCATTGTCACTAACATGCACTATTCAAACCTCCTTATTTATTCATCAATGTTCAGGGGGAAGACTAAAATCAGCACACTTAGAATATGACCTTTTTGTTTCAGTTCATATAAATAATGTCATGAGATCATATTTCTATTGTCTCTGATGTGAATTGCTTCACGAATTGGACAAAAATAGAAGCTTTCAGAACTTTTGTAGTCACAAATACAGCATCTCCCCTAAGTGGCTGAACTTAAAAATCGGCAATTCAACCTCTAAACAGTGAGACTGCTAGAAAACAGGAATCTGACCTATTTACTCAATGAAAAGGATATTAGTAGTACTTTTAATCCTCATTGATACTGACAGGAAAAGAAATATTTCTTTTTTACTTCCTCCACATCTTCAAGAAAAGGAGAAAAAAATCATTTTACCCTAGTACTGAAGTGAACCCCTCCTGTCTAGAGCTTTGATTTTGCCCAGACAGATCAAAATACTTTAGGGATATTTATGCAAGAATTATCTCTGCTTCACAGATGGAGTATGTGAAACAGATTCTGGTGGCTTGTTTAGCAGCTTTACATCAAAGAAATGTCGGAACTCTAATTCTGGCTCTAATTCTAGTACAATTCTCTGCTCCGTGATCTTGGCAAAGTTGGATCTAACTTTGAAGCTGGTCCTGCTCTGAATGGGAGGTTGGACAGAACGACCTCCAGACATCTCTTCCAATCTAATAGTGTTCCATGATTCTTGTTTCCTTTGCATCTTTCAGCTTTCCAGCCTGAACATACAAATCACTACGCAGACTTCAAGCCCCAGATACAACACATTGGTAAGCTCTGCACATAGTCAGTGCTTAATAAGGAACCTAGTAGTACATAGAATTTTAAATAGCAAAATCTACTCCTTAGAATTTGAGCATCGTAGTATCTGTGGAATGACAACTGAATATCATTACAAGTTTTAATTAAGTGCTAGCACATAGCCCATCATCATTCTCCACAGCACAGAACACCCAGCTGCTCTCAGTTAGAATAAAGCACCCCTTGACTTAACCAAAGGTAAATAAGGGTATCTTAGTTGTAAAGAACAAGATATGTACAGCAATAATGATCACAAGTCTAGTTTTAAAATTTCAGTTTCGTAAAAGAATTCTAAACTTCTCCACTAGTACTGCAAGGAGGATATTGTGCTGCAGTTTTGTTTGAATTCTGTCAAAAAGGTTTAGTTTCTCTACTCTGGGAAAACAACGTGAGAGCACAGAAAATATTAGCTGAGAAGTGGGATAGAATGGATATATTTTAAAGCAAAGAGGCAGATGACCTTTTAGTAGGGATCTTAACTGGAAGGGCTGAGAAAAGAGCTTGATATCTTGTTAGATGACCAGCAGCATTATAAAAATTAAAAAATAAAGTTACTTTTAATTCAACTAAGACTTTGCAATGGCTGGCTGATGCCAGTGATACTTTTTGATATCACATTGCTCTAAGTAGTTTTTGCTCCAGCTCTGCAAAATTATGACTTTTTTTTTTCTTGAAAATCAACTCTGAGAAGTCACCTTGCAAATATTTTGATTTTGGTTGATGTAGTTGTGTTTTCATAATTATCTCATTTGCCTTTTAGCAAGGATAACACATCTTCTGATTTGTCTAATGTCAGGGGTTTTGCTGACCATGTTCTAGCATCAACATTTTTGTTGTGTTGCCATTTTCTCTGCAACATTTGCAAGAGATTCTTAAAACCTTGCAACAACAACCTTTTAAAGTTATTCTAATTATTTTATTTTTAAATTTCTTCCAAACTTATTTTTAGAAAAATTAGTGTAAATTGTCATTTTTGCATGTCAACTACAGCACTGTTACCTAAGAACCAGATAGTGATTTCTTTAATTCTTTTGGTTCTTTGTTTATTTTTAACCTTTTATTTCAGTACTGCTTATTTCTTCCAGATTTTTTTTCTCTTAGAGATTCAACAAACTATTTAACCACAGCACTAAACCACAAAACCCACTTTTGATGAGATGAACAAGTAGTTTGGAATCTCTGACGTATTCCCCCATTTACAGCTAAAAATCAATTACAGCTTATCATGTCTTTTAACGTACGATCTTTTGAACTTGGGTGCCCTTGATTAAACAGTTACCATCACCTACAGTCTTCCCTTCCACGAAGAGCTCTTCTCCCTTAATAATCAAGAAAAGCAAATCTGTAAAACAACTCAAATGCCACAGTTCAGAGTGTGCTGCAGCTGATTAATTCCCCAGCAAACACTACCACAGTTATTACCTCAGGTAGGGAACAGAGGGAGCTGAAGAGCTGACAGGAGAAGTAACCTCGTTCAGAAATGAAGACAGGTGGGGAGGTAGCAGCTTTAAGCACCAGAAGTAAAACTGACAGAACCTGTCAGAGCCTTCGTATGTTTTTTTTTAATTGAAACACCAAACACAAGCTCTCTTTCCTCTGAGAAAAGGCGCACACAAGGATGTTTCTCCAGCAACATACCTCTGGGCCTTAAGCAGAAGTAGCTACCTTGTGCCACAGCCTCTAGGGCCTCATTCAGAACAAATTATTAACATCCCTTGTGCATCATTTGTTGGTTTTTTTAAAATATTTATTTACCCTCTGTTTTCCATCAGAGAAATACAGCCTAAGGAGCCTCCAGAGGTGAGTCCGCATGTTTGTTAGCTTCAGCTGTCAGAGAAAGGCAGGAAGATTTGGGATTTTTTTCTTTAAACTGGACTTCAGAACTGCTTTTTTACCCTTCCAAAGAATAGCTTTCAATTCTTTCATTCTTTAAGTTCACACACATAGGTAAATTAACAGGACAAAGTATTATGGAAACAAGTTGTCTGTAGTAGCTATGAAATCTCCCTCTGTGGATACTCCCAGCCAAATGAGGGCCTCCTTCCCTGAACCAAGGAGGTTGCTCTGTAAGGGCTGGACAGAGGGAATGGATAGGACATACCCAGAAAATCCACTGCAGTCGTTCAGTGCTAGGCTGATTTGACTGGCTGAATTGAGCTAGGCTGCTCTCTTCAAGAACTGTGACCCAAATTGAACATAGTGACGCACATTAGGTTGGGGTTTGGTGTGGGTTTTTCTATTTTTGTTTGGGGTTTGGGTTTTGTTTTGTGTTTTTTTCTGGTTGTGTTTGGGGTTTTTTTCCTTGTTTGTTTGTTTTGGATTTGGCTTGGTTTTTGGTGGCAATGGTGGTGATGAGGGCTTTTTCCAAAAAAGAGAATCACATTCAATTAGAAACAGCAGGAACAAACCACGACTAAGACAAAGCTGTTTTCAACTGACTGAAAGATTTACACTCATCTTTTTTACTTGCAGCCTTACTTCATCCCAGGTATTTCATATTCGGGGGGCTAGGATGTACTCTGATAGCACTTCACCCTTATACTTACTGTGACACGATTTCTAAATAAGGACCAACTCACCTGTTATATTTTCCTGTTGGTCTGCTGACACTGTAAATAGTTCACACTAAGTAAAAGTGTGAAGACGAAAGGGGTCTAGGAAAAAGGAAATAGGAGTTCTAGGTCTACAAGTCTCCACTACAATATTGCTGTCCTAATTTCCTTTTTTAAAGTAAAGATAAGATGCCCTTTCTTCCTTCCTTCCTCTTTCTGGCCTGCTTTAAAGGTAAACACTTTGGGGACTAACATAATGTTTATATATACTTATATATATAAATACAAAAATATAAATACAAATATATTTTTTTCAATCTAGTTGAAGATGTCCCTGCTCATTGCAGACAGAGTTGGACTGGATGACCTTTAAAGATCCCTTCTAACCTAAACTGTTCTATGATATTATTTTATGTTTACATATCACTTCTTACAACTCTTTACTCTCAGATAGAGCCAGCATACTCGTGCAACAAGTCACCTGTGCCTTTCAAAAGTTATTTTCCTGAATTTCACAGAGATGGGTCTAGATTAATCAATTTTAATGAGCTATGATGATATCTCCATCATCAAATAGCCTTTTCCCATACCTTTTTTTTGACAACCAGAGACATACACTATCCCCAAAAAAAAAAAAATAGTAAAAAAAAAATTTATTTTCAGTACATAACAGCACCTAGACTGACATATGGCCAGCTAGCTGCAATTTGGGAGCTAGAAAATTCTATAGTTATGCATAATCTCTTCTTGCAACCCTTCCTAGCTCTCAGTTAAGAAATGTCCAATAATTTGCTGTGAAACAGCCTAATCCTCAACAGAACTGAAGATCAGCAGGACAGCAATAGGTCACACAGTACTCCTCAGTAATAGAGATACAAAGATACAACAGTCAAGCAGCCTGTTCTAAAAGGAATCTTTAAGACAACAGGGGGGTTTTGTTTGTATGTTCTGTTTTACTGATGTGGTTGGTTGTTGGTTTGTTTCCTAATAGACGAAGAATCGTACTCCAGAAAATGTGACTTAAGTTTCCCCTTTCTTACTGTTAAACGCCATAGGTAGCAAATATATTCCTTAAATTAAGAAAAGCAATGAAAAAATAGGAACAAATAGGCAATGTAATAGGATACAAACCAACAAAATTAGCAAAAAAAACCAAAATGCATTTGGAAATGTGGAAATTCTTTCCACATTTACTCATTGTTTATAAGAATACCAAAACTTACCTCCTGCAAATATTAACCTACAAAGGTATAAAACTTGTATTTCTAAAACAAGCAAACAAGAATTCTCCACATCCTCGAATTACCCACAAGATGGCAGAATAACCTGACCAAACCGAATATCAGCACGGTCTTTCCCTAACTACAAACACAACTCTCAGAAGATGGTATTTACTCACATCCAGACAAAACCCTCATCATTCAGCAACTGGCTGAGCAGTATTTAACAAGCTGTAATAATCAGTTTTACAGGCTACCAACTGACAGCCAGATTGAAGAAGGTCATTTGGGGTTGACTCTTTCGTGAATGTACTGGCCTACAAATCTTCTAGAAAAAAATATTGTAGGTTCATCTCTAGTGCAAAGGGCTGCTAAATTAGCTGGGTTATCCTCTACAGCCAGCTGGATATTTACCCAAGTCCCACTAAACAGCTTAAATCAAACTGGTGACAAACTGTCACAATCAAATACCATCCTGTGTATTCCCATGCAGAAAAATAAAGGCATGGCTGTGTATCTGTTAATGTGTGTGCTAGTTTGATAGAACTATTGCAGTGGACAATAGCTGTGAATACAAAACAGCATGTGCTGTTAACTATAGTATGAAACTCCTTACACCCCTCAGTTTTCATTCACCTTGCCACTGTTGCTCTTGCTATCAAGATTAAGTATATACAGGACACCCTCAAGATGGTACATTTTCATTTAGCTGCACATATTTTCACTGTCCAGATTAGATCATGTGTTTAGACAAAGGAGCAAGACATGGAGAGTATTTCTGCTGTTGTGAAACTATCACCACTCTGCTTCCTGTTCATTACCTACCTACGTGTCTTCAACCCAATGCAAAGTTGGTGCCACCTTTTTTTCCACAAATATAAAAGTCTTCCGGGGGACGGAAGATAAAATAAATCCAGTATCAAACAAGTAATAGAACAAGTAAGATCAAGATTTATGGCCTTTTAGATGCAAAAGTTTTCACATAAGAAATACTTCACAAACTAAATATTAAGCCTCCCTCTATATTCTCCTTGTTTAATCCACAGTATTTCCTTGCAAGAGATGTTCCTAGGCCAAAGCACACTGACCTAAAATTTCAGAGGTTACTAAGTCTCTGAGAATTTCGTGCTCTACACTGAATGAGCAGCAGGGTGGCAGAAGTTCCACCAAGTTCACAGCAAAGTTCTTTTCTTGCCATTTAGAATAAAAGTGTCAGGGGGAAACACAAGCGTCCAATTAAAAAAAATTAAATTTAAAAAATGAAAGTAGAGGTATTTTCATGGTATGATAACAGCAGACTCTTATGACTAACTTGCCAGTAAAGGATCAGACAAGAGAACAGATGGAATATCTGTGGAAATATGGAGCTCTGCACATCAATCAAGTATATGCCATCCCAGCTGGTGTAAACCCATGTCGTATTGGACCATAAGCCTGTATATTAATTGCTGAAACACTGAAATAGGACAGTTACTGCATTTGGATTTGAACTTTGAATGAACTAGCATGCTTATACTCCTTTTTACCCCTGCATGTCTTGCTAAATTTGAATCCCTCTTATGTAAGAATAGAAGTGCAACCTAGCACAATTTAAACTACTTTGACATATGTCCTTATTAAGCAGATTAATAGCCTAATTCCCTGTTATCTGCTCTGGCTAACTACTAGTTTCCAGGTGTTACAGCTTTCTGTTCTGTAAAGTAGAACACACACTGAAACTATACGTATGTGTGTATATATATCTATATAAAACTTTCCTCTTTTTATAAAGACCTGTAAGAGCTATTATATCTCCTAGGAGGTCTCTACTAGAAAAGAGTAAAAGTTCCCAGAAAGATTTTTTCCATAGTTTTTTTTCACCATTAAAATTCGCCACTGACTTGTCCACAATAGCCTAGATGCAGTGACTTTTAGATCACTGAGGAACAAAGACATAGAACACCTGTGTGTAAGTAGCAGTGAATGACTGACTCCAGTCATTTAGAGGTTTTTTTCTGTGTATGGCAGGAGAGAATTTAGGACTAAAAAATGCTCTAATTTTGGAAAAAAATAAAGAATAAAAAAAATCAAACATTTAATGGTAAGGAAAAAACCCTTCCCCAGGACACTTCATTGCAACTCTTGTGTTTGTCAGTAGTATTTTGGTTCCTGTTCTGCAAACACATGGGTCAGGTTTTAAGTCAATGAATTACCATTTGCAGGCACAACCATTCAAGATAAGAACTTGGGACTGTAACCTCTGTGGGTTTAGGACCATAAGTCCTTTTAGCATACATGTGGCACTTCGTCCATTGACTTTATGGTAAGAAACAAGGAAGACATAAAACTGAGTACCTGGGGAATGGTTTGCTTCCCCTTACTTCTACAGAACCAAAAGGTTATATTGCATTTAAAATCTCCCACCTCTGAGATTTGAGGAAGTTCATCATGAAAAGAGGATTCAGACTTCTTAAGTTCTCTGAGAAGGCTTGATTTCTAATTAAACCCTAGCATCTGACTTTCCTACAAGAAAAAAAAAAAAGAAGTTTTGTTCCAAACTCAGCAAATATATTGAAAACTCTGGAACAGCCCAAGGTTACTTTGTGCCTATAGACATAGTTGTTCTTTTGTCAGCAGTTAGCTTCTGTGCCCCTTCATCTCCTCTGCCTCTCAGCTAGATGTGTAACTAAGAATTATTCCAAATTGAGTCACAACTGACCTTGAAATTATTTTGCTCAAGGTTCTGCCTTCTCAAGAATAATACTTGGCTGCACTCGGTAATCTCTATGCAAATACTTTAATTCTATCTTATTTCCAGCTCTTTACAAAGCAGTACAGACCACCACCCGTCCTGGAAGAGACATTACTGGTTTTGCAGTAAAGTGTTCCCTTTCTAGTCCATACACACTATCCCGACCTGAGAAACTCACCAGATTCCCTCCACTTACCTCTTGTGGTTTCTTTATTTATTGCCAAATCAGATTCTTTTCCTCTTTCCAGACGTTTCAGGGTGAGTGGTCCTAAAGGAAACCATAAAATAAGAAATCGTAAGGTAGCAATATTCTCAGTCTAAATCATCTGTAGAAAGGAAATGTGATATTCACAACGTTACTGCCAATAATTAAGCTCCAAAGCTGCACTTCATTATTTTATTAAGGCCAAAAGTTCAATCTGGCAAAGTTCCAACACGACTTCGACCATGCTGGCTGTAGTAGTTGAGAGACATCATTCTGCTGCTAATGTAAATGGTTTTGCTGGCAACAAGCAGTCAAATGTATGGATTTCTTGTCAAAGATACAAGGAATAGCAAAACATGCAAACTAAGTACGACTGCTAGAGAGAGAACATGAGAAGATTAAAGATTTTCACAAAACTTTATCTGATTTCCTTTTAAAAATAAAAGCAACATTCTCATCAAATGGAAGCCAAGTGACTGCTTTCTCTTTTGTGTACAGGAGCTGACTTTATTGACTGAACTTTATCTTGTACTGTGCTGAGGAACAGACAAAATAACTTTGCTAAAATTAACTAAAACCTTTGCGGTTTAATTAGGAACAAAACAGCAGCACGCCATTCTCCAGTAAATCTGACAACGCACACACAGATATTTACACCATCATTCCTAAAGCAGTCACACAAACCTAGAAGGCCAGGATTGGGTTTGATCTCTCAGCTCCAAAACGGCACTTACCTTTAGATGCAAGAATTCTCTAAAAAAAGTTACTAGTGTGCTAAGTCTCTTGTGATGTGCACAGAGCATATATTAGCACAAAAAGAGTGAAAACACCCTAAGGGAATACAACTCAATCTTCCTCAGTAGCTGGCTAAGTGACAGATCTTTAAATAATGCAATAAAATTCTCATTGGCAATTTCTGCAAGCCTTCTTGCTCATCTTCATCACTGTATTGAAACAGCACAAAACAAGGCTCTGACACTTTATAAGGTCTATTACTGGGAGTATCACCATGTCCATGGACTTCCACAGCCAAGTAGCCTCAAGGGTAAGGGCCACACACAGGCTTTGAAAGCAAGACGTGCATCCATAGACATGACCATGCTCACCCCAGACATACCAACACAGACCAGCAACAATGGCTTGCTTACTTTTTAATAATTAATATTTATTACTTTTTAAAAGAATATAGGTTATATTCAGCAATTGCTTATTCAGGAGGAGTCTCTCTGCACCGTTTTTTAATTAAATACTGTCTTCAGTTAAAGAAGGTATAAGGTTACATTTGTTTTTCTTCCAGCTTAGCCAAACTTCAGATCAACATTTCATTCCCCCCCTTCTTCTCTTCTGTTGTTTCCAAGTGGTGAGTTTCTGGTCCACCTTGGAGTAGAAATTAATCCTTAAATACAAGACTTTACACTTTTCCTTCTACATGTCATTCTACTTGTCCAGTCTTCAAAGTATTTCTTTAAAGGATCACCATTCTCTGCTGCATTAATTATGCTTTTCAAAATCCTCAAAGGAGTTACAAGATTCATCTAGAAAGTAAACCTAAGAAGTAAAATTCTTATTTCTTCTAGGTAGTAAAATTCACAGATTCAATGTAAAGTCGGGAGGTATTTTACACATATTTTTTTTCTAGGCAGTTTATTGTTATGCCTCTACCTCCCATAAGCAACAATCACCTATTTTACTCTCTGTATCACAAGGCTAGTAAATCTGCTACTTTCCTCTTGCTAATATGCCACTCTGATCTCTGATTAACAGAATTAATTACCTAAGTAATTTTTCTTAGAGCAAAATAGTTTTTAAATGATACTAAATGTATTGTTACCCTTTTGGATGTGAAAGTGATTTGTGGGCTTAAAAGTTTATCCTTCTTGTAACCGCTGTACTGACTACTCTGATGCAATATGGTACCTCACCTTTCCTTGCATCTTGGTGATATTATCAAAAGATGTAATTTGTACACTCTCCCTGTTTTCACAAAAAATCATTCCTTGGATGAAAATGCCCCTGAAGCCAATGATGTCAATTGTGACATTGGAAGAAAGCAAGAGGGGGGATTATTACTCATTTTATTCTCTGCAGTTGCTCTTTTGCTGCTTTTCCATAGGCATAAAAAGCTGATGCTCACGGCATAAAGCTACACTGTACAATGCTTTGTTCTCAAAGCAAGATAAATATGCTATCCTAACTTCCTGCCCTATCCCTTTTTGGAGGTAAGGGTTATTATTCAACCAAATCTGCACAGATCTTTGTACCAGCAAAAATAAGGGCAGCAGACACAGGTGGGTGAGAAAAAACATGCAGAAATAGGGGTGTAGATGACAGAATTTTACGTAGTTTGCTTTGTTTCCATAACCATCATATTATAAAATTCTTTTTTTTTTTTAAAAATTACTTGAGCAGTTCATTTGTTTCAGAATATGTACTGTTTCATTGTTGTTTTCATCTCTAGTTTCCATATTTTGTTAGGTATGGAGCAGCAGTGAACTTTAGACACCTTTGCTGAAGCAGCTGTCTCAGAAAGCACATTAAGTTTTCATTTTTTAATTATATTGGTAATTCATTATAACAAATAACTGTTGGTAGTGATCTTTGAAAAACTTACTGGAATTTTCTCTTCAGAAGTTATTTAACATGGGAAATAACATAACTCTTCAGCGTTTTTTTTTAAGATCCTACATTTTTCCTATTTTTAATACTGTATGACTAATCATATTTTTAAGTAAGACAACAGATTAAATGATCCATTTGACCCTGGTTCACAGATTGTTCAACCAGACTTCTAGCAACTATCCAGACAGCCATTTCTATTGAAAATATAGAATTGTGATGTCTTGTATTGAAAGAGAAACAGATGGAATTAAAATTATTAATGATTATACAAAAATGATGATGGGGTACCAGCAAAAAAGTTTAAAAACCCCAATGACTTCTCTTTTAAATGATCTAGAAAAAAAATAGATGAGTAAAAGAGGCATTTCTTTTTTTCTAAATCATGTCTTTTTCCTCTTCAAATTATCTATTTGTTTAATCAATTATTATTATTCAGTTACAGTGGTATTGAATAGTTGGAATTTGCCATATGCAAAGCCTAAATGAGTCATACAAGTCAACATAGCCATCTTGAATTGTTGGCAAAAAAGCAAAATTCACAACTAGCTTGCAATGTAGGTTCATTAGCAAAGACATACAATTTGTAGGCCTTCTAATGCCTCTTCTTTTTTAGGCTTTCAGTTGTGTATCCTTTAAGATTTGATTTGGAAACTTCTGTTTCCCTTTCTGCAACAAATTCTGGAGAATTTGATGAGAAAGGAACATGAAGACCTTTATATAATCCACCAGTAAAGGCTTTGGGAGTTGGACATTTATTTATATCAGACACTCATACTCAATTTATTAAATGTGGTCATTTCTGATCCAATATGAGTGGGTGAGGATCATTACCTCATGTCACTGGACAATCAATTATAATTAGGAACTGATTTTTACTGGAGTGCAAAAAGACTAAACTATGTCCCCAGGTGCTACATCTACACATCTTTTCAAAACCTCCAGGAATGGTGATTCCACCATTTCCCCAGGCAGCCTGTTCCAATGTTTGACCACCCTTTTGGTGAAGAATTTTTTCTTAATATACAATCTAAACCCTTCCTGGTGCAACTGCAACTTGAGGCCATTTCCTCTTGTCCTATCACATGGGAAGAAGAGACTAACCCCCACCTTGCTACAACCTCCTCTCAGGTAGTTGTAGAGAGCAATAAGGTCCCTCTGAGCCTTCTTTTCTCCAGGCTAAACACCTCCAAGCTCCCTTACCTGCTTGTGCTCCAGTCCCTTCTCCAGCTCTGTTGCCCCTCTACGGACATGCTCCAGCACCTCAACATCTTTCTTGTAGTGAGGGGCCCAAACTGAACAGAGGATTTGAGGTGTGGGCTCACCATTGCCAATATAAGGGACAATCAATGCCTTGGTTCTGCTGCCCGTATTATTTCTGATATAAGCCACTGGCCTTCCTGGCTACCTGGGCACACTGCCACCTCACTGAGGACTGAAGAACCTTTTTATGCTGATATATTTCTCTGCTGATATATTTCTCTGCTACTTGGTCGAGTTGCTTAAACTTTTGGTTTCCCATTTTACGTATCTATAAAGTAGGGCACCGCATCTCACAGGGATGCTGAGAGATTTTAATGTATGAATATTTTAAAAGCATTTTAACATTCGTGGTTGAAAACAAATCATTACAAATAAACATTTAATTGTTTAAATACTCAAATTTGGTGTCTTTAGTGTGGCAAGTAAATATTTTGTTATTCAAGTAATGTTTTTCATATAATAAATCTTGATTCAACAGACCCCAAGTGTATGGTGTTTTTTTTATTTCATTAGCAACATTAGGCATTATCATTTTCAAGGTGAAATAGATGGGCTAAATGCAAAGGTCAGATATACAATTGCTTTTCTAAAACCATCCAGTGCAAACTCTGATTCTGAACTGAATTTCACCTATCAGTCCTATTAAATGAGCTAGGTGACTTGAATTTCACTGTAGGAAGGTAGGGAGTTCAGGTAACAGAAGAACAAAAAATATTGCATGTGATGGCAAGTTTTCTCCATTTCCTTTTAGAAATTTCTTACAGGTCTTGCTTGTTTCAAAGCAAAGAATCAACCAACCAATCAACCAAAAGACACAGGAGGTCTTCTAGATGCAGGAAGAGATTCATTATGCTTACCACAATAAAGCAGAAAAAACCCAAAGACAGGTGGGAGAACTGATTACTTAGACGGACATGAAAATTGGAAACTCTATTCTTTTCAAATAGAAAATGTACATTTCTAGAATAAGAATATCACAAGAATGAATGATAAGCACATTTTTATGATGTATGGAGATTAATAAGCAAGGTATCATTTATACATGTAATATTGCTTGCTGTTAAGTGAACTACTAATTTGTCAACTCTACTTTGGAAGGAGATAATGGGAATGCATAGCCCAGTTCCATACAGATCTGCATGTTAATCACGTTAAATTTCTAATGTGTAACAACAAATGTCATCCAGCTGCATATGGGGTTGTTTTGGGTTTTCATTCCTCATCTTTGAAAGTCTTTTAAATCCTCCCTGTTTGACTACAGACAAGTCCCTAGAGGAAACAAGGCTGCAAGGAAAAGCCAAAGCACACACACAAATGGAAGCACCGTGAACCATTCTTAATGACGGCTTGCAGAGATTATTAAAAATACACACAACATCTGAGGAGAATCAAAAAAGAAAGAGCACAAGTTGTAGGACCATGTTTGAGGGGTCACCAGGCATTTCCTTGGCAGTTACACATGCAGATTTAATTGTAACCTCTTTGTAAACAGCCTCTTAATATAGAAGTAGTTTAGTTTTACAGGCTAGAAGTCAATTCCATGTTTATATGCTCCATAAAAAACAGTTGCTGTACAGACTTTGAAAACCCTCTGTAGTGGGAATTCCCTTTGATGAGGAGAGAGCATTTTCCTGGTAGAAGCTGAAGAATTCCCTTTTAGTTTAGAGGCTGTGTAAAATTCCATTCCTTCCATCCCACTTCTAGCCAGAGAGTTCAGAAGTCAGAGCAAGTCCTGCACATGACATATCCTACCACCCAGCAAAACAACTTGAAACCTATGAAAAGCTTACCCTGGCACTGAATTCTCCAAACTAAATGCAGTTATTATATTAAATTCACATATATATATATATATATTACATTTTAGTCAACAGGAGTCCTCTACACATAGTTGATCACTACACCGTGGTCAGTAGGCAATAGTTAACAGATGGGAGGAGACAGAAGGTGTGCACAAGGAGGGGAATTAAACTTCCATGAGCTTTTGTGGTCTACTTCTGAGCAAACTGAAAAAGCCTAGTTCAAACAATCTTCAGCTGGGGTTTGAACTAAGTAATGTGACTTGTTCTGCGAAGGCCCATGCAGTGGGGTACCATCTGGAAAAAAATACATCCTTGCAGCTAAGACCAATACACTTTGGAGACAAGTTACACAAGTGAGTTTGAACTTTGTCTGTGTAAATTTGCCTGTAAACAGGACAAGAAACTGCATATCAAAACCAGTCTAGAAAGCTGGATTTCCTACAGTTTTGTGGCTGCTGAGTCCTGGTTCCTAGGCAAGACCTGCATATCTAATCTTAGTAGGTGTATGCATTCCCTGACTCTAACAAAATTCCCCCCTCATTCAGTTCCTTTTGTTGATTTTAGCACTGGAGGACATAATCCAGTGCCACAGCTTACCACTTCTTCTTGCTTGTGAATGTTTCCAAGCATCATAGAAGTTGGCACTCCAATAGAAAGTGAAAGTCACTGATGTTTTCCATGTATTGTGTTTAGAAATACTGTAGCTAGTTGTTTAATCTACTTTGTAAGAAGCCCAGTAATAACAGTGAGACAGTGCTTGATTTTATTGGTATTTCAGAACATAAAAAGTGAAAAATAATAAATCCCTCAAAAGTGTGCTAAAGAATATTGGACAAAAGAGCAGAAACTGTGACCACTTGTAATGGCATAACACAACTGGAACCTCCCAATGCAAGAGACCTAAAAAAAATGAAAACCTATATGTACATGTACATGCATTCTACATTTTTTTACATAATCATTATGCCAAGAAAACATATTCTGTAATAGTTGAATACAAGTTTAAAAAAAAAAAAAAAAGAGATTTGTTGGCCAATTTTACCAAAAGTGAATTTGACTTGAGCAACCTAGGGAACACTGAGAAGATTCCTGGAGAAGTCATGAACCACAGGCTGCAGTACATTTGGGAGGTTTAGACTGTATGAATGGGGTTATTTGGTTCCTCAGAAAGCGTCAGTGGCGTTCACAAATGCCAAAGGAAAATCACAGAATGATAGAATCACAGAATGGTTTGGGTTGGTAGAGACCTTAAAGATGATCTAGTTCCAACTCCTCTGTCACGGGCAGGGGCACATTTCACTGGACCAGGTGGCTCAAAGCCCCATCCAGCCTGGGCTTGAATACTTCCACGGATGGGGCATCCACAATTTCTCTGGGAAACCTGTTCCAGGGCCTCACCACCCTCACAGTGAAGAATTTCGCCCTAATCCTTAATCTACACCTCGTATCTTTCAGTTTGAAGCCATTACCCAATGACCTATCAATACAAGCCCTTGTGAAACAGTTCCTGTGTTCGACAAATGACAGGGATGCGTAATTTTCGTCCCGGGCAAGTATTTTAGGCAGAAGGCCATACAGAAAGAGCCCTAGGGGCATTTTTAGCGTTTTAACTTAGTGATTGAGCCCAGGTGAAGCCGGGAGAGAGCTGGCAGGCAACTTTACCGATGCGCCTGACGGTAGATCAGGCGGGGGATCCATGGACCGCTCCCGCCAGAGCCGCCGCGAGAAGGGCAGCGCTGCCCCTGCGGGAAAGCTGCTCCTCCAAATTCATTCTCCTTCCCTAGAAAACCCCCTTTTTTTTTCCGCTTCACCCCCACAACCCGTTCCAAACCCTGCCTGCCTCCGATCCCGCCGCCGTGGACGGCACCGCCCCCGCGCCGGACGCGGCGCCGAGATGGCACCGCCCCCGCGCCCGCCCGGCTCGGGGGC
>VZRE01001189.1:71609-116809 GCA_013396775.1 Cephalopterus ornatus
GCTCCGGCCCCGGCCGTCGCTGCCCGGCGGAGCCAGCAGGGGAGAGGCTGCGGAGGGGACCCGAGCATTGTGCGAGGCTGCATGGGCACGGCGCGGGGGCGCGGCTGCGGGGCTCCCCCGAGCCTCTCGCTCCCCTGCCGGCATCGCCTGTAGCCGGGAGGCGCCGCGCCGGGGCATGAGGGATGCTTTTGTGCGCGGCGGCGGGCGCAGCAGCGGGTAGCGGCGGCTGCGGTTGCGGAGCAGGTCGGGCGCCGCGCTCACCCGCAGCCCTCCCGGGGAGCGGGGCCGGGAGCGATGCTGAATTAGGCGGCCGGAGCCCTTGCGAGCGCGGGGGGCAGGCGTAGCAGCCCGTAGCGGAGAGCCGGGAGGGGCGGGCAGGCAGCTCCCTTCAGCATGGCGAGCAACCGGAGCATCGAGCTGGAGCACTTCGAGGAGCGGGACAAGCGGCAGCAGCGCTCCGGGCCGCGGCGCGGCGGCTCCGGGTCCGGCGGCGGCGCGGGGCCGAGGGGCAATGGACTGGTGCCCAGCCCGGCGCACAGCGCACACTGCAGCCTCTACCGGACCCGCACCCTGCAGGCGCTCAGCTCGGAAAAGAAGGCACGCAAAGCCCGCTTCTACCGCAACGGGGACAGGTACTTCAAGGGCTTGGTGTACGCTATCTCCCCCGACCGCTTCCGCTCCTTCGACGCCCTCCTGGTGGAGCTGACCCGCTCCCTGTCGGACAACGTGAATCTGCCCCAAGGGGTCCGCACCATCTACACCATCGATGGCAGCAAGAAGCTCACCAGCCTGGACGAGCTGGTGGAAGGTGAGGGGGTATGGCAGAGTCCGGCAAGAGGCGGCCGTGGGATGTGGTGGTGGGGTGCAGGTGATCCGTGGGGTGAGCTTTCCTGTCGCTGCCTGGATCAAAGCTGAGATGGTGCCTTGCTGAAAACTGGTTGCCACAGAGCCCTTGTGGGCAAGTGGCACGGGTTGCCCAGTGCTATGAGAAGCAGTAGGCCTCGTTTTCCCAGCGTGGACCATCCACCTCCAGTGACCCCGAGGAGTGCTGTCTGCTTGTGCAGGGGTTGACTCCAGTGGTAGTTAAGCAGCAGGTGCCCTTTTAATTTGTGAGGACTGTAGTAAAGTTCTTGGTTACCTTGCATTTGTAAGAGAGGGACATCCTGTAATTTAATTCTCTAAGTGTCACTGTTAACTCACAGTGGCTTAAGCTTTCAGAGAGAAAGCCCCAGTGCTGTGAAAAAGGTATTTATACCCTACCACACATTGAAAGTAACAGCTATAAAGTCCTGTTTTCAAATGTGAGTCCGTGTTAATAGAGGGAATTATCTACCTTGTCTGACTTTCAAAAGCATGTTATAGAATCTGATGTATTTGAGAGTTGTTCCTAAGTAGCTTTTGATAATGGGACTTAGCTGCTTGTAGACCTTGCAAATCTGATCAGAGCAGCATTTGACTGTCTCAAAATGGGGCCAGAAGTACTGTTTTCAGAATGAAACATAGAATCATAGAATCAGCCGGGTTGAAAAGGACCTCTGAGATCATCAAGTCCGATCCTTGATGTAAGGAATGAGGAGCAGAATTCCCCAATGTTTTCACATGCAGTTTAAACTCAGCATTACATGCTTTTCAAATGCACTAGTTATGTTGTGCGTTTCACAATCAGTTTGCACTTGGTGGTTGTCCTCAGGTATTTAATGCATCAGCCACTGCAGTCTTTGGCCCAGTGACACTGTATGTCGGGTGTAGCTGATTTGCATTAATGAGGAAGTAATATTTGTAGGCCTTGTAATGCGTCCTGCTTATTAGGCTTTCAGCTGTGTATCCTTTAAGCTTTGATTTGGAAACTTCCCTTTTCAAAGCAATGCTGAATCACACCTGGAGAACTTGATGGGAAAGGGAATCTGAAGACCTTTTTATGATCCACCAGCAAAGGCACTGGGCGTTAGGGACCAGCCACTCCACAGAAAAGAAAGGGAGAGCTTACAGCATTTGCTGCATCAAGTGGGTCTCCCTCAAATATGATACTCATGAAAGTGCATTTCATAATAGTAACAGTGCCTGAGGTCTTTCCCCATTATCGGATCTACCATTAGGCTGTTCCACAGTGAAAACGGAGGAAAGATGAAATGATTGCAGAGTGAAATGCTGACCCTGTGGTGATAAAATAAATGAAATAAATAATTTTTTTTTTCATGATTTGGTGGTTAATTTAGACATACCTGACAAAGAATATGAGGTGCTGAAGTGGTGATGGTAAATGAAAGGAAATGAAACAGAAACTGGATAAACTAGTGACAACTTGGGATGACTTTTGAAATGTTGCAGCAGAAATGATACCAAGCTTTTTATGACATTACTTGCTGGTCAACAGTATAAATACAGTGTATACTCTCACAACACTAGGTTAAATAACTGAAAGCAAAACTTACTTGTTTTCTCTTCAAATATTTATTGAAAGCATAACCTTTGTCGTGTCTCTTCACTGGAAGAATAAAGCAAAATAAATGTCACAATCGAAATACCACTTCCATGCTTTCTCAATGAAATAAAAATGGGAAAAAAGAGTCCCAATTACTTAGCCATCTCTCCATGACCAATACAACTTTCAGGAATCTTAAGAAAATCCTATAGCATCATAATTGGATTAGAATGTTCTCCCATTAGCCTGCTAAAAATTTCACCAGTTTAAGTCTAATGTCCACACAGAGAAAGGAAAGTATAAACAGAAAGGAAAGCAAACAAATAGTGATTCCATCATCCCTTGAAGTTATCTGAGCTCTTTGCCAACTGTTTTGTTCTTGAGATACTGGAAGAGATTTGGTTTGTTTTTATTTTCTTTATTTCTTGTAGTTATAGCACAGCAGGCTTGAATTTCTGCTCTAGAATAAATACTTGAACATAGGTGTTATCCTAAAGCTTGAACTGCAGTAGCACCAGAAGTAGTTTTGAATGGTGTTTTGCTCTATTGCTTTTTAGTTTTTCCAGAAAGGAAAATAAAATTAAAGTGCTGTAGTGTGTGCCAGCTACAGGCTGAACACCAGAGGGAACAACAGCTGTGTGATGCAATACCTCACTGACTGGTCAGTTGGCACATTATCGGTGTTGTTGAACTGGGACATGGAGTATAAGCAGTTCAGGTTCAGTAGTGGCAGATCTATGAAGTAAGCAGAGGGTGAGCACTCAGCAATCCTTGCCAAGCCAACAAGATCTGCATTAAACCTCCCTCAGCTCGAGCATGTGGGTGTAGCTCTTGGGCATTGATGTGCCCCGGTGCAGGCAAGCTCTGTAAGGCTCATTTGCGAATTATCAGGTTAGTATCTGTCAGGGATATAAAAGCTGGCAAGATCAAATTCTGTGTCATAATAATCCAAACTAGCTGAATTGAGTCACTGTTGAATATTTTTTGGAGATTGGCTAGATTTGTTCTACTAGTTCTACTGTTCTACTGGTTATCAGTTTAAGAGAAAAATAGCTAATGCATAGACATACTGAGTGTATGAAATATTACTGCTATGGGATTAGTCAGTTAAAAATTTGACCGGATCACGTTTTTTAGTCAAAAACAGAAGCTCCGTTTTAAGCATGTTGCTTTTCTTAACTGAATGTGACAATCAAAAAAGTGTGCTCTGCTGGACCAGCCTTAGGGAAATATAATTTGTATTCCCAGCCCCTGTAGATTAGGACACATTATAGCTCATGAGTTTGACAGTTTTCACTGACCTTAGAAGGGGAGGAGGGAAAAATTTCATTGTCTGCTTCTGATCTGTTTGAGCAGGCAGATCCAAAGAGAGAATGGGCGTTGGGACTATTAGAACTTTCATATGGTTTTCTTTCTTTCACCTTTGCTCTCAGACATTACATTACTGTTTACTTTTGAATAGGAGATTCCATGTGTAATTTCAGATTGGCCCTTCAGTAGCAAAAATGGAATAGTAGATAGATTATTATTTTCTGGCAAAGTTAATTATTTGTCTATATCGTTCTATTTTCCTTTAAAATGCAAGCTTCCGAAAGCATGATACAATGGTAATAGAACGGTGTAGGTTTTTAGTCCTTGGCAGTGTGTTTTATGTGGATGTCAATCATGTTCTGTCTCACTGTGCTTTGTTTTCATTGTCTTGTTAGTGGAAGACTTGGAGAATCTTGATTGTAAAGATCTGCTACAAAAATTGGGAGTTATTGTTGGATTTTGCTAGAGGAAACCAAGTGTAGACTCTATTTCTGGCAAGAAAAGTTATGTTCATTTTGCATGTCATAGGGAACCTTTCACGTTCTCTAGGTAGGAAGCATTGCTAAGAGTTTCTGTTCTTTCTGTGACAATGCTGAATGAATACAGTCCTTTATAAAATGTCAGTAGTTTTGCCTGCACAGTTGTGCACACAATCAACAGGCATCTGTAGGGAAATCTCTGGGCAGGAGGTGGGAAGGATCTGAGCAGGGCAGTCCTTATGCATGGCTAGGACATGTAGTACAGGGCAACATCTGATTTATAGAAATGAGCTCTGCCTCACTAATACGGAGTAAGAGAATGTTTTTGGAATGAGATATTGAACAATCCAAGTTTTTACTGCCTTAGATCATTGTTGTTGTTACTGCATATTACATTTTAATCCTGCATAAGTAGCTGTGATTCTAGTCGATGTGCACTGTTATATTAGGTCAAGAATATATTTTCTCTTGTCAGGGCAAGCAGATTGTGACACCAAGAAAGCAGTTTTTACTTTTGCTTCTTCCAGAAGGTATTAGTACGTTTCCATGCTAAAGCCAGAATCTGTAATGCTTTAAAAAACAGGCAAATGTAGCAGTTTGAACAAAGAAGGGTAAAAAGGGAGGATAAAAGAAGGATTAAAAAAAGATTAAAAACATATGCTTCCAAATCTATGTTCAAATCACCGCAGTTACCCAATTCTGGAGCAATGGGGTGTGGTTGTGAAATGCAGACGAAATTGTTGGTTAACTTCCCATCCAAGCAAAATAAAATAGTTCCACCCCTGTGCATCTCCTAGTTTCAGGGGTGAGTGAAATGTGACATCCCTGAAAAGAGTTATTTACTTACTGTGAAGGAGGCACATGCTATTAAGTGGCTTTGATACCATGTGGCATTGACTGTCTTTTGAAAGCTTTTACCCTGCCTGAGCAGGGGGTTGAACCTCCAGAGGTTCTTTTCATCCTCAGCTGTTCTGTGATTCTGTGAAGACCTGTAGGAAGCTGTCATCTGAACCTCTTGTCTAAATAAAGTCAAAAGAGAAGTAGTAGCAGTTAGTCATCTGCTAAAATCCTGGGTTGTTATCCCAGGTTTTAAAAAGTGCATGGGGAACTTCAGATGCTGTAGATGAGGAAAGATCGTGATTTATACAGGGTTATTGGAGGTGATGTGAAAGTGTGTTGTAAGAAACTGATTAGGAGGGAAGTTGCTCAAAGGAAGGAAAGAGAAATCTAAATAACCTAATCCTTCATAAAAGGGGTTGTTTTATTTTTAGATCAGTCATTTTATACATGCCATAAATATACTGTTCCGGAATTCTGCTTGGCATTGTGCTACAGAACAAAAAAAGGGTACTCTGCTGTGTTTCCTAAAGTTAGAAAGTGGATGAGTTCTTAAGTAAGCAAAACAATATTTAGGCAACTGATGATCTGTGGCTAATGGTTAGTCAGATCGACCAATGTAGTCTTGTTTTCTCTTTTATCCATTCCCTGTGTTCATCATCCATATTTTCCGGTTGTGAGGGAATGGCATGTGTTATGTTTAGACTGTTAGCTCTCTGAAACTGGTCAGTGTGCTTAAACCTTATACACAGCACACACAGGTCTTGCTTCGTGGATAGTGTATCTGGTTATTAATGTAGTACAGCTGAATTATTTAGAGGCAGGTAGTGTTTCCTTGTTAATAGGCAAAGTTTCATGTCTTCTAGTTGATTCTCTATTGCTAATAAGACTTAGAGAATCAGAAGTAGACTTGTTCCATTTGTTGATTATTTTGTGACCCAAAATATCAGCAGATGTTACTCCTTTTAAGTGAGCATATGCTCTATTTGTGGAATTTTTGGTGGTAGCAGGATTTCTTCATGGAAGAATTGGCACATTTAGATTGCTCGGGTACTGTCACGAAGCATCGGATGGATGGCACATACACTCTGAAATTATAATGTGAACTTATAAGGAGGTTTCCTACTTCTGCCAAAACTGCTCTGCAGCCTGGTTAAGCTTTCTGCTGTAGAATAGTTTGGCTGGGCTCAAGAGCCCCAGATGTAACCTACGTCTGTAATTCTTGCATTTGTTTTTTCCTGCATTTAAATAAAAAGAAGAAAGCGTAGCCTGATAGATCTTTCTGCTTCATTAGCCTTTAGTTTACTTCTTTACCTGTAAATCTCAATGTAATATTAGTAACTAAGTTTGTGATCTGGCCTAAAACTTAGGGAGCTGATTCATGTTAATGCTAATGTTGTAAGCTAAAGACATGGTATTTATTTTCAGTAATGTAACTGCTGTGACTATGGTCTAGTTAAAGCTAGTATGCATTAGCTTTAAAGTCTTTCAAAATTATTAGCAGAAAGTAGGCCTTCAAACCATAAAATTGACCATATTGAAATCAACAACGTAAATATTTGAAGTATTTGTTTCTGACTCTTTTTGGAGTTGTGTCAACTTTCTAGGGCTGGTAGATGTCCAACTTTAAAAAAAAAAAAGAAAACCTACAGCCTGATCAAAACGCCACTGAAGTCTCAGAAAAGATTTTCTTTGTATTTGGGATGATATGTATTTAGGTTAGACACATGAAAAATCTCATTCAAGGCGGTCAGTGAAACGGTCAAACTTATTTATGTGATTTTTAACTGTAAAGGCATCTGTTACTTTGTTAACAATATTTAGTATCAGTTTGCTTGGTTCAAACACTGCCCCCCCAAAAGAAGTACCATGTGTTACATTTTACAAATACTGGTTTTCTGGAAGATTGTGCACATTATCAGAAGTGTGTATTTATATATGAATTAATGCCAGCCAGATTTAAAATCAGGTCATACATTAAAGCTGTGAGCAAAATTGCTTATAATGTTGCACTTTTAGGTTTTTAGCTACAACATATAATGTAAAAGAGAGATAATACTCTTACAAATGACTTAGTGTTTCTTCCAAACAAACATATATATATATATATATATATAAAAGCATTTTCTACTTTAGAGGATGACTAAAATAATTTAAACAATAGGACGAGGTTCAAAAATTAATGCCTGCTTACCGAGGGGTGGTGTTTTCCCAGGCATTTTGAATACACCATTCTGTAGGAAAGTTTCCTGTCATTAACTTTATATGTATGATTTAACTTACCCCTGCCATTTTTTTCTTCCAGTGAATAATCAATTATAGGCCCCCGTTAAACCAAACAAATCAATGTTTAAGTCATTCCTAGAAAACCATTTTTTATCCAGAGAGAAGCAATTGGCTTCCTAATCATATTCCATTTCTTTCTTCTTTTGGTATTTTGCAAGGTTTTCAGTAGAACTTAGAAACTGCGGGTGAAGTCTTGGCTGTGGTGAAATCATTAGAAGTTTAAGTAATAATTTCAGTTTGGTAAAAACTTCATCCTTTGTCTTTTTCTTAAGTCATGAACCAAGCAGTGAATGTGTTTTCTCACTTACAGTCCTTGCTCTAGTCCTGCCATATGTGCCTGCCTCGCATGTGTAGTAGTAAAATCTGTTTTCCATATAAAACCTGTGTTACTAAGTTTATTTACATGACTGGTATATGAAAGCAGGCGTGGAATTTAAAACGCTTACTAAACAATCTGTAATATAGTACAGATCTCGAGTAATTAGGCATTCCCGTGTCTGCCAACTGTAGGAAATCTAACAATCCATTTTGCCAGATTTTTCTCTTTTTTTTTAGGCTAAAATCGTTTGTGCTTCAACTAAAGGCTTGGCTAAATGCAATTGAAACAAATAATTCGATATTCATTCTTTTAAGGTACTTCATTGTTTTAAGTTGAAAGAACTTCCTGGGCTTTGCTTACCAGAAAAAAGGAAATCATGGCCTCTGCTTAAAGGAAAAGAAATAGCAAGAAAAAAAATGTGGATTTTTTTCTGCATTGCAACCGATTGAGATAATCAAGGATTTTATTCATGTGTCAAGCAAGGGAACTAGTAGAAGTCAAAGAGTTTTACACTATTTTAAAGAAACAGAGATCCTTTTGGATTCATATTGACCAAACATTTTGTAATAGGGCAATGTCTGCTGACCCAGAGGGTGTTGTAGTACAGCTGTGACAGATAATAGATCACATTCCATGATAGTACATAGATGCTCCTTTTATGATTATGTGTCCATAAAAAACAAAGCCAGCATAGCATATTAAATTTCGTCTGTGGTAAATCCTCTAGCAAAGAGACCCTTGGTTCTCTGCCCATACTTCTTTATTTAAAGCAATTAATTTATTTCAAGTTTGAGAGCCCGTTTCTGAATAGCTTTAATTCTGATTTTTTTTTTTAACTTTTTTAATTTAAACTTCAGCCCTGAGGTTTAACTTTGACTTACCTTGTGTGCATTTGTTGGGTTTTTTTGTGGTTTGGTTTTGGTGTTTTTTTTTAATGGCCTTGGAATTGCATTGTTTCTGAGTTGGAAAGGATAATTCTGAACATGCTCAATGATAGTTTTGAGGTACTTTGTAGAATTTTTTTAAAACTCTTCTGCACACAGCTCAGGATGTTACTCTGAAGTGAAAGGTGACTGCATGTGCTGAAACTGACGTAAAGTCTTTAAGATGCTACGGGCACTCAGCATATTTAGAGATGTATTCACAGGTATAGAATGCTGTCAGGTTTATTTATGTATAAATTACTACCAGAGTATGATTAAATATTACCAAAGTCTTATGTAGATCAATAAACTTCAAAGCAAGTGCTCAGGGACTTTACATGGTTGAATGTCTTATATTACACACCCAGAGTAATGATTAAATTACCTTCTTGTCATTTAAATAATAATTGGCATTCTTAACAAACACACGAACTCAAAACCAAATCACTCACTAGGTGCATCCATAAAAAATTTAGCATGTAATCATGGAAAAAAAAGGTCCTAAGATTTTGGGCTGGTTTTGACTGGGATAGAGTTATTTTTTTTTGTGATAGCTAGTATGGACTATGTTTTGGATATGTGCTGGAAATGTGTTGATAACACAGGGATGTTTTTGTTATTGCTGAGCAGTGCTTACACAGAGACAAGGCCTTTTCTGCTTCTCACACCATCCCACTAGTGGGTTAGCTCAGGGGAAATGAATTTGAGAGGGGACGCAACTGGGACAGCTGACCCAAGGGATATTCCAGACCAAATGACTTCATGCTCAGCACATAAATCTGGGGGAAGAAGAAGGAAGAGGGATAATGTTCGGAGTTACATTGTTTGTCTTCCCAAGTCACTGTTAACGCATGATGGGGCCCGGCTTTCCTGGAGTTGGCTGCACACTTGCCTGCCCATGGGAGGTGGTGGATGAACTCCTTGTTTTACTTTGCTTGCATGCGTGGCTTTTGCTTTACCTATTAAACTGTCTCTATTTCAATCTCTGAGTTTTGTTTTACCCTTCTGATATTCTCTTTTTTGTCCCACCGAGAGGAGTGAGCGAGCACCTGTGATGCTTAGTTGCCATCTGGGGTTAAACCCTGCCAGGGTTCTATGTCATACAATAAAGTAGTTGTAGAGGGGAGAATAACACAATGACCAGCAGGTACAATTAGAAAGTCTGTTGGCATGAATTAGAACTACCAGCTTCTTTGAGGTGCTTCTTATTTGGTAGCACTGTGTTTAGAGAAAGACAGCTTCATGGCTTATTAGAAACTGTTCTTCCAAAAACAAGTGTAGCCTTTTGAATCCAGAGGATGTAGAGGGGAAAGCCTTTGCTTTCTACTGCAGCTGAGCTCCTATAACAAAACTTGAGTATCTCATGCTGTTTTGCAGTAACAGGATAGATGAGTGAAACAGCTGTCAAAAGAGAACTGTAAACATCTCTAAGATGATAGGATAACTTAGTTTGGAAGGGACCTTCTGCAGTCATCTCGTCCAGTGTCTTGCTCAGAGCCAGGTTTGGCTTGGAGGTTTGTTACAACTTAGCATGCAGCTCTGGGGCTTCTAGACTACCACAGTCTTTACAAAGCTGTGTGAAGCTTGGGTTCTTTTTTTCCCCCCTACTTGTGAAGTAGTGCTAGTGTGCATGTAGCATGCAGCTCCTCTTCAAGGAGTTTATGGGCTGAAAACGTCTCCTGTCTTTTGGCTGATTTTTTGGGGAAAGAGGAGTCTGGTTTTACCTGTCTTGGTTTCTGTTTTGTGCACCAGTTGATCTATGAATATGAGGAGGAATGATGGGGATGAGTGAAGAAGAAGAATACAGGCAAGGCAATGGCATCCACAGAACCTCACACCAAATTTTTACCTAATACCTCAGTGGAGTGCAATCCCAGTGATGTTTGTGGAGGCAGAACTGGCTGCCAGACTTTTACAAACAAAATTATTGTTAACTTGACTTCAGTGTAGTCTGTGTTCTTTCAAATACAGCAAGTAGACTTTCAAGAAGGTCTGAATACAAGATAAATTAGAAAGCAGTGTAATTAGTATTGGAAAAGGAATAAAAAGGTCTTTCAGCTCACAGTAATTCTTCAGGCCTTTGAAAGTAGTTAAGCATCTTGCTTTTAGAATAAGCTATGCAACTTCTAAGATAAATCAGCTCTCCAAACTAGAGTTCAGAAAGTAAAAGTACTGTTTAAAGGTTTTCTAGTATGTATCTAAACATGGGTATACATTTTGTGACTCATACAATACTGTCCAATAGATGTATGTTTACTCTAGACTTGTCTTACTCTGTATGTAAGAGGTGAGTTTGGTTTGTTCCACCAGTGACCTTGAGCATGTAATTTTAATCTTAGAACAGGCTAAGCTTTTTAAGATACAGGTAGTTCTTTTGCCTGGAGGAGTGGTGTATTCTGTCAGTTTGGAATGCTTAACCTTTTATCCTTCTGGCAAAGCTCTCCCTCTTTGAGAAAGTCTTGGGATGTCAACTGGTGAGACCCTGAGGATATGGTTTACGTAAATAACCCAGACTTAAAGATGGTCTTTGTCATGATTTACATCTTGAATACTGCTGTCAGAAGTTACGAGTTATGGTAAACAATATGCAGCAGTTTGAAGAGAAAACTGCCCTTTTCTTTTTTTTTTTTTTTAAATTAGCTTCCAGCTTTGCATTATGCCAAGAAATGGAGAAAAGTAACCAGTTCCTTAAGTCTGCAGCATGACTGGTGCCACTAGTAGTTTGATCTGAAGGTGTGCATTACTAGCCCCTGATAATGTTTTTTTGTCCTCTGACCTCCCTTTTATGACTTCAGCAATAGAGACTTTGAATTAGATAAGAAATTAAAAATGGGGAAGTGTAGATGTCCTATTCTACTCCTGTAGTCCCAGAGACTCATTTGTGGCCTCAACAGGTGTTTGTAGGTCTAAAAAATCCTGAAGTGAATAGGTTTCGACGGTGTATCCTTGGTAGAAGGGCAAATTAATGTTTCTTTCAGGGTAAGGATCTTTAGATGCTTGAATTTTATTCTGTTGGAAGTTGTTATTTTTAAGATAAACATATATATGTGTGTACATATCTTGAAGTATATGACTGAGAGATATAAAGGGAAGGACCTGGATATTTGCTATTGGAAAATGCTCTTTATGTCATGTATTGTGAACTCAAGTAATTTAAGCACTTGCAAAATTACTCAGAATTCAAAAGACACATGAAATATCTTCAACCTCCTCATTATCCCTTACTATTTTTTATTTTATTTCTTAACCAGAGGTCTTTTGCAACCTGTTGAAACCACTCTATAAGAGTATTGTTTGGGTGGAAAGCTCTGATAATTTACAGTCCTTCATTTAAAATGGCCTGTAGTTGAAATACAGGAAAATCACTCCTGAAAAATTTGTCTGTTTGTTTGTTTTCAGACTGACAAAAAGTAGTTGCAAACCTCCTTAAATTGTGAAAATGTCATCTTCCTTTCAGGTGAAAGTTATGTATGTGCATCCAATGAACCATATCGCAAAGTTGATTACACCAAGAATGTCAATCCGAACTGGTGCGTGAACATAAGGACTGGGTCCAGTCGATCCTTGACATCTTTGACACCCACAAAGAGTGAAGTGAAGGAGAGTAAAGATTTCATTAAACCCAAATTAGTGACTGTTATTAGGAGTGGAGTAAAACCACGTAAAGCTGTGAGAATCCTGCTGAATAAGAAGACTGCTCACTCCTTTGAACAGGTCTTGAATGACATCACCGAAGCCATTAAGTTAGACTCGGGTGTAGTCAAGAGACTTTGTACACTGGATGGAAAGCAGGTAGGAGAATAAACTGCTGTGACCATCTAATAGCTGTGAATTAATCTAAGCTGCTTTGTTTTCATAACTTGAATTCTTGTTACTGTATATGCTTTAACCTGCTTTTGAATAAAGACAGTTATGAAACATCAACTTTCAGAAATTGTATTAAAATATTAATATATACAACAAAATTAAAATTGTGTATAATGCAAAATAAGTTGATCTTTACATTCTAAGTAAAAAAAGATATTTTTATGCTAACCCTGTTTGCATGGCTAAAGAAAGTGCCTGTTGCTTTAGTTATACAATTTATTTGAAACATTTGAAAGGAAACTTGTTAAAATACTTATGTGTTCTCAGAAGCAGAGTCCTGTTTTGAGGCTACTACATAGTTCTTACTGGTAGAAGAAAAATACCTTTTTTTTTTTTCCTTCCATTTCGCTTCCATAGATTGCTACTCAGGTAGCAAAAGAACTGAAATGTCTTTGCAGAGGTAGTAACTGACATGATCTAAGGTCAAGAATTTTATCTGAAATGAATAATTCACATGTCTGCAACTTTCTTTTTTGTATATAGTTTTACCACTCCAAAAACAGGATTAATGATGCAGTAGGTTGGTATTCTCCTGCAGAAATACAGAGGAGTGTCCCACAGAATGTTCTGCTGCACCAGTTTAAAGTGTCAGGGATACATTTGCTGTTGGTCAGTCGGGTTAATGACTCAGCCCTTCATGGAACATGACTTTGATGCTTGACACTTATATTCAGTGCTGATGTGGAACTCTGACAGCATTGTGATTTTAGTAATAGAGCAACACAGGCTGCAAAGTAGATTACATTTGGTATTGGGTACCTGGACTATTATACTGGTGACTAAATATTAGTATCCCTACTCATCCAAGAGGTTTTTCTGTACACCTGCGTGCCTGTATACTTGCATGAACTATTTGTGAAAGTCTCAGTTGTGTTCAGAAATGTAGGCATTTTTATTGTCGAGGTTTTTATAATGGTTGTAATCCTGCAGACTGCTTACAAAGCACCTTTTTGTGGTGCAGGTTTCTGGGAAATGTGTTGTAGAACAAGTGCACTTAGATGGCTTCAATATGAGGTCTGTCTCTGGTTATGTTCTTACTCAGGTGTTTAAAACATGCATGTGTAAAATTTCATATCCTTTTATTAGGGAATGTGTTGTTCTGTGTGCTTGGATACACTTCTTATAATTAAATACATGAAAAGAATAACTTCTGGATTTTGGTATTAAATGTAGCAAGGCAAATGCATCACTGAGGCTGTTGATTTCAGTATTTGGTGGCAGCACTATAATGTGCTCTTTAGTTCTTTTAATAGGTTTGATTTTAAATGAGGCTTGTTAACGCTACTTCGTAAGACAGAATCCTTCCTAAGGAACATCTGAAATGTTTTTCAGTCATGTTTTTAAATTAATAATAAAATGGCTTTGAGGATATTTATTATGCAGTAATTAGTCTCTTCTGGCCATGAAGTCTTCCGTTACTGTCTTGGATAAGATGC
This sequence comes from Cephalopterus ornatus, assembly GCA_013396775.1. Classification (NCBI taxonomy): domain Eukaryota; kingdom Metazoa; phylum Chordata; class Aves; order Passeriformes; family Cotingidae; genus Cephalopterus; species Cephalopterus ornatus. The sequence goes on from VZRE01001189.1 coordinate 85,490, forward strand.
TTTTAATCTTCTCAAACGAGTCAGGAAAGGAAACTCAGTTCACATTCACCTCTTCTTTTACATTGTTAATACAGTAGAAATTAACTGATCTGCGTTGATGTCTAAGATGCAGTAGTGCATCAGAGAACAGTAAAAGTAATTAACATTAAATCTCACATACATTGCTTGCATGATACCATCACTCACGGTGTATAATGGCTGTCTTCAGTCCGTGGTGAGGATGACCAATCGCTGGTTATGCTCCAAAATAAAATTCCTAATTGCTGCAGTACCTCCTCCTGCCTTTCTGTGGTAAAGGCAATAATCCAACTTGGACTGCGGATGCAGAAGTGTTCGCAGGCAGGATTGAGAAATCCCTAGTTCTCACTGGGAACAGCCTGCAAATAGCTGTTCCTTACAGCTGACTCTCTGTGTAAACATTTTCAGCAGTAGTAGCAGTAGTGAATAAATGTGGAGACCTCCCTTCCATTTGGAAGAAGGGCCCTTTGGTTTCCTGTAGACTTTGGGAAGGAGCCTTTGCTTGTAAAACCATAGTGAAATCATGTGTTAGGTGGTCATGAGGTGTAGTGCCCCGGAGAAAAGACCTGTGGCTTTAAACACCCTTACAAAAAAGCCTTCTAGTGCTTATCTAGGAGGATGGAGAGTTCTGGGGTTTTTTGTTTGTTTGTTTCTTTTTCCCCAAAGTGAAGGGCTGACCCCAGTTTGAGGCAATAGGGTTTTTTTTTTTTTTAATTTGTATGTTCATTGCTGGTATATGTAGAGGTTGATGCCCAAGGGCTTTTTGGGGTTTGGCACATAAAGAGTTGCTTTGCTGCCAGTTACCAATTGGTGGAAATTTCTGAGCCTATTTTCTCTAATGCAGTAATTGCTTATTCTTCTAAATGTGCTAGGGAGGCAGATCTTTTATGTTTGTTGTAGTGTTGGCACAGCTTGAAAGGCAACCATTAAAAAAAAGGCATTTTGTAAATGGCAATGTTCCTATAAATGTAGCTCTTGTGTTCTCATGGGTTTGACTTTTTTCCTTACTCCTTCATGTTTTTATCTCTGTGGAAATACATTTTTTTTGTAGCGAATAAATTTAGGTTGTATTTTCTGTTTATCATTAAAAATTGGTGCTGAAATTCAGGTGTTTAAAACATGCATGTGTAAAATTCATATCCTTTTATTAGGGAATGTGTTATTCTGTTAACTTACAGGGTGATTTTGTATTCCTGTAGAAGTGTTTAACACCTGTAGTAAGAAATGATGATGAAATGAGTGATCTATGAAGAGGTCTTTCTAAGCAGTACAACAGAAAGGTTGTCCTCAAAATAGTTTTTATCCTTCTGAATTCATTAATCTTGACTGTGGCAACATCTTGATGATAATAGTGATACAGAGAATAACATCTGAGTTGGATGTTTCCCTTGCTTATTGTGTGTGAAGACAGACAGTTATCTAGGTTTTAATTGTAAGATTTTATAATATTTATAAGGTTTCCTTTTATCTTCAGTTTAAACATGCTGTAACTTATTAGTTACATAGTGCTTTGTAGCCTCAAGTACAGATTTATTTTTTAACTATGTTGATGCAAGGGTGACTTTTATCTTTCAAGCTATTGAGGAACCAACTTTTTTTACCTCCCAAGACTTTTTTGAGGGTTTCTATGTGAGAAAAAATATTTCTGTAAAGTAACTAGGCTTTGACTTTGCAGTGCAGGCTTCTGCTATTCCAGTCTTTGTGCTTTTGACATTGAGGTTTGCCTAATATATTTGCTTGACCAAAGTATTTTCCTTACTTGGCTGCATTTTTCCTGGAATCTGTCACTATCCTACTGTGAAGCAAGGACAGTGAGACTGAACCTTCTCCAGTTGGGAAGTTAACCCCTTGTTAACCCCGAAGAGAATGGAGGGTTTCCTTCTTGCTAAACAAGCTTCAAGCTTCAGTCATTGCAAAGTGTGGGGTAGCAACTTAGTGGTAAATTACCTGCACTAGTTGTTTAAAAGCATTTATTGTGTTGGGGGAGGGATAGGGGGAATTTCCTGTGAGAAGCTCACAAAAAAAGCATGCAGAACTCTGAAGCATGTGTTATTTGACACACAATAGAAAATTAAATTTTCACACTTTTTAGGCCTGCAATGTGTTGCAGTTTGATGGATTAATATCTGTAACAGAATTGAAAAGGTGGATGAGCCACCTTTTCTGGACTCCATTCCCAAAATAGTGAGAATGCACTACAGATTAGCCTTAGTTTGAAGGTCTTTTTTGGTGGGTCGTAGGTGTGGTGGTGGCTGTCTCTGGAACAAAAAGCTCCCCAATTTTCTGTTAATGAAGTTTTTTTATAAAATGCTATTTAAAAGTAAATAGGTAACTGAAGAAAATAGATACTACGTGTGGATGTATCTATCAGACTCATCATGCACTCCTCCCAGTAATTTTTTTATTTGCCACTGGGAGATTTGAAAATTCTTAGTAGAGAGGATAGCTTCTGTACACTGAATTTTGTATATGCTTTGCTGTTAATATGCCCATCATAGAAAGCAGAAAACAAAAAAGGGATGAGCAGGAGATATTTCATTTATTAGTATAACAGATATTCCGCATATTCTTGATTCAGTTCTTTTGGCACATAGCCTTCAGTCATTCAGATCTGCAAGTTTCCATTAATGCAGTATTTTTGCTGTAGTCTTAATTTCAGTGAGATCTGACTGTTTAGTACCGAGACAAGTTTTAGAACGTGTGAATTTTGGTTTTCTCAGTTTTGCTGTTTTGTATGTAAAGTCATATTGTGTGAGATGGTTTTTTTTAAATAATTTTATTGCAGTTAATTAAGTGTTTTTAGCCAATATTTCCCTTTAGTTCAATTCTCTCCTACCTAAGGAGGAGGTTCCTTAAGAAACCAGGCTCTAGGAGCTAAATGTACTGTTCTTTTTTTTTTTTAATCTTACATCATTTAATTGTCCTGTTACGTCACTAATATCTCATTGCAGGCTGCAAAACAACTGTAATAGAAACTCGCTACAGTTAGCAGGCATTATTGGTAGTTGAAACCTGCCAAAGCCAAACCAGTTTTTATCTTGCATCTCAGGCTCTAACCTAGTGCAGGCACTGTACAAATGTATTGGAAATCGCACAGATTTGAATTTCTGCTACAGGCAATTTTGCAAGAATATAGACATCTCCAGCTTTTTTTGCAGTTCTAGTTCTGTTGAAGTTTAACGTACCATTTTAAGCTGAAACGTTGCATTAATCTGCAAGTATGAAGGGAAGAAATGCTTAAGCTCTTGCATATCTCACAACTCTTAGAAAGGCTTATGTATTGTTAAAGACGAATGTCAGTGGCAGCTGCAAAGAGAGCGATTCTCTGCATTGCAGATCCCACAGAAGGTTGGCACACAGAAAGTCTTTCCTTATTACTGTGTGACAAATAGTAAAACATATTGTGAAAATGAAACCAGAAGTTGTATTTCGATTGTCTTTAAAGAGAGAGGCAAAGGGAAGGAAACAATGGTGGCTACTTTGGCTACTACCGAAAGACAGCTTTTGGCTGCTGTCTTTTCTCATCAGTCAGCTAGGAAATCATGGTCCTGAAAATGCACTTCTTACTGAATGCACAGTTAGGATACTGTTGTTTTGAGTGATTATTGATGATTCACTGCCAAACCGGAATTTCATATTGAGTAGGGGTCAATGAATGTGTGTCTGTGCCGGTCTGTAAATGACCTGGAAGATGGAATGGAGGATATTCTTAATAAATACAAAGAACACACAAAACAGGTGAGCTACCGGAAACCTGGACAACAGATAATTAGAATAATCTTGACAAGATGCAGAAATAGCATAGGATAAAGAAGGCTGAGTAATCTTATATTCACTGGTTATTAAAAATGCAGATAGGAAATGTGGTAAAGGATCACAAGTGAAGATGAATTAATGGTGTCACTGGTCATGCATAGGAGAGGAAAGCCAACATCCATATGGAACTTACAGTCATAGTGCCCACTTTGCCCTGTCCTACTCAATGCAATGATACCAAGCCAGAGACAGCTTCATCATGGAAAATTCAGACGAGTAAAAACATTTAAGAAAACATGTTCTATGAATAAAGATTGAAGGAAATGGGATTGCTTCGACTATAGAAAGATAATCAACAAGTGGGTTTTTTTGAGTAAACAAGAAAAAAGCCTAGCAGCAAAAAGAAAGTTACTTCTGTGTCTTCCCCATGTATAGAAAAGGAAATAATAGTCTTACAATTGAGATCAGATCCTGTGGAACTCCGTGGTAAGTAGTCACAGTAAAATCAGGAGTAGTGAAGAGGGGAATTTTGAGGGTTTTTTTTGAGCAGATAACTGGAGTCTGAGTCTCTAAGGTTTCTCAAAACTGGTTGGTTTAGAGTGTTTTTGATAACTGAAGGTCATCTACCGCTTTGAAAGAGCTGTTAAGCTAAAGTAACAAAAATCTGAATGCCTGTTAGTATTAAAGTGTGCACATCCCACAGAATTCAAACAGCAGGGGTTACAGTTAGAGTAAGTTTTATCCTAGTGCTAGCAAGCCTTTTCTCACGTTTGATATGAAATGTGATTTAAGGGAAGTTGGGCTTGTGCTGGAGGATAGAATTATTTCCGAGAACAGCTCTGTTTAGTCAGTGTGGGATACAAATCTTGCAAGTCTTACTGAAAACAAAGGATTTAAAGTGGCTCCAGTCTTGAGGAAGTCTGTATGGCAGGAAATGAATTCATCCACGGACACCACTACATGGTATCTTTGTTCAGACTTCCAGTCGGTATGCTTGGAACTGGAAGCCATGGTTATTTATTGCTAGAAGAAAGGAGGAAATAGCCTACTGAAGTAGAGGAGATAATTTTGGCCTCTGTGGACATAGAGCTATTCCCATCTGTAGTTATTTATGGAAGGAAGCGTTCATCTGGAACTAACCTGAAATTAAACCTGCCCTGTCATAATTGCAGCAAGCTGAAAAATACCCTAAATATGAAAATACAGAAATCTTGTTCTGGGTACATATCTTGTCATGGAATACTTTCTAAAGCATTTTCATTACACACAGTGGTGCAAAGACCCCAGGCAGTTAATGTGGGGTTTACAATTTAGCCTAGAGTGTTTACAATTTTTATTGTAGTTGTCAGAGGATCACATTACCAGTCAGTTACAATTTTAAGGAAAATAGAAAATGCAAAATGATAAGTTTCGTTTCAGAGAAGCAAAATTACGATGCTTAAGGTGCTACAGAAAAAAGATTAAAAAAGCAACAGAACCTTGAACATCTAGTGAGTCATCTCAGGAGAGTGTGTTAAACTGGAAGTGAGCAATAATGCTGAGAAAGCTCTTCAGCTTTGTTGCATATGCAAAAAATAAAGGTCATGCCATGTGAAACAGCCACAGTCTAGCACTGGAAAAATTGGCTCTCTGGAACAAAGATCTTTAGAATTTGTCCCAGCGGGGGAACCCCTGTGTCTTATTCTTACTTTCTGGAGATCAATAACCCAGAGTACAGTACAGATAGAATAGAGAATGTATCTCTTTCCTTCCCACGGGGATGCATAATTCTAGCTTCAGGGATGTGGTGTAATGTTACTGGGAATGTAATGGCTGGTGTCCACTAGGTGTGAATTTAGTCCTTTTCAGTAAGGTGTTGTTTAGATGTGTAATTAGTAATACCCATTGTCATCAGACTAACAGGTTGGTGATGTGTGATATTAAAATAATAGAGTATTTCTAGAAATGAATGTAAAATCAGACCCTGGTGTGAAGTCAACACTTCTAAATCAGACCATGGCAACTGAAAAAATTTGCTGATATTTTAGCTAACAGCAAGCATGTGTGTCCTGTTAAAAGTGACATCCAACTTGCTGGAGTCTTTGTGGATCTGTAGAGAGGATAAATCCTGCTGGGATTTCAATTTTTGTCTGCGCACACCAAGAGCTGACAGCACTTAATAAAAATGACACGCTGCACAGTGTGGGAAACAATCACTGCAAAAATAGTGGTGTCACCAGTGGTAGCGTCGTATCTTTGTTGATGTATGATTACAATAATTTTAGTGATGGGTTACAGAAATGGCGTGTGTAGCTCTTGGAATAAAGGAGCGGTATGCCGTCATTGTCTGCCATCTGCCATGCTAAAGATTGAATCACATGACTTGGAAACTAAACCTTGGGAATTTGTTATGTCCCGCTGAGCCTGACCATTAACAGATAATTAGTCTGGTAAAAATCTTTTGAATTCATTCTGCAGCTGTCATATGCCAGATTAGGATTTGTGTCACAGGTTCCTCATTACTTTGAGATCTTGGAAATTTTTTTCCTGTAATTAAATTACCCTGTGTTACTTCAGTAAACAGTTGTTATATTACAACATTACAATGTGCAAATTTTCTTTAAGAAGCCTGTTACATCTTAGGCTATTTACGAATCACATATGAAAAGTTATCAATGTTAAATTTTCTCCATTCCTGTTTATAATGGAGTCTTAAAGCAGACTTCCTAGTTTTTTAAGATTTGTATTCCAGGTTGTCAGGTTGATGGACCAATAGCTTCTTCTTACTTGGCTGTAATCAGATTGTCAGCATCTCTTAAGTCCACTGAAGCAAAAATGCTGAAATCTTAAAATACGAACTTTTATATTTGTACCAGTTACTAAGACAAATGACGTTCTCTTCCACAATAAATTAATGGCAGGAAACATGAAACAGTTTGTCAGAGAGAGGAAAGAGACTATTCATCTTTAATGTTTAAAATGTTGCTACCTGATTAATAGGCAATGAACCTTTAAACACAGTAGCCCTGAAGACTGAATGTAATATTGAAGTAAGAGCAACACAAACCGACTTTTAAACGGGAAGAGCTGCCCAGCACTTAAATGGGGCGGTGACCGTGTTTATGGCTTGCAGTTTGTAAGCTTTGCATAGGAAGGAGTGATAACTCAGTGTTTTCAGTGTAGGCAGTGAAAGTCAATGTTCTTATTGCACTGCTCTTGTTCACAGAGCCAACAGTCATTTTTTTCTGTTGTGGAAATATGTGATCTATGCCCTGTTCTTAAGTATTTATTTTGTTCATATTTATTTGGTGTTTTGTTTATTGATACATGGCACAGTATATCTCTGGAATCATGAAAGGTTTTTTAGAGAAACAAAAGTATTTCAGAAGAAAGCAAAAAGAATAGAACATAACTCCTAAACTAAATGGGAAGTTGGACTTTTGGGCTTTTAGGTTTGACATTTCTTGGCTTTGCCAATCTTTTCTCCAACTTTCAACTCAGTTAGTACTTACTTAGGGAGTTACGGATAAAATTACTGGAAAACAGGCCAGTTAGCTGAGGAAAAATAAAGATGAACAGCCAGAATCCTCTTTGTAGGTGCTTTCTGAAGGTGCCATTTTGCATGTGCAAACTTGCAGTTTCTCTTTTAGAAAAATCAAGGGTCTGGTTGATTTAACACGAATAAAACTGAACAAGAGAGATTCAAGCATGGGAGACAAGCATGCCTTATTCTCCCTGTATTTTGCAAGGGACCCAATAATACGGACACTTAGAATATGCTCGTTTGGAAATATCTTGGAAATTGGAAAGTGTTTTGCCTTGATTTGCAAAGAGAAACACACTGGTGTACTTGACATCTGACTCAAAAAGAAATCTCTGCAAACAAAATTCATATACCACAATTGGCTTTATATGAGCATACGAGGAGACATGGCACGGTGAAGTTTCCTGGTAGCCAAGAATTCTGGTCAGTTCTCATTGTGGCTGATATTTTTGCCTCAAAGGGAAAAGTATTCTCTCCATTTCCCTGGAGCCTGATGGGTTAAGCAGGGAAATCTAACTTCTGCAGATACCCATGCAAGGTCTGTTACAACAGATCAGTGTGGAAAAAATTATGTATTAGAGCATATTTCTATTACTTGATATATACCTGTAAATTTTAGAATATATTACTTTATATTTTTACTTAAAGCATGAATACAGTAAAATTGATACTTTAAACTCAGGAATTCTAAGAGGATGATGAACCAACGATGAAATCTCATTCACAAAGCTCTGTATTGTCCTGAAGTTTTAGTATCAGAGTGGCTGTTGGTGTAGACAAGGAGTTACCTCAGTCCTTGAAGTCTGTCACCTGCTTAAAAGCACACTTCTAGCTTAAGCACTAATCTTCCTTTTCCTGACAGGGATTTACTCTTGCTCTTGGGCTGACGTGCGTAATCGGATGTGTGAGAACCTCATAGCTGTCTTCTGTCACACGTTATCAAGAAGCCCATGAGAGAAGGTGCAGTCCAAGACGCAAAGGTGTTTTTTGAGAAGTTTTTAGGGTCTGAGAGGGCCTTTAGTACTCTTAGAACTAATAATTAATATCCAGATTTTCTTGGGTTTGACACATGAATACATTTTGATTTTTTTTCATCACACTTCACCTTTTGCACATTATTTTTTCCTGTCTTCTATTTCTCAAACATTTGACTTCTAAAAAAATGTATTTATGATCCTTATATCTCAACAACTTCTTTTTCCTCACGTCTACACATCACTGAATATTCAAATTTTAGAACAGTATTATAGTAAGTAGGAGAATGAAGATGTTTGAATCTACTTCTTATGGATAGATAGTTGTCTGCAATTTCCAAAGTAACTATCATGGCTTGCTCACATAGTTTGGCAATAATCAGTGTGATTTGAAAGTTTCTATTCTTTGAGCTTCTATTTCGGAACTTTATTTACGTTGCAGTAACTCCATCTTCCATATATAGGTATCTTAATATGTGGAAGATAAAAAATAAATGCTAATATTAGGAGTGTTCACTGGTCATAATATTTTGTATAATTTGTTTTCCAAAATTTGCATGAAGAGACGCACAGATTAGATGGATGAATGTTTTTATATCTTAGGAAGTTTTTTGTCTTCATACAGGCGTACATAACAAAGTATGAATGACACTACACCTACTTTAATGGAAATAAAAAAGACTCACCAGATATTTTGTTTGTTTCAATAAAAATCAAAAGACACGAGCAGAAAATTATCAGAAGCACTGACAGACTATGTACTTCTAAAAAGATTAGGAGTTTAGCACCCTTCCCTGCGTTATCTGAGGCTTTCAAGAAGTCTCTGTCACACTAGTGTAAGTTATTAAGTCTGGGGGAAGGGTATGTCTGAAAACTCAGTCTCGTTGATGTTTAAGAAAAAAGCACATCTGGTGCTAAAGCTATTAAAATATGATTAGCCACATAGTCTGTAAGGCCAGATCACAACACTGAAACCCTTCAGTCTCTGATGAACTAATTTAATGGATGTAGTTTTCTAGTGAGAAAATGTACTTTATAAACTCAATATTCAGTAATATCTCCATGAGAGGGGAGAGGAAAAAACCCTTCTGAAATTGTGTGGGCTGGTTGAACTGTTAGTGAGGGGTTTTTCATTCTTTTTACTCCTCATACAAATAAAGGGTGGATTCCCAGCTATTTGTACTTTTACTGAGGTACCTCTGATTGGAGAGAGAACAGCCAGAGCCCAGTGCCATCCAGCTGCATTTCTTTCTCTGCTTTACTTCTCCTTAATCCTTGTATAAGTATTGCTAAGTCAAGATGTGCAAAGCAACTCTGCTGCTTGCATATAAGTGGTAAAAAACACTGCAGAGATTTTTATCAACTGGGAACCCAGCAGGCCTCCAGAATGATGAGGGACTCCAAACCTATTAATAGCTAAGCCTCCAAGATTCCTGCTTCACACTCACACTGTGGGGAACATCCCAGTGTCACATCCTAGACCTTCTTTCTTTATCTGTTGCAAGGCAGATGCAAGTCTGATAGTGTCTAAATGCTTATCTGAAATTGAAAACTTCCGTTTATCCATATTGCTTAAATGAGGATTCTTAACTAAGTAATAAAAGCAGCTTTCATTGGCATTAGCCCCGTCAGCAGGGCTGGGAGTGGAGGGCATTGTGTCTTTATCAAAAAACTTCCTGAAGAGAGGAAAGGGAATAGTCCATGGTATTATCCTATGGAAAACATTGCTGTCGTGCAGAAAATAGTTTGTACGTACTCTTCTGCTTATGGAAGATAAATTATAATTAAAAAAGTCAACTGGTAAACTAAGGAAAATGAGATGAGTACCTGCTCTGGCTGTTCCCAAGTGCTTGGACACAAATGCTCATTGCACTTTGAGTTATGTTCTTCTGGACAATGGAAGTACTGTGAGAATAGGTCTTTGGGTATTTCTTCAAAATATGAGGCCCCGGTGTTTCACCCTTCCCAAGCTTGCACCATGTACCTGAAATTGCTTCAAATCTTTTCACGTGGTTTGTGTTTTGGGGTATTTCTCCCCCTTCATCTGTAGCGGAGTTTATTGGTGAAGTTCTCTTGGAATCACATCTGCGTTAGAGGCAAAATATGCCCGTCATCTGGTTTGTTTGGCTGATATTAGAAGTAGAGCTATATTTTAAATGGGATCTTTTCCATTTCCCAAAATTTTTTCAGAATTGTAATCTCTGTGTTTCTTCCTTCTCTTCAAAGCCAATGGGAATTGATACAGATCCTGGCAACAGGACAGGATGTATTGTGAAAATTATCATTGCTCTGAGCAACTGTAAATGTTGGGGAAGGATAGAGGGGAAAACTAGGTTCTAATATTTTCACTTGCTGACCCAACTGTGAATCCCTGTTAGTAGACTGAAAAGAATTACAACACTTTCTCATTTTTGTGATGGGAAAAAAAGGGTTGTGTGAGGTTCAAAACTGACTTGGGACTGAATTAAAGGAGCCTTGCCAGGTGTGACATGAGGAATAAATATTAATACCTCTTTTGTAAATTGACTTTGTTAGGGATGAGTGTTGAAGTTAGAGGCTCTTTTTGAAGTCATTTTTTCCTCAGTGTTTTATATATCCATATATAATTAGTCTCAAAATGTTTTAGATGATTCATGTTCCTTCATACCCTGAGTCATTTTTAGTCAGACTAGCATACTCAAAAATTTTTATTTTTAGCTAAGGGCTGCATATTCTGTGTATGACACCTGAATGTTTGTGTGAGGACCTTATCTGTAAACTGTCCTCACTTGGCAGGAACAAGTTATAATTCTGTCTTATTGTATAGAAGTACTCTCTTAAATTGTCATTTGCTATAATAGAAAGGTCAGGTTTTCTGTGAAATGGAATATTAACAAGGAAACTCTTATTCTAATAGCATATTACCAGGTTTCAGTGAGAAAAGTTACTTCTTAGAATTCTTCACTATATATATACTTGAGCTTGTGTATTTTGTTAAATATATAAATAAAATTGATATCAGAATTTGTATCTTCAAAACAGCAGAAAATATCTTTTTAATAGAAAGTATAGTTGAAAGAGATTGTTCACTTCTAGTATTCTGCTAGACTAGATTCTTTGGTTAAATCTGGCTGACAGTTCTTAGGATTTGATATATTAGGTTATGCTTCAAATTTGCGAACTTATGAGCACATTTCAGCTATTTTAAAAATTAAATACTCAGGTCAAAATTAAAGGTCTGAGAAATCAATTTTTAAAAATACCTGCATGTTTTCATTATTGCATAGATATTGCTTGTAGCATATGTAGAACTTGACAAGCAATTCATTTGTAAAAAAGTGATAATAAAATTGCTGGTTGCAAATTACTTATTGTCCATCACCTCTCGAACAGAAACTTGCTATCTGCCTTCTTCTAACTCATGGTGACACATCTCCATCACCTCTCTGGTGGGATTCAATTTGCATTAGTTTTGCTTGTTTTGCTTCAACTGTTGTAGCGTCATTGTTATTATTATAATATTAAGATAGCTTTGGAAATCTCTGAAGTGATTTCATTCTAAATATGACATGGTTTTTTATATCCCACTTCTCCCTTTTTCCACCTCCTATCAGTGATGCTGTTGCATACTAGGGAAGGCATGTAAATCAGTGCATCTTTGGGCAAGGTGTTAGTTGTACATACAAGTTGTGGGATTAATTTACTGGTTTCCATCCTCACTCTCTGCCCTCTTTCCAACTTAAAAGGGTGGAGTGTCCACAGCTTTTTTTTTTTTAATATTTGGTGTAAATACTTTTTTGTTTCATTCCTGGTGATAATACCCAGAGAGACAGGTGTAACATTTAACAAGTTCTAAAATTGCATCTATGTAACCATAACTGCTTACTCTCTAAATTATAATAGTGAGTTCTGACTTCATTCAGAGTATGGGCTTTTTATAAGTTACAGCAAAATTACTTGACTGAGAATTTTCACTTGCTTTTTCTCCTCCCTCTCTTGCAGTCTTTCGTCCAGTGTGGAATGAATTGTAGTACAGTAAAAAAAAAAAGAGTAAAAAAAATTAAAAAAAAAAAAGTAAAAAAAATTGACTTTTTAAGCTGGTGGTACCGATATGTTGTTGGCCTTTTTGTTGTTTTTACAGTGAAGTATAGAGCAATTGTCTTTTGATGAAAAATTTCTATGAATTTTTGGCTGTGGATGTAGTAAAAGCCATCTAGAACACTATATTAGAAGAATAATCAATCTTGCAACTTGATGAAAAATATTTCTTGGGTTTTAGCTGATGGAAGATTGAAGCTTCAAACCACTCTAATTAGATAATCTCCCTATACAGGTAATTTTGTCAAATGAAGACTGCTTTTTAATTGAATGCAATTCAGTGGGTTAAAGCTTTACTTTCCTTTGGCTGAATTTGACACAAGCTTGATGGTAGTAAAGGATGAGCAGCTGTGCTTCCCAGGAATGGTGGAGATCGGCGGGACCATCATGAAGTAACTGAAATGCACTTTTGCGGTGTTTCTTTAAAAGAATGTCACCAGACAGTTTAAGAAAAAGCTGATGCAGCATCTGCCACTTCATGCTGGCAGACAATAAATCCCCACAGAGGATTTCTGAATTCATTTGCCTTGGATATAAGGAGTTTACAGTGACACACAATAAGTATGGCCTTTAGTCTGCTTAACTGGAGTAGACTGAAGTAAAAGTCTTAATTTTAAAAGATTTTATTTTCAAAATATCTATGAAATTGGGAATTTTGACAGAACAAGTCAACATTTACTGTGAAATCTCTGACTTGGCAAATGACTGAAATAACTTATAAAGTGCATGGCCAAGAGGGTGGCACAGTTTAGAGACTGAGGGTAGATACGTTTGCATATAGCCTACGAGGCATATTAGAATTAATATGGTTTACCTTTTTAACTTCTGTACTTGCTGAAAAGCATATCTTCTTGTTATAAAAATGTTTTAAAACTTTTGCTCCTCCCCTCTTTATTGTGACCTTGGAAGGAGATGAAACATGTGCATGTTTTAAATAGTGTTATTTTTGTAGCTGTTATAGTCTTAAATCTGCTTGGTTTTCTATTCTTTTTGAGCCTTACTGCTTTTTTCTTCTCTGCACGTACTTCTGGCAGTAGTAACTTGCTGATGCACCAGGCAATACTTGAACGTTCTTGGAGTCTGGGTGTAAACTTAAATTTGTGTTGACAGTACTTAATGAAACATGAAGCATATTAAGAGTAACTATGTGTAGGGGGAGATTGCACTTCTGTTGTGAGTTGTTTTGTAAGCAGTTTTAATTTTTTAAGGCTACTGGTTTTAGAGTTATCCTAAGTACTACAGATAAGTTAACAGAATCAGAGAAAAGAATCTTCCCAGGAGGACTAAGAACTTTGAATGAACTTGATTTTTGCCCTGCAGGCATTTCATACTGTATCTTTTGGAGCATTCTCCAGATAGACTTTCAGGAATATTCGTACTGGTAGATACTGAGTTGAGGAAACTCAGCACAAGTCCAGAGAATTTATTGCTCTGAGATGTCATGTTTTGTTTGATCTGGTTTTTAACTGCAATAAAGGAATCATAAAAATGAATTCTAGACTTTACTGCAGCTCTGCAGAAAGTTATATTCAGTTCTTGCAGGATGGTTGAGTTCTTTTGTGTTTATAAATAGTTCTCCCTCCTTTAAAGACACCATTTCCTGACTGCCATTTATTGAATGTAAATACTTGTGTAAAAATTTCAAAAGATGTTTTTCTGGCTAGTAAACAAAGGGGTTTTTAAGAAAAAATACTGCTACAACCTTCTTTCCACAGAAGAGAAAAGCCTGTTGGGGAAGCATCTATGGAATACTTAGATGCAGCCATGGATTCCTGGAGTTGCAGTTAACTTTTCCATATGGTGTTCTAAGCAGCAGTTTCAACATGATGTTCATAGAAAACAGATGGTTTCTGAAAACTAATTAGGACTAGAAAAGTAATAGCTGATAATTTAAAATTCCCTTCTTAGGGGTCTGCATCTCCACTAGAAATATTTCTGTGGAGACTCAGAAAAAGGGGGGGAAAGTATTCAGCTGATCCTGTATATGCTTTCTAGAAAACCTTTTGACATTATGCCCTTATTTTGGGAATAAATGAGCCATGTTGCCTATTGTGCCTCAGACTTTCCACTTGCAACTGAATTGAAAAAGACTATTGTTAACGTGGAATGGATGATTTGTAGCAATAGAAATCATTTCTCTAGGCATTTTCTTTAAGGCAGCTACTAAGAGAGCTTCTTGTTTGGGGGAGGCTTTGCAATCCAGACAGGTGCCTGCCAACACATTTTAATGCACTGTACAGAGCTCTCTTTTACTGTACCAGTAGAGAATATGTCAGGGTAAGTAAAATCAAGTGGTTATGGTTGGATATGCTGAATGTGGACAAGAATCAAGATTCTTGCAGTGAACCTGGCAAAAGTAGCTGGGCTTGGGTTCTACTTTTCAACACTAAATCAGTTGATTACTGACAGGGCCCCACAGAGATCTGCTTGGCACACATAGTGAAACTCTACCCAGAGTTAGTAAAAACAACATATGTTCCCAGAAGCTGCTTAGGAAGCTCTTTAAGCACTAGGGAATATCTGCAAAAGCCTTAGACCTTGAGAGTAGAAATAAGGACACCAATAACCTCATAATGAAGGAGTCAGTCACCACAACTGTACTTCTACTTAGCGATAGTGACTAAATGGATTAAGGCTAATACTGCTGTAAACAAGTGTAGGAGTGGTTGAAATTCTAACCAGGATTTCAGTATGGACAGAAATTGTCTCAATGGGAGAAACTGTAAAAGCAGGCAGTGTAAAGGGGACCTGATAGTGTAACTAATACGTGAGATTCAAAGATGATATTCTGGCACGTTGTTTAACTGCTTGCTTTACCCTTTTATGGTCTATATTATCTCAAGACTGGTGATATCCTGGCCTTCGAAGAGAATGTCAGAAATCGTACCTGAGGGAACATTTTCTGCTCTTGGAGAGTATGATTCTTGTGGTCTAAGGAGAAAGAAACAAGGTACCTACAAAATATTAGTAAAATCAGAATTAATTTTTTTTAATCAGCTTGTTCAGGATCACACAACTAACTGTATATTAAGCCATAAATGTAATAGAAGTTAGCAGGGAAAAAAAAAAAAGGAGACAAATCACAAAAATTATGCTGCTTCTCCAGGCGTTATGTATTTATGGAGATGAAGCCAATAAAATCTTGATCTGACTGCAGAAAGCTGGAGGAATAGGGTTGGTGCCACGTTGTTGTGCTCGTAGTCAGAAGTATGTGACAAGTACAACCTGCTGCAGTGTTTGCTTCAAAGCCTGCGTAATTCTGAGCGGATTCAGTACCTGCTGCTGGTGTGCTGCTCAGCAGTAGCTGGTGCTGCTGCTAGTTGCATGTAGTTTTATGCTGATGATATTGAGAGAGCAGCCATACTCCTTTTATGCTGCATGGAGCTGGGGTGGGTTTATAACGCATTTCAGTTCCAGAAGGATCACTTGACAGCGAATAGGTGCAATTGCAGGTTCTCAGTTGGCTCTGATACAACCAGCAGTGCACTGGCAGCAGCCCAGGTCTCAGTGGCTGGTTTTTGGAACCCAGGATGCCAGACTGCCTTTTGCAAAGCTTTATGCTGGAGTGTTGCTACCATTAGTATTGAACGTGGCAAGATTAAAGCTACCTTGGATTTGTGTGTGTGAGATGGAGTCCGTATTAGTAGAGCCAAATTTAGAATTTGTATGCAGATGCAGATACTATGGTCTCCAATCTCCGCATTATTTTTATCTTATTACAAAATAAATTAAAAAATATTTAAATACCCTTTTTGGCTCTTTGTAATGTTCGTTCATGATCATACTGTGATTCTATGATCTTACATGTGCTTAGTCTTGGTGAGGATATTGCTTTGTTTTTTAGGGAAACAAGAAGGGAATTAGCAATTTTTTTCTGGTTTGTAAAGTAATTCTCATAATGGTAATGAAAAAAAACCTGTAATCCAGGGATTCACAAATTACTTGCATAGGTATTTCCATCAGCTGCAGCAGTAGGTACGTTTTGAGCCAGACTGAACATCGTGATATCATTCTCTTTAAACTGCAGTATGGAGCATAGAGCAGAGGCATCAGTGCTGCAGCTTGGATTCAGCCAGACTGAGCTGGACCTTGGTTAATTCCACTTGTTGGGAGCTGCGATGGGAACATCGTAAGAGATGCCAGAGAGATGTTGCAGCTACAGTAGTTTCTACTTCTGTGTGAAATAACATGGCAGTTCAGCTGTTGGGGCTGCATTGGCTATTCTTAACTGCCCCAGACCAGTTTAGGGTTGGGAGCGCAGGGGAGAATGCTCTGTACCATTGGAGGTGATCTCTATCTCACTAGTTGTGTAGTATTACAACCTTCATCTGTTCCCAGTTTTGTTGTAAACTGCAACATAGTTTACATTTTTATCTATATTTGCAGTTTTAGTAATGTTTTTGAAAAATCCTGATTCATCAAAATTGAAAACAGGTATTATGTAAAGATGCTAAAGAAAACCAAATGGGACAAAGCCCCACAGAATGGTGTAGCAGTGGCACTAGCTGACACAAAACTATTTCATAACTGCTCTTGCTGGTTTGGAGATACCATCCTTTTTTTTTCTCGTTAATCACATGTATAATTTTTGCTTCCAATTCCATAGCCTGGTCTGAGTTTTTACACAATATGCTTTGTGCACAACATGACTGCTGCATTTGCTTGTTTTCTGTATGTGGAAAAAAAAATAATCAATGCAGTGAAAATGAGGTCTGATGTATGAGGTGTTAAGCATCATGCAGACAAGGTATGATGAAATGCTTGATGAACTAGTAATTAAAAAGAAACCAAAAAAACCCTGAACCAAACAACAAGTTCAAGTTAACAAATGTATCCCAGTTCATATTTCTTATTGTATTTAAATGGCTTTCAGTAATGTATTAATTCTTCTAAGTGCTTTTTATAGAGAGAAAAAAGGGTTACTCAAAAAAGCAGCCCTCAAATAAAAGAGTGTATTTAGCGAACTCTAATATTGGAAAAGCACAACCTTTGGAGACTGTCAGTTTAGCAGCAGTTATGTTGATTAGAATTTTGGGAAAAATAGCTTAAGCCAAACCACTGAAAAGATTTGGTCAGCCAGAATCTCAATACTATAGAGATCTAAATTTTGCATTGGACCTTCCATTATGTAAATTGGCTTTATGTAATTCTAAAGTCAAAAGAGGTTTGTATTAGAGGAATAAATGTGGAGTTTATTTGCTCTTCAGTAAGTGGTACAAATTTGAAGAAAGTAGTGATTCGAGTATTTCCAAATGTAAGTGGAAGAAAGTGAAAAATTCTTTCAGGGTGCCAGCATTGTTTTCTGAGGGCAGCAGAGCCTTCAGTGTTGAGTTTCACGGTTAGATGTTACGATTCTGTGATTGTGTTTGCTCCATTTTACACTTCATAGTTCAGTGTCTTACTTAGGGAGGAAGCCTGGAATGTATTTTTTAAAGTTTCTTAAAAAAAAAAGTGATGGGGAAATGGATCTTCAGTAACAATCTGTGATGTCTCATTCCTACCCTCTGAAAATTTATTTTCAGATAGCATTAATGAATTCTGAATGAATTAATTCAAAATGGGATGGTCTTTCTCATGCATTTCAAAAGCACCTATCATATAATTGATTCAGAGGTTCATAAAACAAGATAATGCTACCAGATGCTTCCAATATTCAGCAGTGTCTGTGATGTTCTGGCTCAGCAGAAACAGTTATCCAGACTGCTTCAGAGGTTTTTAATGTTCAGTAGTCCATTGCTGAATTATGACCCTATAAGCATCTTTTTCACCTTCCAATTTATTCACACTTTACCTAAAATAATCCAACTGACTGAGTCAGCTTTTCACTCAGAAGAAAAAAAGTACTGAGTCACCTAAAAACTCTGCTTTACTCACCAAAGTCGAGTTCCAATCTGCTAATAGCAGTATTGCAATAAAATCATATCACACTGTGATTATAAAACAAGCTTTAAGATGCCACAAAAGTCAACTGACTGATAAATGGGGTTTAGGATCTCTTTTCTGTACTGTTACGTGTTCTAGAGAGTTTCAGGTCTGTCTTGCTGGGGCGAGGGCATCTGTTTTGCTTTTCTTCTGAAACTTGTGCATGTTTTTTTGAAGGAAGAACTGACATTTTCAGATATGAAGGAAGAAATGTGTGGGATTTTGTTGGGGTTTGTTTTTAAGGAGAAATTCATGGAGACACCTTTTTTTTTTTCTGTCAGGACTTCTGGTATAACAGTATTGATGCATCTGTTCTTTTGTCAGTGCCTAAACATGTTACTTTTCTACTGCCTTCCTAGTACATTTGTTGTCTGAACTTGAAAGCAAAGATGTTTCTACATCTTCAAATGTGTTTTACGTCTGTTTATCTGCTTAGGGAAGCAATTCAGAAGCAGCAGCAGCAACAGATTGGAAATAATATTGGTTGAAGTTGGGAGCTAATGGGATTGAATTGGATCTCTGAAAGCCAGATCCAAAGTAGTTTGTTTCCTGTATTACTGTAATTTTTCTCACATTTCTGAGCTTCTGATCTCTCTATTAATCAGTTATATCCTCATTGTTTTTATTTGATGCCCCTAGCCCAGCATAGCCGTTCTAGTTTCTGCATGCAAAGTATAACAGACCTCAATAGTTAATGACAGGCAAAGCAGAGTAGGCATGGAAGTTTATTTATTTTTATATCTATATATATATATATATATGGTGGTAGTAGTTTTACACAAAATTTCTGTTACTTCATCTGTGTAATGTCATCGTTGGAAGTCATGCACAGAGAGCATCCATAAGTTTAATTTTGTTTCCTCATTTCGAGTTTGCAATTAAGTGAGGAGGATACTTCAAGATTCAAATGCCTTTACAAGCTGTGCGTGCTGTTTAACTGGATGGCAAGCAATTAGCACTGCAAAACCTATAAGCTAATTTTATAAAAATAGAACTGCAGGTTGGTTGGAAGTGTAGTTGCTGTTGTACTGAAACAAATAGAAGGCTGATTAAATGAAGCGTCTTAAAGGTTAAAAAAATGTTAGATGACCAGAAATTAAAATACATGTGAAAAGCATCCTTCTAATCTGTTATGAGCTCAATGGATTTTTATCAAGACTTCTTGGTATGTGAAGTGGTATATATGAAGGGAACAGAATTGAGAGAAAGACCTTAATTTATATGGTAACTAAATTTTTTCTCCTCCTATTGCAGTGTTATGAGAAACAGCTTTGAATGATGACAAGATTGAAACCCTGACACAGGAACTCAGAAAAAAATAGATTTTTATAGCTCTACATAACAATATTACACTGCAGTGAGTCATGCATTTCAGCTAATACTTTGTGTCTTAGAATTACTTAATTTGATTTTTTTAATACAATTTGAACATAAACCTGACTTTAGCAGCTACTGCATGAACAATTCAAGCTGTAGGAAAACGACAGAATCATAGAATGGTTTTATTAATTGAGTGGGCCTTTAAAGGTCATTTAGTCCAACCCCTCTGCAGCGAGCTGGGACACCTTCAACTAGATCAGGTTGCTCAGAACCCCATCCAACTTGACCTTGAGTTGTTTCCAGGGGTAGGACATCTGCAACCTCTCTGGGCAACCTGTTCCAGTGTAAAACTGTAAAACTTTCATTTAAAGCATAAAGATTCATGAAAAATTATTTGTACCTGTCATCAAAGGACCTTTCCAGATTTATACGTTTTCTTTTATTCTTTCTGCACTGGCCACAAACACCGAGCTTGAATTTCTTACTTGTCTATGGGAAAATATTTCTCATTTAAAGAACTGCAGCTTTTGTAACCTCTCCAGGAAATAGTGTCTGCCCATGAACACTGGAAACCTTACACTGCATTAAGTTACTGCTACATGGCACTGCAACTCTTCTAATCTAAGGAATCAAAAAAAAATGAAGGTACATTGAATACTTGTCCATATAATTTTGCTTTTTCTAAGTTTTCCATAGTATGTGATTGCCATGTGTTTCAAGTAGGGTGATTAGGTAAAGGCACTGATTTCTTTGATAGTGCAAAAGAGGTGATTTTATGGGAAAAAAATAGTATAACTTAAAATTGAACTGCATTTGTGTTGTGGAACAGGGTGTCATGATATCAATAAGATTTTATCGAATTAGACAAGCCAGGTGTCTGTCCTTATATGTACACTTTTTCTTTTAATATTCTTTCATAATACCAGTAGCTTTTATTTTTAGACTAGCTACTCAGTGGTAAGATGGAAGGTTAGCTGTGTGAAGTCAGGTGCTATTTTTGGTTCTGTATTAGGCTTCCCAGTTATGTCACTTAAGGAAAGAATCTGTTATGCTGACTTGTGAGCTGGTGTAGTTAATGCACCTATGGGCAAAGATATCCTTGTCTGGTAACTGAAAACACTTTTGTTTGTATTTCCCTTCAGACAGACTGAATTATGCTGGTATCATGAGCTGCGTTTGCAAATTTTCTGTTTCCAATTTCCACTTATTCCATGTTTAGTAAGGCAGTTGTTTCTTTGTGTAACTCATGAAATTGAGAAGCATGACATTAAATTTCACTCTTTAATATACTGAAATTATGGACTCTTGTTGAAGTAGTGGATAATACTGAGGGAAGGGTTATTCAGGGGTGTTTTGCATTGCGGAGATAAATGAGTTGTACAGTGTGATTCAAAATAATTCAAGATTTCCAGCATTTTAGTCCTTTTCAACTGTAATTTTCCAGTATCTTAATAGCTGCTGCACATCATCAGTGCAATAACTGAAATTCCATTTTGCAGAGAGATCAGTTTTGCCCTTTGGAAAAAACAGGGGATGGACTTTGCCAGAAAGTCCTACACTACTGGAAGGCTTTGAGAAATAGATATATGTAGCAACTCACTTTAATTTATGCATATTCCTACAGCTTATTTTCCTTCCTGTCATTTCCATTGCAGTGAGGATGATCTATTTGGATCGCACCCAAATGTGATCTTCCATTTCTATGTGTGTTCAGTCTCCGAATTACATTTTGAGATGTTAAAAAAAGAAAAAAAAAAGGCAAAAATCTCTTTTTAAAATTGAGATAAAACTGAAGTGTGATATATGCTCTATTCCATCATCTGTTCCCAACAGCTGTATGGCTTTATGAGTTGTGGTGACCTGACCAGGCTGTCTGTTCCATCTTTCTGCATTGTCGTCCTGTATTAGGCGTTTCCTGGGCTTACTGCCAGACTTTCTCTGTTTACAAGGCAGCAGGCAAAGAATTTAACATTTCTGTTTCCTTTCTTACTCTTCATATTCCCTGTGAGACAGAAGGATTTGTCTTCTCCTTTTTTTTCCACTGCTGTTCCTCATCATGGAGTATCAGTGAAATGCTGTTCATTTTCTAATGGTCAACGTAATAATGTGACACAGCCACTGATTAAATAGTCATTTAGGAAGCTGGCCTAGAAGAATTGCTCTCATTATGGTCTTTGATTCAGTTTTTTTTCTGTTTTCCTAAATAGGTTAACGAGCTCCCTTTGTCCAAGGCAGACCAATTCAACATTTACAAATTATTAGAAACAGAAAACTTACTTTTTTCTTTCACTGTTCACTGAATTTAATAAACTTGAAGGACAAGACAAAAGATTTGAGATGCCAAACCTCAAATGGTAAATTAGACAATGTCTTCTGGAAGTTCTGACCTAGAAAGCAGATTTATTTTATAGTTTATTTCAGTGTCCAGCAGAGTTCAGAAGGTCCTCAGCCCTTTGACAAGTTGTGGTTGTATATAGCTTCATAAATTTGAACAATTTTGTTGACTGTGATGGAACAGCTCTGAAGTCTGAAACTAACCAACTGCATGGGTTTAAATGGGACTTTGTAGAGTGAGACCAAAACCAAGTGAACTCTGTGAATTAACTAGAGACAAAAAGGACGGCCAACATGTTTCCATAAACAGGTTAATTGGTACTGTTAAAAAGGTCTTAGAGCCCCTGAGTAAATTGCAAACAAACAAACCTAAAACCCCCCACATTTAAAAAGTTTCTTTATTTTATCAAAAAATATGATAAGTTAATAGAAAGAAAAATCAGTCTTAAAAATCTGAAGTAATTTTGCAGGTCAAGATGCACAGACACAAACCAAAAGATCAGGTAATGAATTTTTTAATTTTGTAACATAGTTGGTACTTTTGCATTCTTTCTGCATGATGTGATCTCTGTTACTGTTTTTCATGTTTCAGTTGCAGACAAAATAATTGTTCATTTGAGCCTCAGAAATTAAGAGGTATTTGACCTAATTCCAATTATTTTCAGAGAACAAAGGAGGGTTTTTTTTTCTCCTTGTCTGCTAATTACCTCATGGAAGTTGACTGTTGGCGAAGTTGTTATGATGCATCACATAGTCCTCATAGCTACAGCCAGTAGGAAAGTTGTCTGGAGTTTATCAAGCTCATGGTTTTATGTCCTCAAACTTTAGGAGCCCCCAGTCTAGCCTGTAGCTGTTTTGGGCAGATGTGCCCACTTTTAGTAGCATTTGAGCTCTTTCAAGTCTTACATCAAATGTTAGCAGCTTGCTTATCCTTCTTTTGGTGTTGTGTAATTTTGTTTACTTCGGGAATTCCCGGAGAGATTCTGTAGTAGAGCTGTCACAGAGGACATAAGCTGGGGAGGAACAGAAGCTTTTGCAAGTGTCAGGTGCTTCTTCATTATACCAGCAGGAATCTTACCATTTGACCTGATTGTCCAGGTTTACTACATGTCTGATACAGCAGTGGGTTTTGTTGCTGTTCTTGTGTACAGTGTGGGCTTCTGGCCCTTGAACAATTTCTTTTTTGCCTGCTTCCAAGTTGCTTAGTATAGTTGCCTTTGACACTTTTGTCGTTTCTACCAAGTGACTAGGTTGTTAATTGAAAAAAAAAAAATTCTGACAATTACAGTATTTTTTAAAGGGCATATTAGGGACTCATTGGTTTGATTTTTCTCTGTATTTCTACTTCCTGAGTGTATTCTAGTTACCCATCTGGCTATTCTCTAGCTATTTACTGAAGACATATCAGGAAACATGACTCAGTATAACGAGGCAAATAGCTGCCATAATCTAGTAGTGAACTTCTTGTGCCTCTTGTTTCAATCATAAAGGGCGTTGATGGCTTAGTAAGTATTTAAGAGTATTGGTTAAACACACCCTGTTTCCCCTGCTCACGCTATTCTGAGAAAGTGCAGAGACCAAGGGGAAGTTCCAAGGTAAAAAAAAAAAAGCCCTGTGTTAAAAATCACGGTACTCAGTTGGAAAGGGTAGGAATGCCCTTTTCACCTTCCTTTTTGAGTTCCTGGGGCTGCCCAGAGGAAACTTCCTTTTCAAAGTTAAGCCTGCTCCTCTTGGTGATGGAACTGAAATCGGAAACAGACAACTGACCTGTTTCTGCAGGAGTGCTTTGCTTGCATTTTGCACTATAGGACACATATAAACCCTTGCAATGTGAGCCTGTGGCAGCTTCAGAAACACTGCAAGAATTTTAATGAGGCTGAATGGCAGTGAAGAGGAAGTGGCAGTGCTAAGTGTATTTCAAAAGGGGAAACAAAAATGATGATTGCAAATATGACCTGACTGGCAAAATAGACAAGTATTTGACTTTTGCTTACTCAGAAAAAAAAAAAAAGTTGATACCAGGGGCAAAGGGCAGAACCATCAGGACAGCATAGCTGTAATCTGTCCCAGTCAAAGAGGAACAGCATTTCCCAGCAGAAATGTGGAGACTGCTCACACTGAAGGCAGTACAGGGAGGTTGTATCTAGATTTGCCACGCTGACATTTAGCACATTATTCGCTTTTCTTTTTTTTTTTTCCCAGCAATTCATGGGAAAAAGCCCCACAGCATTTCTTCAAGACTTTCAGCCTCAAACTACTGAGCTGAAAACACACTCACAAATCCAGCTGTTACTGTGCATGCCAGTTTTCGTTTTGCCTGCGATGTTATGTGCTTCCTTTTTAAAATATTTACACCATATCCTGTTTCATGAAGTCAGTAGATACAAATATTTCTTCTATTGTTAAAACAAATACAAATAATCTCACATATTTTTTTCCAGTTTTAATGTTTTAGCTCCATTTTCAGCTGCTGTAGAGAATTTGTCATCTAGAGAAGCTTTCCCCAGACAGAGGGTGTGGCTCTCCAGACTTAAACTGTACAGTCCTGTAGCTGCTTACTTAAATGGAATCAGACATACTAAATTAAACCAAACTATTTGTCTTTACAGCTCTTCCTGCTACGTTTAGAATGAAGTATATCTGTAGAGCTGGAATAAATACAGTTTATCCAGCGAGCTCCTGGCTGGAGGCTATTGATATGTGATTACAAAACTCTATTTAGCGTTAAAGATTTCAGAGAATTTGAATTTCCATTAATTTGACAGTTTTATAAAACCTGTGTGGCACCAGTCTCTTAATTTTTTTTTAGTATTTTTCTTCTGGAGATTGGAAGACAAGTACATTCATGATAAAGGTTCACTTATTTATTTCAATTTTTTTTCATTGTAACTTCACCATAAAGGACAATCGTTGAATAAGTGTTGAATTCTGTCTATAAAAGATTGATCAATTATTCGTGTTTCTTCCCAAGGGAAAGTATTTTCTGTTTGTTAGGTCCAGAGGTGGGAGTAGGGATTGATGTAAATTACATTTCAAGGCATGTGTGGTGGTCATGGGAAAGAGATTTCTGTATGGATCACAACTGGAATATTCTAGTCCCGTGCCTTGATCTGACTAAAGAAGTACTTCTTTGGAAAGAGCAAACTTCTTTGGTTATAAATATTTGTCAGTAATATAAGCCTATATTAAAAGGTAAATATGATAGGTGTATGAGATATGAAAGCACTGCACTAGTGGACAGCGGTGGATCAGGAGTTTGATTTTTCAAATAGATATGTTTCTCTTCCTTCCTTTTCAACTCCCCGTTTTCACTTTTTTTATTTTCCCTGCATGTAAACTGCATTTTTTTGTGCTTATAGTTGTGTGATTTTGCAGTGCTTTAGCATTAATTGTCTTCGAAACTATTGTTAGTCATGACACTTCTGTAACATAATGAATGTTTAGTCATATGTACCTCTCTTAGAAAGGTCTTTGTTTTTCAATAATCTTCATTCGGTGTTTCAAGATGTCCTCAGCTGGGGTGTATGGGGGGAAGGTTTATGAGAAAAGACTGCTTTTTTTATAAGAAGCATTTCAAGTTTTGAATCGTTGGATAATTGTGCCACTTGCATACTTGTTTGGGTTTGTAGCCACTGAAGCCAGTTACAGTTTAATTCTCCTGATGCTGCTGCTTGAATTGTGTTGTCCTCTGACATTTTTTGAGCCCATCAAGCAGCAGTGATACCCTGAGTCCTTTGCACGTGTGCTCAGAAAGCTGTGGTGAGAATGCAAGTGAAAGGATTCTGACAAAACAGGCCCCCAATAATAGTGTAGTGACCCTACTAAAAAAGAAAATGTAATATTGATTTCAAGTTATGTTTATTCTGAAACTTCTCAGACAACATTTCTGCTTTTCCCTGTTCTGTTGTATTCCTTCTTGTAATTTTAGGCCATTAGAAGTATCTTTAAAGGACTGAGTAAAAATCCAATTCAGTCCTATGCCAGTGTGATCCACTCTGCAGTGTATAGTGATGTATTTTGAAGAAAAGCAGTACAGCAAGACAACCTGAGCAGTCTTAAGTTGTCAGAGGAACAGCACTAAGTCATTTTTCATTCTAAATAAGGGGAAGGCAGTGGCGTTACCAGCAGGACATGGGCAATGTTTGTATGGGAATGGGTGTTATATTCAGAAGTAAATAGGGTTTAACACATTTTAAACATGTTAATTGAAACTTTTGAAGTTGAAAGATTACATTTTTCTAAAGTGTTGCTAGAGGACTGTTTCAAAATATTTCTCTTTTCTATATGGAGGGGGAAAAAAGGATTCAAGGAAGTGTGAAACTTCTTTGGTGGAAACCTTTGTAGTGTTGGCTATAATGATAAACCTCCCATAAAACTTCATTGTTCAGCTCTATATAGGCTTTTGGTAAAAAAAAAAAAAAATCAGATTTAAGGTAGAATTATTTTTTTCCTGTGGACAAACCAACCACATTAATTTTGTTCTTTTAAAAGAGCATTTTCTGTGGTAATTAAAGCCACAGACAGGAGAGAGACATTCTGATTGAGCTTTACTCAAGGCAGTGATGGAAAGCATGCATTGAAGGTACTTGACTAGAGCTTTTGTGGCTGTAAGCTAGGAAGTGGCCGGATCTGAATCTCAAAAAGTACTTGATGACTAATTTTAAAAGAGCTCTCAACACTGTTAAATATCAAATCTCGTTTTGGTGCTGAACTTCTTCAAGGTGTCAAAATCTTTTCACATTTTCAAGTTCACTCATAAAAGCTCAAAGCATGAGGAGTAGGAAGTGAGTTGTTATTTGAATGAACGACTACATATTTGACTGGTTTTGCTGTGACACACTCCTGTGCAGCTTTGCTAATACCATCTTCCTTTGGAAGGCATTTTAGGAAAGATTTTGAAGAACGGAACAGTGCTTTTAGCGCTAAGCACAACCAAACGAAGAGTGGGTGAGACGATATAGAAGATTAGTGAAAAAAGAAGCAGCATTGTCGCACATAGTTTGACAAACTAAGTTTTGATCCCCAACGTACTGGAATAACTGACATTCTTAAAAAAAAAAAAATTCAAAATTTTTTTTGTTTTAAATTTCTAAATTGATTGAATCTTGATGAAGTTTACAAAAAAAACTCCTATATGATCTAAGTACAGATATTCTTTGGAGCAGAATTGGATGTTTTGCAAGTTAGACCATGATAGATTTGCAGCATTTACAAACACATGCAAACAAGTTGTTAATTTCAGCTTTCTCGTAATATTTTTTTGCATACTGAGTGAGCTGTTATCATTAATTACACTGTATACATGAATTTTAGTCCAGTAGGAAATGAAGACTTCATTTTAACATCAGTTTGCACCTCGAGACTTGCGCCTTTGATAAAAGGCTATGATAAAAGTCCTTTTAGGAAAACACATTTCCATGAGCTTGGTTTTAAAAATGTTTCCCTCACTTCATCATGTGTGGTTTTCTGGGATAAATTCTAGCAGATCCTTATTCCTTGTTGCATAAAACTGTTCAGTATTTATTGCTTCTTGTGCATTTTGTGTGTAGCCATTCTGGATTATTGCAGTGAGAAGGAGGACTTCCAATATTCACTGCTGGAATATAGCAATCATCTGTGCAAAGCTTTCTCATAGTTGCACTTATCTGGCTTTCAGTTATAAGTGTATTTAGTATTTTTTGCAGTAAGCTGAAGTCTCTCGTGGTGTGTGACTGACAGGTGGAAGTCACACAGGTCAGATACAACAGTGTGTGAGCAGAATGAGAGGCTGGAATTAGCCTGAGCTTCAAGATGGAGGTGTTGTTGCTCCACCTCCAGCAGTTAGTCTGATCACTGGCACTCATGATTACTCCTGTGTGTTCTTGCCTGGGGAAACTATCTCCATGAACATGTGAGAAAGCCCCTGTGGGAATTAATATGTTTCTTAAAGTTCTTTATTCATTCCCGATCTCCATTTTTAGCAGATTTTCTGGTACATTTTTAAGGATGCTCCTGACAGCTTTTGTGCACAAATCTGACCTTTTCTTTGTAGAATTGTTCTGCAGACAACAAAAAGATGCTGCTGCATGCAGTTATATCCCTGTGTATTTCCCAGAATCTGACATAAAACCTGTCATTTCCTCCTCCCTTACTCTTCAACTTGGATGTTAGACTGGATGGGTTAAGGGGTGAGGGCAAGGCTTTCAATCAAAGATTAATTTTAGGCACTGCTAAACCACAACATTTAACTCCATCCTGCTCAAAACACAGGGCAGTGGGACTGGGGACATGAGTAGAGCAGTGGTGGGTAGGCAGGGCTCGCAGAAAAGGCACCCAGTTTTAGGGGCCTTGGGTGTGAACTTGCACCTCACAGAACATCTCTGCCTATGTGGGATAAGTGTTCTGGAACCTTTCTCACAGCTTTTCCTGTAGTGATGGGCTTGGGCTGGTTGCTGGATTCCTGAAACCTGTGGAAAGGATGATGAGTCCTCTTATTGGTGGAGAGAGTTCTTAAGCAGAGAGGAACAAATCCCAAGTTAGAAAAACTTCTCTTAAATTGTACAGCCTTTTCAATTCAGTTTTTACTGCCTCTTCGGTTGTCTAGAAGCAGCCGTTTCAAGCAGAGCTGAAAATGGCTCTCCTCAACGAGAGCAAATTGTCATTGCAATGGTAAGACAACAATAAAAGGATTTTGGTGATGGCTGGAGCCCTTTGGCTGCATAACACAGTGACACAAATGCTGGATTCTGCATGTGGCACTGCGGTGAGCATCCGGCTGTTCTCCTGGGTTAGCTGCCATGACAACTGTGCTGCTGGGGAATGCCCTGTGCTGGTCTTGCAGAGAGCTGAGGGTCATTGATATTCTGAGTGTTTCTCGGAATATTGCAGTCAGTAGAGACCCCTTCCCGTAGTTCTGCCGATGTTTAGGATAATCACAGTGGGTAAAATATGGAAATGGTGTTGTTGACAGGTACCCAGGGAAGGAAAAAAGGCTAGTTTCTCTAAAAGCAGTTTTTTGTTTTACCTCTTTAATTTTGTGGTTTTACCAACTAATTCTAATTTACTTAGCTTCTACATAGCTTTTACCTCCAGATCTCATTAGAGCATGCAGTGTTAAAAACAATAAGAAAACATTTATACAGTAAAATTTTAATCTATTTACGTTTCAAAAAATAGCTTGCTATCTGCAACCCATTTTTTTCCTTACAAGGGAGTTAGACTGAGGTCAGTGGAATTTCTTGCTTTTTGGTTTTCATTGTTTTTAAAGGAGACACTTGCTCCTTCACACACTGATTTTTACTGACTTTTGGGGACTGAAGTTTTTTAAAGGCCTTCGGTTTTGCATTTTTGAAGAATGACAAAACCGTTTTTCTTTCCGATACTGCCATCGTTCTTGAACTACGTTGCAACATCATTACTGGGATAATTAAGAACAGACAACTGCAAAGACCATGGAAGGGACTCTGTTTCTTTTTTTCTTGAATATGAAATACCATTTCATAAAAGGGAGAATTATTTTATTTTTTCTAACAGAACATTAAAACAGAGCATAAAAATAAATAAATTCCAGATGTAATCTCTTTAACTCAACAGATTTTCCTACAAGCAATTAATGTAAGAATACAAGAAGCTTTGATATTTGAATAGTATTTTCAGATGTTCTTATCAAAGTCATCAGCCTGCATATGTAGTTAAAGGAAAAAGTCATCAGTATGCTTTTGTAGTTATTGGCAAAAATACAGGTGTTAAGTGTAAGAGATGGAGTTTTTGGAGGTGAGGAGCAGTCATATTTTACATTCTTGGCCCTGAGGTTTCCTGCACTACTAGAGAGCCGAAGTACTGGGGAACTCAAGTGTTTGTATGATTACAAAAGGACATTATGGTATCACTGCGAAAAGGTAAAGACAAACTTATTGTTGCTAACTGAAGATTTTGTATTTGAAAGTACTGCATTTGTTCACTTTACTTTGTATATTTTGCTGTCAAGGTGACGTGCTTGCAGGACTTCTTTGGAGATGACGATGTCTTCATTGCCTGTGGGCCTGAGAAGTACCGGTATGCTCAGGATGACTTTGTGCTGGATCACAGCGGTAAGACTGTATATCCTAAACCCACTGAAAGAGTAAACTCCCCCCCCCAGCTCCCTTTTTCAGTCCTCAAGAGTTATGTCGTTTAGGAAACTATACATGGAAATACATCTTCCTATGGATAAAAACGTTTTTTCAAACCATCATCTGGATTCTGTAAGCCTGTTAAAATGCACTAACAAACCTGATCTATTTTCCTGCAAAACGGACACTGTCTCCAAAGTTACATGGAAAGCAGCATTGAATTTTGAAAGGTTCATTGGTGGATCTAATGAATCTAAAATCTGTTAAAAATGTTCACTTCTGACACCTGTGACTGTAAGATAATTTCCATGTTTCTGTATTCGTGAGATTTTTAAGAAGTCACATATGTAACCATGCTCATTTCAGGTCTTGAATTGTCCTGCCAGACAGTTGACACATTCCAGTTTTGTCTGGTGTAGACCAAGTGCTGACCCTATATGTATCGTGAGATTATAGGGGGGTTTTTGGTAGGAAAGGAGGTGAGACAAACTGGGACTTTGTGAATGAATCTGTCTTGGACAGATCATGAATTTAAATTGTTTATGAAAGTTGTTTTTCTGTAGAGAAACTTTATAATGCAAGTTCAAGGAAAAAGCAATCCTCTACCGGGCAGTTTTAGAATTGTCTTGGAATATCGAATCATATACATGTTGGGGTTTTTTCTCCATGTTCATAGAATCACAGAATGGTTTGAGTTGGAAGGGACCTTTAAAAGTCATCTAGTGCAGCCCCTCCAGCAGTGAGCAGTGACATCTTCAAAAAAAAGTTCACATGGCTCTGAGCCCCATTGAACCTGACCTTGAATGTTTCTCAGAATGAGACATCTACCACCTCTCTGGGCACCCTGTTCTGGTGTCTCACCACTCTCACCATCAAAAATGTTTTCCTTATGTCTAGTCTGAATCTACCCTTTTTTTTTTTTTTTTTTTTTAAAACCATTCCCCCCTGGCCTATTGCTACAGGTCCCACTGGACATGTTTCTGTCTGTCTGTATTGTTTGAGCTGTAGAATCATCCTCATTTTCTTTTATGAAAAAAATTAATATCTGGTAAAGAAGACTGGCCCTGGCAAGAATAATCAGATTATTTCAGAAGAGCTTCAGGGTGTGAATAAGAGGGACACCATCTCCCATAGCACACTCCTGGAAAAGCTGCAGCCCACGGCTTGGACAGGGGCACTCTGTGCTGGGTTAGGAACTGGCTGGAGGGCTGAGCCCAGAGCGTGGTGGTGAATGGTGCTGCATCCAGTTGGTGGCCGGTCACTAGTGGTGTCCCCCAGGGATCAGTGTTGGGCCCAGTTCTGTTTA
>VZRE01001189.1:116958-270897 GCA_013396775.1 Cephalopterus ornatus
CAGCGCTACAGGCTGGGCACAGAGTGGCTGGAGAGCAGCCAGGCAGAAAGGGACCTGGGAGTTTGGATTGACAGGAAGCTGAACATGAGCCAGCAGTGTGCCCAGGTGGCCAAGAAGGCCAATGGCATCCTGGCCTGTGTCAGGAGCAGTGTGGCAGCAGGTCCAAGGAAGTGATTCTTCCCCTGTACTCAGCGCTAGTGAGGCCACACCTGGAGAATTGTGTCCAGTTCTGGGCCCCTCAGTTCAGGAAGGATATTGAGGTGCTGGAGCGGGTCCAGAGAAGAGCAAGACTGGTGAAGGGACTGGAACACAAGTCCTATGGGGAGAGGCTGAGGGAGCTGGGGTTGTTGAGCCTGGAGAAGAGGAGGCTCGGGGGAGACCTCATCACTCTCTACAACTCCCTGAAAGGAGGTTGTAGCCGGTTGGGGGTTGGTCTCTTCTCCCGGGCAACCAGGAAGGAGTAGGACAAGAGAGCATGGTCTTAAGATGTGCCAGGGGAGGTTTAGGTTGGGTATTAGGAAGAAAGTCTTTACAGAGGGAGTGATCAGACATTGGAATAGGCTGCCCAGGGAGGGGGTGGATTCACCATCCCTGGAGGTTTTTAAAATGAGACTGAATGTGGCACTTAGTGCCATGGTTTGGTAACCATGGCAGTGTTGGATCAAGGGTTGGACTTGATAGTCTCAGAGGTCCTTTCCGACCCAGTTGATTATATGATTTTATGAATTTTTTTTTTAAACTGACAGCAAAAGCACCTGCAGCTTTTGTCATTTTTACAAATGCCTTAATGTCATTACAGAATGTTCCGTTGTGTATATCTATATATATAAGTGTAAGTGTATATCTTACCACTGGCCCATACGTTTGAATGGATGGAGGATTCAGCTGGTTCCGATTCTGTTGATTGTTGCCAGTGTGCTGCTTTTCCAGAACTGCTTGATTATGTTGATTCAGCTAGTGTGGAGGTGATAAGAAGGGTATTTTTTGACATAGTTAATATAGCTATGGTTTTAATCTTATGCAGGAATGGAAGAGCATGGTTGTATTAACTCACAATGCAAATCCCAGTCTGGCCATAATCCTAGTTTCCCTTGCACATTTTAAGGCTATAAGATTACTTTTCACATTATGCAATGCACAGACTAATTGGGCTCATTTCCTCCCTGAGAATCCAGTGATGGAAGGGTTTTTCCTCCCTTTATCTCTTCAGCTTTGGTGGTCCCTGCTTCGTCTAATAACTCTGGAAAAGCAGGTTAGGTACAGAGTGGAACATGACTAGCAGGGCATGCAGCTCAACTTTACTATTTCTGATGATGACATGGCATCATCATTATGATGACATTGACATTGTAGTGATGAATAACAGGGACAAAATTAGGAGGGAAATTTATATGATTCCATTCAGAATATTTGCTAACGAGGCCAGCTGTAGGAATGAAATGTTTCCAAAGTGTCAGTGCATGCATGCCTATTGATTCCTTTTCCACTTAGGTTGTCTTTTATTTGATGATATATAGCTGATGGTAAAAGACAATAATCTATTGTTTCAGCCTGTTGGAAACAATAGACATTCTTCACCATTCAAAAATTGATCACAACATCAGTTTCTTGCAAGAAAAGGGAAATGGTGCTGGCTGTGCACTTACCCTATATGAAACTGCTATTACAGCATGCAGAATTTACTGAATTACCAGAAGAACCTTGGCATCAGCATGAGTACAAACTTGAATTATAGTAATAATCCAGCTTGAAGACACGAAGAAATATTATATGCAAAATATTGCATACAGTATTTGAATAGCTCAAGTATGTTTTTATGCTAAGTAGGTTAGATGTCTGGGATGTTCTTACAAATTTGTGTAATTCAGTAGGACATTTTCTGGATAATAAACAGCATCAGGGGTGTGCGGAGGAAGGCTGTAACACTGAAGTGTTGTCAAAACTCTTAACTGCTTGCTTTGTAGAATGTCGTGTTATGAAGTCCTCTTATTCCCGATCATCTGGCATGAGGTACACTGCATCCAAAAGTCCAGGACCTTCACGTCGAAGCAAATCACCTGCCTCAGGTACTACTTCTAGGAAAAAGCTGAACACATGAAATACATGAAAGTTAGAATTTGTTTAATAGGGTGAAGAAAACTGTTGGCTCTGTCTGAAATACAAGTGCCACGCTTTGTTTCCTGAGGGGAAAAAGATGTTCTTTCAGTTTGTCTCATAGATTTAATACTAATCTAAAATAAAATTTGCCTTTTTTTTTAATTCTGGGATGAAATATGGTTTCTATTTTTTAATTACAGGCACAAATAATTTCAGTTTCTGAACACTGGAATGATTTGTGCTAATTGTACACTTGGGATATGTTTTCAGCATGGCACTTGATTTTCTTGAAGACCATTAACTACAGGGTGATTATGTAGTTAAATCTGTGTTCACTGAAGTAGAGTATACCCTCAAGTTTTGAAATGGAATGATTTTTTTCTGTATAAGCCAAATATTGTAGGAAATACAGGACTTTGATGTTTAAAGTAAATTTAGGAGATGTACTGTAATGCTATTGCCTATTAACAGAGAATTTTTTTCTTCTTCTTGAGCTTCTTGTAGTTTCCAGAAAGGTTCTGAACACCATATGTTCCAACCATTGAGTCTTTTATGCAATAAATTAATGGGGTTTAAATTTTTTCAACCTTTGCTTTTAATTTTTAAATATAGTAAAACTTTAATTTTTTTCTCTCAGACCTGAAGTAGCCCTGAAATCAAACCATTGAATATGTAAATATACAATGCTCTTTTTTGAATGTAACTATACATGTAAGCTCCTGTATGTGTACTCCAAACTGTGACATGTTCCACATTGTCATTTCCACATCAATATTTGTTTTGCTTAATTGACATTGGTTAAATTAATTTTATGTCTTTGGGTTCCTTCAAAGTAGAATATTTATAATTTGTTTATAAAGGTTGAATATTTAATTGAAAAGCTTCAAAGAAGGATCACAGAAAAATGTAGCACAAAGGACAAGTTTTGCAACTGATCTACATTTCGTGCAATTCTGTTACCTCCAGTGAGATCACGTAGAATATCTATCAGCAATGAGTTTTATGCAAAGTATTTATAAATAGTGCTTCCATATCCTTACTTATTTCTACTTGGACCCCCCTTGGTTTGGTTAATTAGAAAAATTTATCCAAATGTCTGATATTTATCCTTCTGTTTACTTGCCTTTTTTTTTCCATGTAGTCTTTACTTATCTTTATTTACCCTTCTTCCTTTCATGCATGTTCAGAGCTGTTTAATAACTTCTTTCCTTAATGTCTTTTTCCTTTGTGTCAAATATATGAGTACAGTAAAGAGGGGTGGCCACTACTCCAGTGCTCATTCTTCAGCAAAATCCCCAGGTGAGCCATTACTATTATGGCCGTGTATCACTAGTGTGTCTCCTCCCTGTCCATTTACCTGTATTCTTTTTGCTGTGTTTATGAATATTTTCAAGCTTGAAACACACACTTTGAACACTTGATGAAGCAGAGACATAATGAGTGGTGGTTTTTTGTTGAAGTAGATCATTTGAGCAAAATAATGCTTTTTACTTGTTGGACGTCTGCTAACTGTGTCAAAGTTAAATTTTTAAAGGTGGAATTTGACTACAGGTAGAGGAGCATTCTGAGGAGCAACACATTTATATGTCTATTCTATAAAACTTATTATAACAGAAAATTTCAGCCAGCAAAAAAAAAGACAGGGATGAGTGTTACTGAAAAAAGCAGTGCAAAACCATTTCATAGGTTTTCATTTTATCTGCACTTTCTTACCTCTCTTTGTTTTCTTATATTGTTTCAGCCTAAGTTCTAAAACACTGAGAAACCTCTCTGAACCTTCAGTTCGAAGTGAAAGTATCTGTGAAACAAGTAACATACAATTTGATTAGCAAATAACTTGAGGCTTTGGACCCTATTAGAAGTTAGCAATTCAAAGGGTATTAATAGATTTTTCAGTTTTTTAAACATTCCAATATGCTAAAGAACTGTAGCCTAACTGCTTAAGAATGACAGTAAAGATTTTTTTTCTGTATATTCAAGCTGGTATGCATGTGGAAAGAAACCTCAAAACAATTTATGCTTAGAGAATAGGTAAAAAAATTAGGCTTGAAAGATACGTGAAATAATCAGCAAATCAATAGGATCAGACAAGTTTTTGCTTGTACAATTCTTGTGCCTGTACAGATTGCCTGTGTGGTTTTTTGAGTGGGGAGAAATAAAAAAATTGCTGCTCTATGAAATAGCAGTTTTAGCTGTTTAACCTCAGCCAGCAACTGAGCACCACCTAGGCACTTTCTCACTCCCCCCGTGCAGCAGGATGAAGGAAGTGAATTGGAAGGTTGAAAGTGAGAAAATAAAAGTCATGGGTTGAGATAAGAACAGGTTAATAACTGAAATAATAATAACAACAACAGTATTGTAATGCAAAGGAAAATAACAAAGAGAGAGAAATTAAACCCAAGAAAGACAAGTGATGCAAATGACCAATGACAGATGCCCAACCGGTTCCTAAGTAGCAACCCCTCTGCCAAAATTGCCCCTAGTTGTACTCCTGAGTGTGATGCTGTATGGTCTGCAGTACTCCTTGAGTCAGTCAGGGTCACCTGTCTTCCTTGTGTCCCCTCCAATCACCTTGTGCATCCCCAGCCTGCTCACTGCAGTCCGTAACAGAAAAGGCCTTGATGCTGTGCAAGCCCTGCTCAGCAATAACAAAAACATTCCTGTATTATCAACACTTTCCAGCAAAAACATAGACCAGTTTCTTCTCCGTGAAGAAAATTAACTCTACCCCAGCCAAAACCAACACAAGTAGTTCTGACTCCTTATAGATGCCAAATTTTTACATCTACACAGGCCCAGTTCCAGCTTTTACTGTTGTTGCAGTTTTGTACCGACTCACACGCAGTGCATCTCGGAAGACATTGGCAAAGAGGAGTCTACTGAAGCCTCTTTTCAATAGCATCCTCAGCAGAATGAACCATGTGTTGTAGAGTCATAAAAGGACGAAAGCGGGAAGGGACCTTTGGATGTCATCTAGCCACACCCCTGGCTCAGAACACCACCCTTGTCCACCAAGCATAGCTAAGATTTTAGCAAAGAGCTACAATACTGTCAGTGTAGGTTGGGATGTTCTTTCTTAGACAGTTTGGAGAGGAAAGAACGTTATGGTTACCAGCCAGTTTCACTGGTACAGTTTAGTGGTTCTGTCAACGCTTAAGGGGGTGGAAGTGACTTAGAGACAGATAAGGATGCCTTGTAGTGTAGACCTTAATGGTCACGTTCAGGAAATTGTGACATTTCCGTGAGCTATATAAAAGAATTTGTGAACAAACAAAAATCTTTTCTTCCTGTAGTAATAGTTTCTCATTTGGAGGCAAATTCTTCTACTGAAGTATCTCATTTTTGGTCATGCAGAAAACAGGATTCAGTAGCCCTGTTTTTCATTGTTGTACTTGCAAATTCTATATAAAACATATATTGATGTGCCAGGTTTCAAAAAGGTTATCCAAAACAAAGTGATGAAGTCTGCAGGAGGGCTGTATACTCTTAAATACTTTTAACTTTGTAGAAAAACCCACTTAAATAAATAGCCTGTTGTTCTTACAGGCAATCCTTGTTAAAGTCAGGACAAAAATATCCTAAACACACTGAATATTTTTAGGAGAAAATACTAGTCCTGCAACAGAACTGAGAATCTAAATCCAAGTTACCAGACTTCAAGATAGACTTATTCTGTGGCTAAATGCTAATTAGTTATATCTTAACATCATACACCAGAGAAAGATTTTTGTGAAAAATAGGGATTTATGGAAGTTGCAATGCAGTCAGCCTTGCCTACTGGCAGATGGACTGCCCAGGTCGTAAAAATGGACCTTGGAGGGCATCTTCAACACTCAGAGAACGTTAGTGTACTAGGTCAATAGCCACTTGTAAAATAAATCCAATAGTGCTGTTTAAGAAGTGATGCATAACCCATGACAGATGTGAACGTGTAAGGATATTTGTAGGTGTATCTGTTAATTAATCTGAAGCTAAGTTTCTGTTTACCAGAGTTGTTTTTTCTTTCTGAAGAAATAATTCACCACCGTGAATCAGCTATGAAACATTTTTGGCTCTTAAATTTCTGCCTAGTATTTTTCTCTCCCACAAAAAATGAGGTTCAGTTAGAAAGGAAATAATGTTTTATAGCATTGCATCTTATTTGTTTATGATGGACAGTGTGCTATTCTGTCTGCATAATGAAATTCTTTAGTTTGTTCTTTTCAGAAAAATACAAGGACTGACCTAAGTTATATTCAAGTCACCGGAGACATAACAGATGTTGTATGAGGCCTGTCTGAAAAACTGGACTTAAAATAAATGAACTCTTTTAAGTCAAAGGGGGAGGGATTGTATGTTTTCACAGACACTTGTACTTATTGGAAGTTCAGAAATAACCTATAGCTTTTCCCTTGTTGAGGTTTTTTTCTCCTAAATCAATATTTTTTCTGAACTACTGCTGAAGTTCTTTATAATCCAAACAGTTCAAGCTTGTTTGTTTGTTTTCTTGGGAGAAAAACAAACAACTTGTGTTTTGTGAAACATTCTACCTAGAAATGAAACATTCTGCCTAGAAAGTAGGGTGTTGATCCAAAATTAATAGAAGGAGGGTCAAATGTTTTTACCATTTTTTCTATATAAATTTTATTGTGTGATTTCACTATAAATCATGCAATTTTTAAAGGATGTGGCTGTATTTACCCAAAACCCTTGCACTGGCAAAGGACAGAATAAGCCTTTTTAATCTCTGGAATGAAAATGCAATATTTGTGTGTTTTTTGAACCCACATCTAGCCACATGAATTTTTTGAGGCTCAGTTGTGTGGCATCCAAGTGTGTAATTTATTCCCAAATGTTGAGGAGTCTTTTTTGGTCTTTGTATGCAACTTGCGGGATAAGTTGTTAAGAGAGGTATATTATGTCTAAAATCAATTTATGGTTTCTGAATTTTATTAATCTATTCTTCCATTTGTTTGCTTTTATTGCTTTCACCAGTTAATGGAACCCCAAGCAGTCAGTTATCTACCCCAAAATCTACAAAGTCCTCCAGTTCTTCACCAACAAGTCCAGGCAGCTTTCGTGGACTCAAGGTAAGTAGAAAAGAACCGTAGAAACCCCTACATTCCATTATTCATTGAATGTGTTCAGTGGTGCTGAAGGAAAAAAAAAAAAAGAAAAAGGAAAAAGTTATAATTTTATAGGATAGCCTTGCTAGTATAATTTTTGCTAGTATGAAATGGAGAACAGATCCAAAGTAAAATTTTTGTATTCTATCTGGTTAGCAGGGTTTGAACTCTCAGCTCAGGAGAGGCAGAGGGTGGTGATGGCTTGAATATGCCAATTTGCCCTCTAAATTTTCCATTGAAATCCTCTAAGTAATTTATATTCCTTCAGCCTATATAAATGTAGTATTCTCTTTTCAATATCTTACAGTCTCGTAGCATTGCCTGAATTTCATCTAAAGCACCCTTCTTCATCTGTGGCACACAGTTTCACCCCTTAATGCAGTCTCCTGCCTGAAAGCATTTGAGGAGTTCCTCTGGGAGCAGCCTGATGTCTGGCAGATTTTTCTGTGTTGCACTAAGAGAATTCCCTTCCTCTCCCACTTAAAAAATGGTGACATTTACAGTTCTTGGAGACTGCTCTGTGCCTTTTGCTCAGTAAAATAAAAAGAACAGTCTGGAGCACAGTTGAGCGTCTTATTGCTGTATTTGTGCAGCTGTCCTTTCAAGGAGAATTTTCTTATGGAATCATCAATTGCAGCCTTTCTTGAAGCAGCCTGGATGGTTTGCACTGATTATTCTCATCAAGTAATAGCTCCTATTGGTGAACTCCTATTTGTGAAGAGGCTGCATAATTCTGTGGAAAACTGTTTTGCAGTTAAGAGACTGGCTAAAGGACGTGATTTGAATAGGGCTTAGATTTGGGTTTTGACATGCTAATTGTTATCAAGTCTTTGTTTTGCAAGGAGTAATGGCACTGGTTTCTGCCAGGCTTCTGTGATAATTCTGACGAAAGATTTTATTTCATTAATTTATTTAATATTTAATTTATTTGTTTAATTTTTTACTTTTTATTGCTTGGTTTAATTATGTTTGAAGTTATTTGGTTCATTGAGGTAATTTACTGTTGTTCTCTGTCTTTATGTTGTTGTCCTGTACCATCCCATAGCTACTCTTTATCCAAAGCAACATAGTTTAGCCTTTCTCCTATAAAGCATTTCCAAGAGCAGTAATAGTTCTGACACAGGGAATTAGAGCTGTGTGTCTTGAAGTCTATCTGGATAGCTCCACTATGGAGCTTATAGTAGAGGACACCAAAATCATCGGCCTTAGGCTCTCAGCTGCTCTGCACTGTATTTGACAACTGCTCTTTTGTCTGTCTTTAATGAAATTACAAGTTTAGAAACTAGATAATTTGCTTGTTTTTTTCTACTGCTGTCCTGTCTGCTTTTAGCTGATTAAAGCTCCATTAAGACAGAAATAATTCTGATAGCAACAAGCAGTTCTCACTGAAGTAGACATGTCCTCTTTCCCCTTCACTGTCTGTTTCACTCAAGTAGGCTCTTGTATTTTTTCAATTTGGAGTATAATTGATGCTGGATACTAATGGGGTTTTGTGTCAAGTAGTTCATCCCCATATGACCAATGAAAACAGC
The DNA here is from genome assembly GCA_013396775.1 of Cephalopterus ornatus. Lineage (NCBI taxonomy): Eukaryota > Metazoa > Chordata > Aves > Passeriformes > Cotingidae > Cephalopterus > Cephalopterus ornatus. Next base: position 125,693 of record VZRE01001189.1, read on the forward strand.
AAAAACACTCAGCAAAAACTAAGCATCTGAGACCTGACGTGTTACTGAAGTAGTGAGTACCTCTTGGTGTATTCCATTAGGATGCATCTGTTCAGTAGGAGTATCCCAGCTGTGCTCCTGAGACTAAAAGATAGGGAATGTTATCTGGTAAATCACACAGTAAATTCCAAAAGGATCAAATGTGCTGTTCAGTCACACTTGTTTCTTGATTATGTTCTACTGGAATGACTCTCTTGAGGAAGTATCAACATAAAAAAGCAGATTCTTTAAAGAAACTTTTTTTTTTTTTTTGGTAGAATTGGTTTTGGTTAGACTGATGAGGAAAACAGAGAAAGCAGGGAACAATTTTATTATTTTGAGATTACTACTTTCCCCCTGTTGTTAAGTAGTTCCTTGTTGCCAAAACTGCATTGCTGCAAAGACAAGCAGTTTGGCTTCCTGCAGTTGTATAAAGAAGGCACCATGACTACAGCTGAATGAAAATGTAGATATACATACCATGGCAGAGAGTGACAGAATAAGGTGTATTTAAGAGTTTTCTGCCTTTGGGAATGCAATAGTTTGAGTGATTTGTTGTGTAGAAATCATATATGTTTATTTTTGTAGAAGATGAAACAGCAGCACTTAATGGTTTTATAGGAGCTTGAGGCAACAGATAAAAGGGAACAAATCAGGGTTGATGTTTCTATTACCTGTAAAGAGCAGAGCACCAGAGCAGCTGCTGTACTTTAAAAACTGTTTTATTTGAAGAGCCAGAGCAAAATAAAATATTTTACTGTAGGTTAGAACCCAGCTAAGCTTTTTGTAGTTTGACAGTCAACGCAGAGCTTAAGTGATAGTGCTGAACATCAAGACAGTCAGCTTGCAAAAGATACTGATTGCAGCAGCAATTTTTGCTCAGTCTCAGACACGGAGTCCCACATCATATTCTCTGAATGCCACTTTTCCTTCAATGTGAAAGCTCTTCAGTCCCCAAGGATTCCTTCTGCTTCACAACACTTTATAAGAAGAAGTGGTATGTTCAGGCACAGAGAGTTCCTCTCAGGAAACACTCCTCATGAACAGCTTATCTTGAGAGAAAATGGCTTTCTTTCTGTCCTTTTTAGCTCTTCCAGCCAGAGTGCCTTTGTGCTATTAATTACATATAGTAAGCCATTTTGATATCCAGCCTTTGCAGAGGATTAGTCCAAGGTGAAGATTTAGATATAGAAGTTAACAAGTATGGGCATGAAGTAAATGACAACTCTGTAAATATTCTTCTTTGATGAAATGTGCTGAGTTTCTGGTTCTTCTATTAAATTTCCATAGAGATAAAATCTAGTTCATGGGTTAAGAAATAATGGTAATAGAGCATTAGGTGGCATGACATAACTGACTGAGAGGAGCCCTTTTGCTGTTCTATGGGCAAGTGACAATTGAAAGGTTTAACATTTTTCTCTGGTTCTAAGTTCGCATTTTTATGCAATGCTGTTAGGGGTAATTTGACTTTTAGTTCTTCTAGTGCATCTGTTACTATGCACAATTTGTAGCATAAAAGTCATCCAGAGACTAGATTAAATTTAATATTTTGGAAAGTGGTGTCATAACTTCCTTATGCTAAATTGGGTGTGCTTTATTGTCCCCTCTTGAAATTAAGTACCACAGTGTCTTGTAATCTTTTTTAAAAAGAAAATAAAATTTTACAAATAAAAAAGCTTTACAGTTGAGGCCTTTCTTATAATCCCAATTGTGTTTAGTGGCATTGTGTTTGAATTTGTCTTGATATTATTAGTTTTGCAATTGATTGACCAAATGACCGAAGTGAAAGGGCATTACAACCTGATCCAACAAATAACTTAAGTATGCTTAACTTTCAGCTATTGTGTAGTCCCTTTTACTTCAATGAGGATGTTAATGTACTTAAAGTTAAACATATGCTTAAGTGATTTGAAGGATTAGTGCCTATCTTCATCAAGGTTTCCAATCTCCTCAATTTTGTTCACATGTGCTTTGTGGGTAGTTGCATGTTAAGAATATTTACATGCGATCATCCAGCCTAGTGACGTAGGTGCCGTAGCAGTTCATAGAGGGGCTCTTTAACTGATGCATTTGTTGAATTTACAATTCAGCATCTTTTTTGCCCGTGCAGTGGAGAAAAAGAGTTGGCTAATTCGTGCTGGTAGGGAAACGGAGGTATTGAGCTTACTGTCAAGTCCTTTCACCATTCTCATCAGCTGGCTACATGCTTTACATAATGTGATGGACCTCAAAAGTATCTCTAGAAAAAGGGTAAATCTTTATCTGGTTCTTCAGAATAGTGCAACAAAGTGCATGATATATCTATATGCCCTACCATATACGCTCACATTAATGGAGGCATAATCACTATATTCTAATTGGCTATTGTATTTTTTAAAGCAGCTTCTCAGTACGGTTGGGTTACTACAGTGTTTAAGTATCACTTAAAAAATACAAAGTTTCTGTCTTACAGATTATGTTACTATTGCTCATTATAATAATAAATACTGGTCAACATCTCAATGAAATATTATATAAATAATGTTTTCTTTCCGTTCAGAATATGTTTTAGCCCTTTCTTCCTGCAGCCTGTCAGGATGAATTACAGTGACACTATCGAAGTGTCCCCAGATTTCAGAGAATACTTCTACAGTTAATTCAGTTTCACTAAAATATTCATAGTCTACAGTTAGATTCATCACCAGTTTGAATGTTTTCATAAAGGCACAGCTGCTTTGAGAATACCAAGGAGTTTTTCTGAAGGTATGAGAGTTCCCATTCCTTTCTTAGTCTTCAGATGAAAGATCAAACACAGCAATGTTTGATCAGAACTCAAGGAAAGGTTAGCAATAATAGACTTACTTTTTCTAAGTTCGGCTAGATGAACTTCGAGGGTATTACAATAATAATGTTTGTGTAGGTGTCCCGTGTTTCTGTCTGCATTTTTCCAGACACAAGGATGTGGGTCTGCATACATCTGTGTATGTGTGTACCTTACAGTTTAGTCTCTTCAGCACTTCATGCATGTGTACAGAGCAATGTATACAAGAGCTCTGGCAACCTGGTGGCTAAAGTCCTTCATTCCTCTCTAGACATGAAAGGACAGACACAGGAAACATTTAGATGGATGCTCCAGAAGCCACCATCCCATTTAGCTACCAAGGAGTTAGGTATTTCCTTTGATATGGAAAAAATCCCCAAATGTTTCCACAAACATTTGTGTCATGGATAATTAATTTAATCCAGAGTGCAAAGATTTGCCAGCTAAGGTACCATTCCACTTCAAAAGAATATGGGTTTATATCTGTGGATCCTTCCTCACACTCTCTCTCATGAGACAAAGAATAAAATCCCACCACATGTATAGTTGTGGCAGAGCTAGGGTTAAACCTGCCATTTCAGATTCTGATCTAACACCTCAGCCACAAGAGCAGCAATAATTTTATTTTTTTTTTTTATTCCTTTTAGCTTTTTTCCTGTTAGTGTTTGCTTTCTTGTAAATATTATGGTAAGAAGGAATGTGCCCAGTCATGCTCTGCCCTGATTACCAGACCGAAGGAAGTTGGAAATACAGGCTAGATATTCCCATGTATTGTCACTCACTGAGTACCCAAAATAGATTACTAATATTTTAGGCTGATGACTAATACTTTACAGTGAGTGATCTGTTCTGTTAGCGCTGCTTCATGCTTGAAAATGTGACTGGTTATAAAACTGACTTGTGATTTTGCACAAATGTCATTTAACCCAAATGTCCTTGTTCCTGATCCTTGTTAAATAAATAGATAACTCAGAAAGACAGCAGCATTACCATAGCCTAGTTTTAAGTTATTATTAAGGAGCAGAGTAGTAGCTGACCACTTGCTGTTTGATGCTACTCGTGTGCCAAATGCTAGTAAACTTCATTGTTTTAGAGGCTCTGCAAAACTAAGTGGTACAGCTTATAGTTACTGTACCTTTAGCTGATTTGGCAGCTCAGCTGCCATTAGAAACTTAAGCATTCATTAGCATTTCATGAGCCTTTAGACAATATCCCTATCTGTCAGTTCAGTTCTTTCACTGACAATAGTGTTAATGATTTAAAATATTCAGCAGTGTAACCAGACAATGTCAGCTAAAACGGAAAATGCTGCATTTGCATTCCCGGTGTCGTGAAAAGCCATTTCAACAGACACTGAGCTTAAGGCAGAGAAGCATTTTAATCCTTTATGTGGTGAGTGGTGAGCTACTATAATAGCCCATGAAGAAAACAAGATATGGAACTTCACAGAACAGCAAGAAATTTTACGTAGAAGAGGGGGAATGATCTAAAATATATTTTAATTTTATGGAGCATACATAGCTGTAATGGGAGAGCTTATAAAAGTGGTGCATAGAACACAGCCAGTACATTTTACTATTTATGGCATTCATTCCTATGCCTCCACCCCCTTTTTAAAATAAAAATTTATTGCTGTGTGTGTCCCTGGGCAGTATGACAGGATGACTATAAGTAGAATCCTGAAGATTCCTGAAGATGTAGTACCAATTAAGTTTTTAGTGCAGGAAAATTAGTTTTCTTCAGCCGTCATGCTTCAAAATCATTTAGATATTTGTTTTTTACAATGTCATAGTTACTAAAACTGAATCTATGTCTGGATGCATATCACACATCTAACTTGAAGTGCTTGTAGATGTGATGAATCTTAATATCTAAAACAACCTAAAATATAGCCTGATAGATTACTAAATAAATCTGATTATCGTAGATGTACCTGACCACCTGTGACAAAATTCTCTTCTTTGAATGAAAACTGGTAGGGCCATGCAAACATTTCTTTATTACCTTCCTAATATGTTACAGTCCTACTCTAAAGAGAGCACATAGTGATGGAGTTCAGGTAGGGAAACCTGAGACCGTACCATCTCTGAAGAGATGTGTTAGACTGCAGCATGACAGCGTGTGATTGCTGCACTGGCCTCTTGAGGTTGTCTGGAGGTGGCTGCCTCCGGCTGACATGAAAACGTGTGCAGAGTTTATTGTCATGATCCTGTGTAGAATGAGGAGGGAATGTTGCCTCGACACAGCTGACTCTGTTGTGTATAGATGGAAGCAGGTCCAGCTGGAAGGAATTTTCTTTGGTGTTTACTCAAATCTGTTCAACTACTTATCTAAATAGGAATATTGGGACTGAATCTTAAAATGATGTAAGTGATGATGTATTCTTATGACGATGAGGTGTGAGGAAGCAAGAGTAAAAATAAAATGGGAGTAAAAAGTAAACTGATTTGGTGTTTTTAAGGTGGGTTTTTTTCAACTTTGCTGCTTTTTTATATGGCTCTTTCTTGTGATTACTTGTGATAAGAAATAAAAAGTTGTTGTGTACATCCATAGATCTCTCCACATGGTGGATCTTCTTCCAATGTGAATGGCGTACCTGAATCACTCCGTTGCCAGAGTCCTGAAGGTAGGACACCAGTAACTGCTAACAATCCCTGCAAAAATTTTATTGTAGGCGACAGCTGGTTTAGCACTTTTAGGTGGTTCCTGATGACTCCAAATCCTTTTCTGTTCTGAGATGTTTGACACCTTGTCGACAAACTTATTGCTAGAAGAATTGTTGATCACATTTTATACATGAAGGCAATAAAGATAGGAAACAAATTTTGTATATTTTTTTGTCAAGTGGTAGCATATTAGTGGACCCTGCTCTTCAATAGTCACTGTTAGGAATTTGATTTTGACCTGCAGTTATCACCAGAAATGTGTTTGGGGCTGGACTGAAAGAGGAGCCCTCTTCAAAAGAGCTGATTGTACTTCAGGTAGAACCACTGGCCTATCAACTGACCTTATAGTTTCCTTATCTCTTTAAAGCAATGTTAATTATTTTTAAATTTCATTTTAGAGTATGGTTTTTATTTTAAAAATACTGAAATAAGTGCCTATCAGCATTACTTGCACTTTGGATGTTTCAGCAGCAGCCATAGGAACTTGAAGGAAATCAGCAGATAAAACTTTTTGGGTCTTTTACGTGCATTGCAGATGAATTTTATTTGCATTATTACTTTGAGCTTGGAAAAAGGTGTTTCAAAAAAGTAATTGGAGCTTAAAAAATTTTAGACTAAGAACTTCTAACTGCATTCGTTACTTTTAGAATATGCCTATGCAAAACCATAGTAAGAATTGATTTATGTGTTAAAAGGTCAAACAACTTCGGGTTTATCTTGTTCTTTCTTACATTTGAGATAAAACCAAGGGAATAAGCAGTGAAGAAAACAGCTTACTTTTAAGTTTTGCTTTGCATTTGTGACTGTTCTGTATCTGTGGAACCCATTGGGAATATATTGCATCCTGCTGACACTTCAGCTTACATTATTGACTTTTTTCTTTTTTTCAGGCGTGAATGGAAACAAGTTCTCAGGGTCATCTACCATTCTTGAGAAGTACAAAGTGGGGAAGGTGATTGGTGATGGCAATTTTGCTGTTGTAAAGGAGTGTGTAGAACGGTGAGCAAGGAAACTGTTCAGTACTGCTGTTTATTTTACTGGATAAAGCCCTGTGCATTGTCATAATGTCTTAGAAAAATGTTGGAAATGAAAGCAAAGAGCGGCATACACATACGCAAAGATATGCATACCCTTCAGGAGAAACAGGCACAGTGAAATATGCAGAGCTTCCTATGTATTCTTCTAGCAAAGGAATGTGAGAACAGCAGAGAAACAATTCTATACCAAAACCAAAGGGAGGTATCACCTTCTAATGGTGACTCTTAAGGAAACCTCACAGATCTTCAAGAAATCCCTCACACTACAGATGGCTGTGGGTGACAGAAAATTGTATGTGGCACCTAAACAGTCTTTGAGAGCCCCCCCTTCTTCTTCAGCACTTCTGCTGCTCTAATGTCCCTACTGCCTGCTGCTTACATGATTTTTCACAGCTTTCAGTATACTGTGGGTAAAGCATTCTTAAAGGCGTGCAGTTGTTGGCTATTAGCCTGTGCTACTGGCTGCCTTGTGCTTGCTCCTTCTGTGAGGTACTGGGATGAGGAGCCAGAGACTTTGCAAACGGACCCTTCAATATACCAGACCCTGAAATATTCTTGTGCCTGATTTCCCATGGGGTAGACAGGATACCTTTACAGACCTGTGCTCTATTACTGCCCTTCCTCTGAAAGCTTCGTGTCACACTTTGCTGCTAGTGCAAACATAACAGATGATTTGACTGTCACTTTCTCAGTGTATTTTTTTAGAACCACCTTCTGCTATCTTCATCAATCTGAGAGCTATGTCATTTCTTAAATATTATGAGGAATCCCCGGCTTGTTTGCAAATACTGGGAAAATGCAGCAAATGACTGTAAAAACCATAAAAGTTACAGAAACAGTTTCTACTGTTTGATCCTTGTCTGCTGGTTTTATTAAAAGGAAAGGAAGGTACTTATGAATGGAAACATCTCATTCCAGAAGTGAGGTTATACTAGCAGGTCCGTAGTTCCCTGGGTCTTCCCTCATGCCCTTCTTGTAAATTGGAATAACACTGGCGAGCTTCCAGTCAACAGGGACCTCCCCAGACTCTTAAGACCTGTGGTAGATCTTTGAGCCAGGTCCTGCCATGATATTTGCTAGGTCCTTCACTTCTCTGGGCTGAATCCCATCAGGCCCCAGGGACTTGTGAGCATTCAGCTGATGCAGCTGGTCCCTGACAATTTCAGTGTCAGCAGATGGAAGGTCACTGCTTGCACTCTTGTGGTCCTCTGACTCAGGAGTCCGGGCAGCCCCATGTCTATCAGTACTGCGAAAGACTGAGGCAAAAAAAAAAGCATTGCATGCCTTTGCTTTATCTAAATCTCTATTAGTCAGGTGACAGTCTTCACTAAGTATGTTTTCTTTAGATTTCCCTTTGCTATTGACATACTTCAAAAAGCCTCCTTGTCTGACACAACACTGACCAGTTTCAGCTCTAACTGTGCTTTGGCCTTTCTTGTTTTCTCCCTGCATGTACGACCCACAGCTCTGTAATCTTGCTGTGAAGCCTGACCTTGCTTCCAAAGATCATACAACTTCTTTTTCCTTTTGATCACCAGAAGGGATTCCTTGTTCAGCCAAGCTGGTCTTCTGCTCTGCTTGCTTGACTTAGAACACAGTGGAATTTCCTACCCCTGTGCTTCTGAAAGGTGGTTCTTAAAAACTGACCAGCAGTTGATCCTCAAAACAAGATACAGGGTACTCTGATAAAAACTCTGTGAATAACTTAGTTTGCTTTCTTGAAATCCAGCAAAGCAACCCTTTTCTCTCATTACACCAAAAATTTTAAACTCAACCATTTCATGATCACTACGGCCAAGACAGACACCTACCATTACATCCCCCATGAGTCCTTCTCTGTTCACAAATAGCAAGTCTAGGAGGGCATCTTTCCTAGTTGGCTCACTGAGTACCTGTGACAAGAAATTATCTCTTACAAACCTCAAGAATTTCCAAGACCTGTTTTCACAGCAGTATGATATTCCCACTTAATGTTTGGAAAGTTTAAATCTCCCAGTAGGACAGAGGCTCCTGACACAGTAATTTCTCATCTTTGCCTACAGGATAACTCAACAGTGCTTACATCCCAACAAAGTGAACCAGTAGCAGGCACCCACTACACCATGTCCTTTGTTTTCCATTGCCCTTATCCATGCCCAGAAGCTCTCAACCACATCATCACTGACTGTAAGGGCTGTGCAGTGAAACCTCTCCCTTACATATAGTGCAACACCTCCACCTCGCTGCCCTGCCTGTCCCTCCTGAACAGGCTCCTGCCTTCCATCCCAGCACTGCAGTTTTGGGACTCATTCCAGCAGGTCTCACGAACAGCAATGATATCACAGCTCTGAGATCTAACCAGCACTTCCAGTTCATCCCAGTTGTTTCCCATACTGCGTGTATTGGTGTGCAAGTATTTCAGATACACTAATGAGCTCTTCATGCTCCTGGGAGCAGTGCAAATGTTCCCACTGGCATTGCCATCCTTAGGTGATGCCAATCCCAACCCTTGGCTTGCCTGCTATAATCCTGTTGGTATCCCCTTCCCCCATCAAGTCTAGTTTAAAGCTCTCGCAGTCGACTCCCCCAGAAATGCCCGAAGATGCATTTTCCCCATTGGGACAGGTGGATCCCCCTCAGGTCCCAGCATACCTTGTGTCTCAAAGGTTCTTTCCATGGTTTAAAATCCCAAAGTTTCAGCTCAAGCACAAGATGAATGATGCTTCACAGTGTTTTCTTATGCACCCTGAAACTGGCCACACATCCTTTGTTATTTATAGAGCGAACAACATTCATGAAAGATAGCAGATTAAAAGCAGATAATATATTATTTTCAGAAATATCAGCTGTGCGTTTTGGAAATTGCTTAAGTCTGCTGGAAATGGGACAAGGGGTGCGAGGTCACTGGGATTTCAAAAATGTCATCTGTGCTTTTTGGAATGAGGAAACTGGACTAGAAAATCAACCTTCCAATTGTAAAAAGAAAAAGAAAAAAAAAAGGCAAAATTGAACTTAAACATCTAGTTTTGTATGTGATCAAATCTTTAGTGAATCATTAAATGAATTTTATAAAAAATAAATAACAATAAATTGCTAATAATAACAGTGAAAGAGGAAAGGCCAACCATAACTGCTTCTCTTTTAATTCATATTAATTCTACTTAATTTCTAATAGTGTGCTAAGAAGCCTTAGTTGGGGAGCTAGGATCCTGTTATACCAGCTGTTCTACAAAAAGAATAAGGGGGTCTCTTTTGTAAAGGGTGCCTATATATCTGTATATAACGACATGAGTCAACAGATGGGCACTGACAGCTCGACAGAAGAATACCAGAAACCTGTCAGACAATGCTGGTGTATGATGCGCTGTGGTATTAGCACAGAAATTGTGTGGATTATATCCAGGGGTTTTTTTTCTTAGGTGCTCTAGTAGGGGACATTTGCAAGAGGAAGCTGGTCGACGAATGGCTCTGTGATGTTAACTCCTCTTTTCTCACAGCATAAGTGCCAAAGGTTTACTAAGTGGATTTTGCTGATCAGTTGTTTGCAGGCTTTCAGATATAATTTATAGTATAATGCACAAATTGTGATTCTGAATTACATGCTGTATTCATAGTAGATTTTACATCGGGCCTGTAATATGAGAGGATGGCATTTCACAGATACCATTTAGATAAGGCTTCTATCTAAAGACCAAATCAGGTTGTAACTATGACAACCTTGCAGCTACAGCTGCACTTTCGGGGAAGAGATTCTCTGCTGCGTTTTTTCAGTAATGCATATATGGAATGTTAGATGTTAATTCAGTTCCTTTTTCTGTAAGGTACTGATTTGGACTAGTTTTATCTAATGCCAAAAATTACCCTGAAAGTGTAAAAACATGCCTGCCTTTTGCTTTTGTAACTACCTCCTGTTTTTGCTGTACATGCCAGTGGTGTTCTGATGCACACTGGAGTCTGTAGGCACTGGCACAATACAAAACAGTAGCAACAGGGTCTTACGGCATTTTCTTTCTGATGTTCATCATTAATATAAGTAGTAATTTCTTCTTAGTTTAAAAAAAAAATTACATTGTGTTTCTTTTTTCTTTCATTTTTTCCCCTTTTGGAGAAATGGAGATTTTTATTGTTTAAAGGGACAATAGACAAACAAGAGCTCCTTTCTGCGAGAGAATTTACCAAAAACAGTAATCCTTTTTACTTTGTATATAACCATCCTCTCAAATTCATGGGACTTTAGATGACTGCTGTAGAATTCAACAGAATGCTTTAAAAAAAATAAAGGAAGAATGAAATACAAAAGCTCAAAATCAATGCCTAATAGATTCTACAGGATTTTAGACTACTCTGTAATGAACTGTGGGGTTTTAGCTCTGCTGAATCCTATTGAATTTTTTTACTAGGATATCAGTCTTTCTTCTGCTCACTTACACATATATGTGTATGATTTTTATCTTTTAAAGCTCACCAGTTGAACAAAGCTAAGTGGAAGGCTGAAGGCAAATTTTGCATGTTGCATTAAGGAAGTAACAGAATCGTGCCTGGTCACAAAGCAGAAATTGCAGCTGGATCCTGGGACTAATACACCAAGTGAGCCAGGTTGTGGTAGTCAGGGAAACAGCAGGCACAAATGCTGCTGAGAAAACAAAAACCAAAATCAAGCCCATTCTGTGAATTTTCTGTGAGCAATCTCGGTGGGTCGCGACATTCTGTTACGACGACGTATTTACAGAGAATGCCACAATTTGTTGATCGGTTTCTAATTAATGGCTCTCGTGTTTTTCTTGCTAGATCCACAGGAAAGGAGTTTGCCCTGAAGATCATAGACAAGGCTAAATGCTGTGGGAAGGTAGTGTACAACAATTTGCATGTATACAGAAGCAGCACTAGCAGCTGCTCATTAGTCATAAATGGTGGGTGTATTTGGGTTTTCTGACTATTTTCAGAATATCGGTTTAACAAGATGATAATGTATCCAAGAAGCAAATAATAAAAGCAGTAAGTGCTAGTCTACTAAATAACAGAGTAAAAAGCAAACTAATTGTTGTCTATTTTGTTGGACAGAAAAAAAAATGCTAATATGCATCCAAAATATATTGAAATTATTTTGATCTGTAAAATATGAGAAAGGAAATTTGTAGCTATATTTGTATTTATGTAATTCCCATCCCACTCTGCCTCTTATTTTTGTCTTTTTATGGCTGTACATGCTCCTTTTATAGGCAGAACATGAATTTGGAAAGAAGTTTTTGCAGCCATTTCTTTCTGTTTACATACTCTTACCATCCTGTATCAACAAGGATCTCTTGAGTTCCTAAACATTTTCTTTTAATTCAAGCTTAAAAAAAAAAATAACAATATCCAAAACTGTCTCTTCAGCAGAAGAGCATCTCATATAATGAGCCCAGTTCTGGGCTCCTCAGTGTAAGAAAGACGAGGAGCTACTGGAGAGGGTCCAGTGGAGGCTACAAAGATGATGAGGGGTCTGGAGCATCTCTTTTGAGGAGAGACTGAGGCAGCTGGGCTTGTTTAGTCTGGAGAAGACTGAGAGGGGATCTCATTAATACATATAAATATCTCAAAGATGGGTGCCAAGAGGATGGTGCCAGACTCCTTTTGGTGGTGCCCAGCAATAGGGCGAGGAGCAATGGCCATAAACTAAAGCACAAGGAGTTTCACCTCAACATAAGCAAGAACTTTTTTCCATTGAAGGTGGCAGAGCTCTGGAACAGCTGCCCAGTGAGATCGTGGAGTCTCTGGAGACATTCCAAACCCACCTGAATGGCATTCCTGTGTAACTTGCTCTAGGTGACCCTACCTAGATATCTAGTCCCTTCCAACCCACACAATTCTGTGATTCTGTGAAATAGCTATCTGAGAGTGTCCCATCCCTTCTTTCCTTTCCTCATGAGTATATTTTTAAAAAGGAAGAAAAACAGACAACCTACAGCCAAGAATGTAGACTAAGCATTGGAATAGATAATACAGTAGAGTATACTTCTGTTTTCACTGCTTTGATATATCTTAAAACCAACGTGCTCTTAAGGAACTTAGGAATTAAATGGATCATGACTTAGTGTTAGCTAAAAGATCTCTGAGCCACAGTATTTATTAACAATCAAATTCTGCGTTGAAGTCTCTTCCACAGTAGGCAATACACCATTCTTTCAAGAAGGGCTGAAAAGATGGACTTTTTGATCCAGATACCTTATTTTTTTTATGTAAATGACTGACTGAAATGATTCTGGAGGTATCTTTGTAACCAAGTCAGGAGTCTAAATCAAAGGTACCCTTTTTGTTGATTACATGGTGCAACTGCTCTGAAGTGTCATTCACATCTCCAGATGCCGAATGTGTCCTTGTAGGAGGATGTATCAAGTCTGTGTGACATTCTTTGTTTGGTAAAGAGCTGTATGATGCTGTGATGACTTCCTTTAAGCAGAGGTGTTAAAACAGAAATGTTTTATGTATACAGATTTAAAATCACGTGTCAGGTGCTAAGAGATCAATGTTCCAGCCTTCGCATTGTTTTATCTCATAATCTCCAGGTTTATCTAGAAAATTTAGAAAGGAATCTTAAAAATGCATAACCATGAGAAAAAGTACTAAAATTGCCTTTCTGAGATTGAAATGTTGCAATTTCTTCGGCTGTGGGGAGGATGACCCAGCGCATTCCACTGCAAACAATTTTTGGATGATGTGTGCAGCTTGCAACTTTAGATGGTGTTTATTATTATCTGAGTCAGCTGCTTAGTTATCACAAATTAGAATCGTCTAGAGATAGATACAGTAGAGTTTAGACATATTTTCTCTATGTCTTTCTCCTTGCTTTAAAACAAATTAAAAATCAGCTAGTTTTGAAAAGGATCTGTATCTGTATAGCTACAGACTGTTGTTAGGAAGATGTTTATACCTGTTAGGGCAGTGGCAGAACTGTCCAGGAAGAATTCCAATGGAGAAAATAATTAAATTTTGCTACAGCTTATTCTTCCCTCGCTTAGTTTCACAGGCCCCTGCCGTGAAAACACCCATCTGGGCCAAATATGGGTGACTTGAATGTTGCTCCTTAGCAGCTAATCTTGGATGTCCTAAAACTTGAATCCAGGTTGACTATTGTATTTTCCACACATGGCTTAAATGTTAATTACACAGTAATTTCACTGTAAATAAATCATATTAATTTAAACTGAAGCATATATATTGCACTATCCAGGAAAAACATCATAATTACTTTTAAAATTACTGGTTTTTTTATCTGACAAAATAGAGCAAAACAGTGGGGCGGTTGAAAATAAAGAACCACATATTAGTCAGCATTTTAAACAGTAGCTCAACAGCATTTCAGGGACTTTTTAAAAAAATTATTATTATTTTAAACGTTAGTTATTTCTGAGCTTTATTTAAAGCCGTTAACAATTTTAGTCAAGTGAAACAAAGAAAGCACAGATAAAGTGTCTTAGTCGTAGTTGATGGATGTAATAAATTTAATAGGCTATCTGTTCTTTAGGTAGAAAAAGCTATAATAATATTCGAGTTTTTGCTTGGACCCTTAATGTTAGTTTTAAATTTACAGGCTTCCATCCCTAAGGCTTAGTATGCTGTGGCTGTTCACTTCTGTCTGGTGATGAGATTCAGCATTGTGTTTAACAAAATTGCTTCATGTTTGTTTGTTTGTTTGTTTGTTTTTTTCTCCAGAGCACTTTGCTTGGAGCAGACATATGTTTGTTCAGAATGACAATTGATGCTCTTTCAAACTGAATTTCCGAGGTGTGACTGTTTAACCCGTATATGCCGCACCACACTCTCACGAAATGAGATGCACACGTGGCATGTGGTTTCTGAGTTATGTAGCCACATTGAGCTTTGGCAAAAACACAGTGCATCCGTAAATAACCTTGGAAGAGGAAGGTGAAGTAGCACAAGATCTTCAGTCACTGCCTATGCACAGTGGATCACATCTCCTTCTCATGCTCTGCTCACAAATGCATGAAGTGCATGCTACTAATCGGTGCATTAAACATGAATAAGTTCCGAGTCCAGTGACGTGATTTGTTATCTGCCCAAGTGTGAGGGTGCTCGTGTTTTATGCAAGCATTGGTATTTATTTTGCAGTGAAGCTAAATACGGCTGTATTCCAATATTTATAAAGGAAAATTGAAATCATTCTTTCACATGAAAGGGGCATGCAATTTTTTTTTGCTCTCCAGTGTTAACCATGTGCTAAAATGTTCCAGAAAACAAGACATTTGAAACTGATTTGTTCTTGAAAGCCATTACTTCCTCAGAAGTATAGGGAAGGGGAAATTAAACACAATCTGTGTGCTGTTAAGCTGTTGGAGTCACAACGATTTAACTGAGCTATTACACATTTTGCAGATTGTAAATCTGAACATACATATAAAATGAACTGAAGTCTGTAATCAAAACAGTTATAATATTTTTTTCTTGTATATATTCTACAACTTTTTTAAAAAAAGAAATAAAGTCCTTGAATATAAATCCTAGGTAATCTGTCCTTGAGTAACCTACACTAAATGAGAGGGGAAGGCTGGAGAGGATCAAGAGCATATTAACTATTGATGAGGGGTGACAGGTTACAATGATCCAGCTTGGGGGCAGAAAGGTTCTGAACTTAGTTTCACCTCATAATACCCACATAAGAATATAATCTGCACTTCCTGAATTGCTGTCATGTTCTGGAGTCTTTTTTCTATCCCATTGGTTATCTGTGTGAAATACAGTATTTTAAATTAAATGTGGTCAATGATGAAATACAACTTAAAATCCAGCATCTGACAATAACCCTCTACTATATAAATTAAACAGCAAAAAGGGTGCTCTCTGATCAAGTGATCAGCTGATCAAAGGAAAAATGAATTGACAATTTCATGTCTGTTCAGATAAACTTCCCCATCCTGTTCTGAACAGGAACACCTGATTGAAAACGAAGTGTCTATTCTGCGTCGAGTGAAGCATCCAAATATCATTATGCTTATAGAGGAAATGGACACCCCGACAGAACTCTATCTGGTGATGGAGCTGGTCAAGGTAAGACTAAGGGGGCTTTATTTATCCTATTTGAATTCTCTGTGTTGGTGTCAAATCTGAGCAGTGTCTGGGAACACTGAGATCTTGGGAGACATAATCATATAAGATTTCAGTGGCATTTATGATTAAAAATGCTCTTTTCGATCAATTATATTAATGGAATTTATCTCTCTGCAGTTGTAATTAGATTATTAACACAGATTTGAGGTAATTTTGCAATGTGCACAGTCTAGACAGAAGTGGACAGTGGTTTTAATATCATGTTTAAAATGTGCAGGGCTGATAGTGACGTGCTTTTACTAACAGAACACTTGCATTTATTTCACTAATATACTTATTTAATAATTTGCCTTAAAGAAAGTAATGAATTTATCTCTCTGCGATAAATTTATCTTAACTGACAATAGATCAAACAAATATTTTAAACTCAAGTGATCATCATCCAAGAAAATTAAAACTCAAAAAAAATCTCATCTGGTTTGCTTATATCAAACGTTCATTCCCCTTATTTCCAGTTCACCAGTGAACAGATGTGCTGCTTTCATACATGCACAGAGAAAACAAAAATATTCATTTTGCTGTCACCTTGTGAGCCAAATACACAAATTGCATCAAGTTTTAGTCATGCATTCTCTTGTCTGAGTTGTGTATATACACAGCAAAACACTGCACATCAGCTTGATTGGCATGTCAGATACAAATATTATACAGCAGCAGCAGCACTTTTTATTTCTGTCTGAAATATTGTTAGATTCAGGAGTCCCCCCTAGAGTAGTTACCAGCCTGGGAAACCTCTAAAAAAAATGTGTGGTTGTTGAATTCATAATTTCTCTAGCCTACTCATTTCTCTTCCTTTCCAGAAGTTATTTTTATATACTATAGGCTTTTTTGGAGTTTCAAGACAGTGTGTGTTTTATATTTTAATTCATCACCATCTTGGCCTGTATTTCCTGAATTGCTCCTTCTCTTCCCTGTATATTGAAATGCTTGGAATGCCACCCACAGCTCAGACAGATCACTCCTACAGATGTATCCCGGGTAACCATCATAGAGACACCCACATAAAATTTGTTGCAATGACTGAAAATGCTGCATCAGTAACTTGCTCACATGTTGTTATGTATTCCAGGAGGAATAGGGCATCCATAAAACAGAGACCGAACAACTGACACATTCAGAAATCACCTGTAGGTTCTGCACTTTGGTGTACCATAGAAGCAATAGATTCGTTTATGTTGGAAAACACCATGCTTGTCTTGCTTGTCCTCTTCAGCTTTATTTATTTGATATTTCTGCAATATCTGCAGAAATTCAGATTTGCAGTTCAATTACAATTGCTGAATATTTGTTTGTTAAGGTTTTTATTACTGGGCTAATTTACTTTAGCCTTTACTCAAAACCAGGGCTGTTTTTCGCTATGTTAAAGGTATTACACTGATAAGATGAAGAAAAGAGAAACTATGTCCATACCTGTAGGTAATAGAAATGAGTGGTCGAGGTAGGAAGAGCAGTAAAAAGAAATCAAGATGGAGAAGATCTGTGATTTGTCCAAACTCAGACACCAGAAGCCAGGATTACAGCTGAGAATTTAATGTAGATGACCCAAGTCCCAGTCTAGTATCTTGGTGACAAGATCATCTTTCTGCAAAGTAATTTTTTTACTGTGTAACAGGAATTTTGAGCATACCTGTTGTAAAGGGAGATTTTACATGTTTTTTTTTTTTTTTTTTGGTGTGTGTGTTTTTTTAATGAAATATCATCTTAATTATTTTTCCCACAGTGATCTTTTTCCTTTCTATTATGTAGGGAGGAGATCTATTTGATGCTATCACTTCATCTACAAAATACACAGAGCGAGATGGGAGTGCAATGGTCTACAATTTAGCCAGTGCTCTCAAATACCTTCACGGTCTCAACATTGTGCACAGAGACATCAAGCCAGAAAATCTTCTGGTATGTCCCATTTATTATCAAATACTTTCTCTTACTTTGTTCTCATTAATGCAAATGCTTGTATATATAAATGTCAAGGAGCTGAGCATAGAAGAGCAGGCATATTAATTTAGAATAAGCATGTATGAAATAAATCTTCTGCCATGAGATAGCAATCACTGTAATTCGAGAGAGCTGTGCTCAAACCTGTCCTTAGACTTATCTTTATTTACATTTTGATTGGCTGCCATTTGCATAAGCAGGAGTATTGTCTCACAAAACAATGAATTTTAAAGCTATGACAATGAATTATGTATTAGTTTGCAAGTGGGAGAAAAGGTGGGCTGAGTGCCATTTCTTCCATTTCTTTGAACGATCATATGGTTACCATCTGAAGCCTTTTTTTTTTCTCCCCTTTTTCTCTCACTGTCATTGTAGGATCATCTTTCTGATGATTTACCAATATTCCAGCTGGGAATTAACTCTGTACATACATTTATTTTGTCTTAGGGGAACAGGACAAACTACTTTTGTTTTCAGCAGAGACAGAAAATAGCTGTGTTGACAAGAAGTACCATGAAGTCTGCTTTGGGAACCACTTATATCACAGTCCACAGAGGGCATCTTTCCCATTCTGTTCGCAGAGTGGGATCAGCATATGCCATTTGCTTATACACAGAGGTTACACTTGTGCATTACATACTGGATATTAGATATTAAGTGTCGTGCACTGAACAAAAAAGGCCATAATCTCCCCTGGAATGCCGGTAGCTTTCATCAACACTTGGTAGGCATTTCTTAAAATCTTCTGTGGTGTTTGTCAGTCCTGTTTAATGAGGTTGCACCTAGAGTAGGAGTCATGGCTTATCCCAGAACAGATTTTGAACTGTTACAAGGATAGGGCTACAAGCTGAAAATATTTTTTATTCCATAGTCAGTTCTTTCGCAACTAATTCCACTGACAGTGTTTGGCAATTTAAATAAGGCCTCAAATAAATTAGATTGCTTAGCAAAAGAAAGGGAGGGAAGGCTTCCCCTGGAAAATGTAGTTACAGCAACATGGCACCTAAGAGTGAGAAAATGAAGGTGGAAGTCTCACATTATCAGTGCATCTTCAAACACAGACAGTCCAAAGAAATTTTAAGCTCTCATTAGCAATTGAATCAGTTATAAATAGGCACAAATGTCCTTTCTGCCTAGAAAGCCTAAAGAGATTATTCAACAGATGCAAATCTTACTCACTGTGATTGACAGTGGCAGAAAGTAAAGATAACATACTGGTATTGAATGTAAATGCAAATAATTCCTATCAATTGCTACAAGAATTGCACGTAGTTAGGTTTTTTGCACAGGGTCATCCAGCTGTCTGAATTCTCTTTCAGAGTTTGCATTTTTAAACACATGACCAGTAGAGTTTTGAAGGTGTTATATAAAAGAGAACAAGAGTTTCCGTTTATGACATGAATTACAGAGAGGAATGAAGGAAAGTATTGCTGCCTTAGCAGTATTCAGTTGTTTGAGGAAACAAAAGAAATTCAGCCATTCTGGAGATTATGGAGTCCTACATTCTAAAAATTATATTCCTTAGAAATTACGTTAATATAAATACTTTAAGAATGAAACTGAGATTAATTTATTAGGGGGATGTTTCCTTTGTGTTGGTCTGGTTTGATTTCCTCTTGCAATCACTGTTGTGTAGCACTTTTCTTTCTATTGAAATTCAACTTCTTTCATCAATAAAACGACTCAGAGGTAGACTCAGTGCTAGATTATTTACGGGGCTTTCGGTAAGATACAGTTGGGTCTACACAGAAACCTAAACACTTCTCAGTCAGCTTCTAACGCCTGTACTGAACTTGCCTAGACTGACTAAGCACAGGGAGGACAACTGCCAATGAAATATCCAGTATAACAACTGACCACATTTATGCCAAGTTAACAAGATGTTAAACAAATCTGATTGTAGCTGCCAGTGCCATTTTAAACTCTAGGTCCTAATCAAATGAAATTATAGTATTATATTCTACTTAATAGCTTTAAAACTTCTCAGCATTCTAGGATTGGGTTTTCTTTCCCCCCCCTCTAGTTGCTTGAGGCTATGTCATGGTCTGACCTACATAGCTGGCAGACAGCTCCATTGAACACTAGCTCCAGCTGCAATCAATGGTAATAGCATTTTCCTCTTCTTTCCCTACAGGGCTGTGGAAATTATGCCTTTTTTCCCATCTTCTTGGTGTGATGATGGTTATTTTCCAAACAAATTAAAAAAAAAATGCAGATGTTCTCCTCCTCATTGTGTTTTTATTTTTCTGATTCTAGGTATGTGAATATTCAGATGGAACCAAGTCTTTGAAGCTTGGAGACTTTGGACTGGCGACTGTGGTTGAAGGACCTTTATATACTGTCTGTGGTACACCCACCTACGTGGCTCCAGAAATCATTGCAGAGACAGGGTAAGGATAAGACATAGGCCTTGTAACCAGTTATTTTTGTCAGGTAGCTCCTGTTTTAAGAACTAGAATGCTTTAAGATGGCTCTCCATCTTTTTGTAACCAAAGCACCCATGGGTATCATTCACTGGCCATCAAAGAGGCCAGTTTTTTCGCTCACCCTGATCCCAGAATTCACCCTTGCCTCCTTACCCAGCTCCCTTGGACCTGCTGGTGCAGTGGAGTTCATGGGTTTGTGCTCCCTGCCTCACCTCAGCATTCAGAGCCTGTGGCAGCTGCTTGGGGAAAAACAGACAAGCAGAACACAGTGTTCATGTTAGAAATGGAATAATTTATATTGGAAGAGGCTCCAGAGGTCACCTAGTCTAAACCTGTTCTCAGGGCAGCTCTAATTAGATCATGTTGATTCAAGTGACCTTGTTTGGGTGACACATGCTGTTTGATAACTGTTTGCTTAAATAAACAACCCCAGGTTTTGTATTAACAGATCATTGCATAAATACAAAATAATCTTTTAAAAATGATAGAATTTCACAAGTCATCCTTCCTTTTAGACCTATTAGAGCTCCATTCCATGCTATAGCTGAGTCTCGCCATAGCTGTGACCCCCTCTGAATTTGGTCTTCCTAATGGAGGGAGGTTTGTTGTATTGTTTCAGTCATTGTTCAGTGCATTTGTTGTATGGAGAAATATTTCACAGCAGCAGTGAGCTCAAATGTCAGAGGGCACTTCGTCTGCATGTTTTAGATTTTGACAAACTGAATCTACTGGATAGAAAAGAATAGAGCAAAAGACCTCTTTTTGACCTCTGGTGTTTTAATTTCTGTGCTTTGAAAGAAAAGTGCAGTTCTTTTTCCCTGTGTTACTCAAGAGACTGGAGGATTGGTGTATGTCTTGTTGCTTGGCAACACATGATAACCTTAGAGGTAGTTACTTCACTATAGGGACTGAGAAGGCACATCCTTGTCTTTTATCGTTAGTTATTCTGGGTTGGGAAAACCTTGGTAGTGACTTGAATTTGAGTATATTCAGAAGACCCTGGAGAGCCTTGAGGCTTATGGTGGGGGAAAAAATAAAAAAAGGAAAAATCACAGAATCATGGTTTCCTAAAGACTGTAAAGTTGTGAAGAAAAAGGTGCTTAGGTACAAAATACATTACCACGTAATCAGCAAGTAATTTAGACCAGATTCTCATGTATTCATGTCAATGCAATTTTTTTTTTTCATTGGAATGACTTTTTTTAAATTCAGCACAAGTAACACAGCCTTGTTTTCTCAGATACGGCCTAAAGGTGGATATTTGGGCTGCAGGTGTGATCACATACATACTGTTATGTGGATTTCCACCTTTTCGCAGGTGAGTGTCAAAGGGAAAAACAGTAAAAATAATTAAGTTCTCTCTCCCTGAGGAAGGCATCCGGGGGTGGGGGCGGGGGGGGGAAGGTGCATTAGATTGACACGTTTTCTTTATGTCTTTGTCCTTAGCTTTAAATTGTTTTCACTTGTCCTTCTTTTTAGGTTCTGGGATTAATTTAATTTATTTATTTTTCTAAGGTCGCAGCCGGTTCAGTGCTGTGTGCAGGGATGTGGGGCTGTAAGGGCAGAGCCGTTTTTCCTTTTGTCTCCCTGCGTATCCCAGCTCCAGGATCCACGGGCACACGCTGCCCTCTGGCGTTTTTGTTGGGACCCGGCGGTTCCCGGATCCGCAGTGCCAGGGTGGGGAGCGGTGGGTGGTGGTTAACCGAGGGGAGGGGAAAATTTGTTTATCCCGCGCTTTTAACCTTGTTAGTCTTTTTGGTAAGTGTCGTATGAGCTGTGGAGTTTGCTAACATCATTCTTGCTACTCAGTGTCACAATATTTAGGAGCTCTGCTGAAAAATCGAATGGATATGCTTTGTGCCCCAGCAATTCTTATTTTCCAGGGAGTGAGAAGGAATTGGCGTATTTAAATAGTGAATTCTCCTCTTGCCATATATATTGTTAATGTATGGTCTGTTAATTTTTACACCAAAATACTTAATTTTTAACTAAAACACCAGACTGAGAATATTTTGCAAAGAACACAATATAAACAACTATTGTTGATGGACAAATATTATTTAGTTTTGGTATTTGGGGTTTTTATGTAGTTAGTTAGTTCATGTTTAAAACTGAAAACTTGTTTGAATGATACAGTATAGAAACAAGTGGCAATTTCTTTGAATAGAGTTTGGGGGTTAGGCATGGAGAATGTCCATATTCTATTAGAACCAGGCCTTAACCAAGGTTAATAAATATTTATTGCAAAACAAACTCAAGAGCTAAATTGTTCTTTGCAGAAATAGGTTGGGTGGATGTTCACAGTGGCTATGGCCAACAAAGAAGTTGAGAAACAAAAATCCTGCTGCCACTGATCTCTGAATATTCATGAAACCATGTTTTTGATACAAAAGTACTTATCCTTTTAATATCAGTAGCCTGCCAGTACTCACGATACATTTAGTTTACTGTGTTTTATGTATCTCCTCTTTGGATTTGGAAAATTCTCCCGTTTTGATAGTTTAACAGATGAGGCTCATTTCATTACACTTCTTCCCCCAGTCATATGCTTTCTGTAGCGGCTTCTTTAGAACTAAGCTGGCATCTTACTTTTTAATCCCCTTTCCTGTTCCTATGTGTTAGGTATGCAGTCTCTATTCCAGTGGAAGAGCTTTCACCTCAATATATTAGGTTTTCTCATCACCTCTGACAGCGTAACTATGGCAAACAGCTCAGAAGTGCTGCCTCTATATAAGCTTGAGAATTATGCATTTCTAGTGGTTATTAACATCATTTCTGTTCCATCCCCAAATCAAGTTAAGAATTCGCATGACAAATTGACTTCTTCCTCGTAATCTTTTTCTTTACTGCTGTTCTGCAGTGAAAACAACCTTCAGGAAGACCTCTTTGATCAGATACTTGTTGGGAAGCTGGAATTTCCTTCTCCCTACTGGGATAACATCACTGATTCAGCAAAGGTACTTCTACATTTTCCATCCTGAAATACCATTTCTGATGAGTCCCTGAAAAGACGTTGCTCTCTTGGAAAGGCAGACTAGAAGATTCAGAACAGACTCTTACCCACTGCTCCAGTTGCTGTGCCTTTTTAGTTGGTTTAGCCTAACATGTTAAATGAAAGCTCAGGTGTTTCAGGATGTTGTGTTGCTGCCTGATTGAGTAAGGGTAGCAGAATGCCAACTGCATTCAGTGAACATCACATGATATTCAGTTTACCTCATGATGGAATATTATAGCAGGTTCAGTGCTTCAGCTGCAAAGTAAATGTCTCTGCATTTTTCCCTCCTATTGCTCTTCAAAAAAGAAAAATTATTGCTATGTGGACTGAATGTAGTTGATATTTCTCCCTATTTTACTTGAGCCTGTTAAAAGAACTTTTTAAGGGGTGCAGCCATTGCTAATTGCCCTCACTAAGTTCTTGTGTTATCATTGCAATTTTGTTTAAAACAGTTGTGTCTGCAGGATAAAGGTTCCAACATGTAAGCCCTGCTACTCAAGCTAATTCACTAATGTGCTCTGAATGATATCTGAAGGCTCATTAGCAAGTAGAGATTATTTTTTTTTATCCAGCCAGTGAGAAATTACTTTTCTTCTGCGTTTCCCAATGGCTGTTTGTTTATCCATTTATCAGCATTTCCTAAGCTGTGGTCATTTCACACACTTCCAGGCATGCATTCTGAACAAACAAGGGCCCTCAACCGTGGTAGTAAAGGTAATCTCTCACTTCAGACTTACACAGACTAAATAACTTGGCTGGTTGGGAAACCTCTCAGTTAGGCATGTTATTACCTGCTTGGAGAAGCCATTGCCCAAAACTGAAGCAATGAACACTCTTCAAATAATGCCTTCAGTTTCTTGACTTTCAGAGGCAGCTTCTTGCCTGATTGGTACTTTTTGTGTACTGTTACCATGTGTGTGCACTGCCTATAGAGGATCTCATCTCTCCTAGGTTTGTTTTTGTTCCGGTCACCTGAATGAATAGATAGAGGACAAAGTGGAACGTTATAGCAGATTTTTTTAATATTTCCTTTTCATTTGGTTTCAAAAGACTTGGTGAAACATGAGTACGATGAGGAAGTTGCTCTGAAATATGCTGCCCAGCGTACTTTTAATCCTGAAGGGCAAATCTTTTGTTTCACTGAAGTCACACTGGTATCAGTTGGTTCTGGTATCAGCTGGCTCTTTTTTTCACCCAGGTATCAAAAAAATTGCACTGAGAACAACTTGGTGCAACAGTATTTTTAGTTGTAATACCTTTTCTCAAACTCTTCTTTTTTTCTTTTTTAACGAAGGAGTTAATTAGCCTGATGTTACACGTGAATGCTGAGGCCCGATATACAGCAGCACAGATCCTGAGCCATCCCTGGGTGTCAGTGAGTAAATTACATTTTACTTGTCTCTAATTTTATATTAAACCTGTAAATCTAAGCATTAAAGTGTAATTTTCAGAAGCAGCAGTATACTTCTACTAGGTCCATGCCTTTTTATGGAACTGCTAGTCCCATTTCCACAGAAAGGAGAACAGCCATAGTCTGAATTTCACTTCAGCTGTAGCAGCACTGTCAGCTTCTGGGCTCTGAAGGAACAGAGTGAGGCTGTCACTTGCTGGCTGAGATTAGAAGGTGCTGGGGATTGCTAAAACCTTGAACATAACACAACAGGCAGATGTGTGACTTTGGCACCTTTTTTGTTATTTCGCATCCAACCCAGAAAACACTCATCTCAAAAATGTCTCTGTGGAAGGACTGTTGTACCTGATGGCATCTTACTTGTTGCAAAGCTACTTGGAGTACAGTCTGTTTCTTGAAGCACTTCAAGCTTGAAATATGATTAGCAAATTCAATACCTAATTTAACACTAAGCTGATGGCTGCTAGGTCCTTCATCTTTTTGGGCAGCAGCAAGGGGGAACACCAAAGTGCATTGATCGATTTAAAATCAGTTCTATGTTAATAAATACTAGGTTTACATATGCATAGTCAATGTTTATTTTCACATAAATTTTAAAAGAAGGGACTGAGTATGATCTATGGAGTTCTGGGACACAAGAGAAGACAACTATAATGAGTGTGTCTGTGCATAACAGCTCCTCTGAAACTCATTTATGGTAATGTGTAACATTTCCACACTTAGGACATGATGGGCCATTTAAAATACTGATTTAAAAGAAATCCAAATGACAAATATGCTTTTTTATTTTTAACATTATTTCAGGCACGTTATTTTTAACATGCTTGAATCAAACTTGCAGCTTCTCTTTCACTTAGTTGCATTCAACTGTTGGGGTTCTTTGTCCTAACTTGAATATTGTGTTTAATCTTGTACAGGATGATGCTTCCCAGGAGAATAATATGCAAGCTGAAGTAACAGGTAAACTGAAGCAGCACTTTAATAACACCCTACCCAAGCAAAATAACACATCTGCTGGGGTTTCTGTCATCATGGTAAGAGAAATGAGCATTTTTATACATTGATACTGTACTTTGCATATTTTCCTAACACTGCTCTATGAGCATGTGTGGTGCAAGAATAGCAAAACCAAAGCTAGAATAGTCTCTAATTCTAGTCTTTATTTATGTATAATGTGGATTGTCTCATCATTGCTTGAGAGCAACCAAGTCTATCACAGTGCGGTACCTCAGCTATAAAAACAAACTTCCAAACAGAAACATGTAAACACTAAGTAGGTGTATGTTGAATTTGAATTCTTTCATTACAAAAGCAGTGATTTATTTTTAATCATACTGACCACCTAGTAAGTTAAGTAGGGTCTTCCCCTCTGCCCGACCACATATTGCCTGATCTTGAGCATTCTGTTGTTCAGCACTGTGCTTGCCAGGAAACCAGACTCTGTTTCAGAAAGTCTCTTTGTAGTATTGAATGTTTGCCACGTTAATTTTGTCCTCATCCAACCCCTTCTACATTTTTTCTGTTCCCTGATGGGGAAGTTTCTTTGAAGCATACCATGGGATCCTGACGATCCTACAGCTGAACTTACATAAAGAGTAATTCCAGAAGGCAGATGTGCGAATCATGGCAGAAGAGATAGAATTTATTGCTATCAGTACTGAGAACTGACTTGTAATTGCCTGGTCACTTTTGCAGAGAATATGCAACTGCAACAGTGATTGAACTGCCCTTCTGTCCTTACTGTGGTCCATCCTTGTCTGATGCGAGGATGGACACTGCACACAGAGAGTATCTTCAGTTACTAAAAGAAAAACAAAACCATCTATTAGTATTAATTACTCTCAAAGTCCAGCCCACTTATGTTAACAAAGAATTGTTTTCATCATCTGAAAGTCAGTAAATTTAAATAATGTTTCTGCGTACATACGTACATGTTTTTGCAAATATATTTACGTTGATTAAATGGACCAACAGTTTAAATGGTAGGACAAGTGATAACATAAAAATAAGTCAGGAAATGGATTTCAGGTTCATGCTGTTGTCTACATTTCATTTGACAGTTTGACTTGACAGTTTGAGAGGGACTTCAGAGCTTCATTCTTTATACTGTTGAGACTATGGATAAGCCTGAAGCTGAAAACTGGTATAAAATGCACTACCTGTAATAAGAGCAATTTTAATTCTAACTCTCAGCCCCTCTCCAACTTGCATGCCACTTAAGCCTGTCTCAGATCTCTGACACAGCATAGCTTCTGGCTTCTTATTGGTGTGGGTTTTTTCTGATTCTGTTAGCTACTGACATGCCTTCATCCAGGAAAGTACACCTCATTTCCCTTTTCCTGCCTTATTTCCTTCTAACAGGTATGGAAGGATGTAAATGCATAATTATTTATTTCTGAACGCAGCTCCCAGTTATTGGTGAAAGGAAAAGTAAAATCTTGATCAAAACCACTGTGATCTAATGAGGGTTAAGCCCCCAGTTTGTTATTCTTGCCCTGGTTTATCTTGAACATTGAAATTTAGTTACCTTTGTGTTCGGAAGTTCTTCACTTGTACTAGCACTCATTGCTTAAAAACATTCAGCTTCAGACCAGCACATATTGTAATTCTCGTGTATTGCAGTGCATTGCTATATCAGTCCACCTGCATATTTAATGGAATCCCCTTTAGCATCACTTCATTCCAATACTGTCACCTGGCCAAATGCAGATAATACCATCCTGTGGCAGATAAGTAAAACTGCACATCCCCAGTTCAGTGTTCTTGCACAGGAGGCTCCCGCTGCCCCCAAAAGCATGTTGCTGTTAATTCATTACGGATTTTAATTTTTTTGTCAATTTTAAAATGTTCTGTAAATCTAAATTTGTTGCAATTGTGTTAGTTCTGCTTAAAGTAAGTCTAGTTTCTGTCCCTTGCTTCCTTCCTTTTTCCTCCTTTCCCAATGCCTGCATTGCTTTCCTCTGAGTAGGTCCAAGGCAATGGTACGTACTAACTGCGATGCTTTGTTCTGCTGCACAAAAATACATGTTCTCCATTTTTAACAAGAAAGGAGAAATAACTAAGCCAGTCTGAAGTGGAAAAAGCTGTACAGCCACACAAAACCGATAAAGGAATATCTTTAAGCACTTAAAAAAAAAAAATCTGTCTTAAGCGATGCATATTTGAAATATTCTAATTAATAGAACTATTTTTTACTTCCTCATACATATCCTGATCTATTCTCCTGGCAGTAGTTTTGTGCATATCTTACCATATCTAAAAGCAGTTAGAAAAAGAAGACAGAACCAATGAAAAAAAACACTGAGATAAGCATCGTTTGTATTTAAAATAAACATTTTAATTGTTACTTGTTTTATGGTACTGCAGACCTAATCAGGATATAATCAGTCCTAAATTAATAAAAAAAAAACATTCTCACTTAGTTACAGTAAAATTAAGCCTCCTCTTAAATCTTTTTAAAACAGAAAATCCTAAATTGTATTACGCAGGGATGTTTTGCTGTGTGCAACGTGTGACTAGTACCAGAATCCTGGCTCTAATGCATGCACTAGATTATTTCTGTCAGCATGAACTGAAAGCATGTCCTTGCCCTTTTATAAAACTTTACCTGCCACTGAAATAGCAGAAACCACTTTATTTACAACTCTTTTTCCAGCAAGCAAAAAAGGAAATGCAATCCTGCCAGCATAGCAGCTGCCTTGATAATGATAAAACTCCTGAAGACCACCTCAAAATCTCAAAAGCCCAGATGCAGCTCAGCTGGTCACTTCCTTGCATGCTCTGTGTGCAGAGATGATTGTTATTAGCAGAGAATTCAGTTGTGTAGTATGGAATTTTCTCCTGGTACCTCTATGCAGGTAAACTAATGATGTCACTCACTTAAAAAAACCCCCCAACAAACAGCAAAACCTACACACAGCCTTAATTCAAAATACTAAAATACTTAACCTTTTCTTTTGGGAATTTTTATCCTCAGTACCTTGGTCTGGAAAAGCCTGGCAGGAAGGCCTTGGGGTGTAGGAGGGGTGTCACAAGGCTGCTTGTCTCCTCCCCTGCCCCAGCGCACAGCCATAGCATTATACACAATGGTTTCAGCACAAGAGTTGCCATCCATGTACATCTAAATCCTAGTTGGTCCTCTGTTTGAATAATCAGAAGTACTAATCCAGCTCCTTGCTAAGTTGGATAAATGAGAAATTTGAATTTACGCGCTCCAAAAAGGAAGTAAGTTTTCAGTACCAAGCTACATGTTCGGTTTGGAAAAAAGAGGGTGGTAAGTACCTTATTTCTGCTGTCCCTGCTGACTTTGATGCAATAAACCACATCTGGGAAAAAAAAAAAAAGAACCATGCCAAATTTAACTTGTATCAGAAAATTATTTCAATATTAAATATTTTAGTGAATAGTATCAAACTCCTCTAAAAACACACAGAAATGTACACACTAGTAAAGCAAGTCCTCAAAGAAAGAAATTGCTAAGGAAAAGGCAGAGCACTTGACCTTACCTTAAAAGTAGCACATCCCAGGTCAGAACATGAAATCCCACATAACGTAATAATCCTTACACATCCATATGCAGGAGGTGCCACAAAGGTGAAACACGTATTTGTTCTCCACTATTCAGTTAAGTTGTCCCACATTTGTGGATTTAGAAAGCTCTAGCTGTACATGACCAGAGTAAGTGTACCTTGCACCATTCTACGTAACTGAATAAACTACAAGGAACTTTATTTATCTGTTTTAACTTAAATCTGTATTGCCACTGGTACTTAAAACTCTTCCACAAAGTAAGCTAAGCCAAGGAGTATATGAATTTATAATTATCAGTATCAGCCTTGAAAGTGTGAAGCAAGACCACCTATACTGTTCCCCCAAGTCTTATAAAGCAGTTTTGATGTATGTTTTTGACACAGGAACTACCAGATTTTTCTTTAGGTCACCTTAGACACTGCACTAGCAATTAAACATTACACTCTGATTTAATATAACTTGCAGTTGTTGGCTTCAGCAGATGTACTACATACTCCAAATCACCCACCTACTGCACCATGGAGTTCTCAGTTTTCATTCTAACCTGTTACTCTCTTCTCCAGTAAACTCATTTTTAAGTATAGAATTTAGAAATTACATCTTTTTGCCACCGTGTCAGCTTCATGAGAGGTCATTTGCCTACTCTCAGCAATAAGCAGACTCTTTTCTCTAACATAGAAAAAATCATGAGATTTCCGTCTGTCACCTTCATCAAGGGCTCCTCTTCTATAATATGTAGGTTTTCTTACAGCAAATGTATTACTGAGCTCTCACTAAGCATCATGTGATACCTTGTGTCTGCAAAAAACACAGGTACATAAATTTTGCTAATAGCTGCTATGATGAGTTCCTGCTGTATCACAACCACTCACACCATCTTTTTTCCACATCAGACTTGCAAGATAAAATTTTAAGGTTGCAACGTCATGGCAAACATATGCCTGGAAGATAAGTTTTCCTTACATTTTCCAAAGTCAGCAACACAAAATGCTACCATTAATTATCTATAAGAATTCTAATGTTATTTCTCCTTTTTTTTTCCTGGCTCTAATGCATGCACTTGATGTCCTGTAGATTGTTTTAACCCTTAAGTTAAGACAGGGCTTTATTTAACTGATGATTTCATGGTTTGCCTTGGGGTTTTGTTTTTTTGTTTGTTTGTAGAACACAGCTCTAGATAAAGAGAGTCAGATTTTCTGCAGCAAGCGCTGTCAGGACTCTGGTAGAGCTGGAATGGAGAAAATTTCTGCAATTGCTGCTGCAGCTGATGATCCTCGTGTGGCTGGGTCCGAGACCCTCTTCCCTGCTGCTTCTGAGCCACTCCAATCCCCCACGCTGCCTGCCTCGGTATCTCCTGAGCTTGCTGGGGATCAGCCTGGTGCGTAGGACTGATGTAAAACAAATCCAACTGAAGCTCCCCGCGCTCTGGACACAGTTTCTCTTCATTTCCCATGACTGTTTTTGGTTTGTATGCTCCTCTCGTGGCGAGCCCCTGCCAGGCTCTGATCTTCTTTCTCATAGTGGGTGAGTGAACGTGCGCTTTTGAGTGCTCTTTGCCCTTGTCTTCAGAACAGCAGTAGTGGAAAGACTCTGGAAAACGTTAGATGATTTTTAAGTTATCTGTGTTAGTAATTAACTCCATTTCACACAGCCTTGGGCTCTAAATAGACTAACTTATGGTGTAGCTAACCATATTTTTATATGAGCAGTGAGATGATGAACAGTGACCCGGCCTCCCCTCTACAAGCAGGCCCCGTTCTGTTCTTCTCATGAGAATTCTCAGAAAAGTGGGAGAGGAAGACAAGGGATGAAAACTTCTATTTGCCTTCTATTCCAATGCCTCTATTTTTAGCCAAGTTTCCACTAAACTTGAAGAGGCAAATTTTCATGAAAAATTTTTTAGTGGACTAACTGTAAAATATCATGAGACAAACACTGGAGATAGAGAGGGAAGGATGGTTGTTTTCCATCAAGTTTGTTATCTAACTTGCAGGCAGGGTAGTGTATAGATAATACGAATTTAAATTAAGTGACTTCGGATGTAAACATGAGCACTGGACATTTATTTGTAATGAAAACTGGAGTGAAGGAAGTCTTTTTGTTTCAGCCATTTTCCATCTTAACTGCAAGTGTCCCATCCACACCTTTCTCCAGGGTCAGACTACCTATTAGGTAAAATAAAATTACTTTGTACCTGTGAAGGGAAAGCCTGCTGCATGTGATCCAAGCTACGATGAACAGAGCAGCTCCCACTTCTAGGATGAGCTGATAGAGGAGCTGCCATCAATAGCCATCAAAGGTTGTCAGTGCTATCCCCCTGTTCACCTGGTGCAGGCACTGGAAATAAGGATTGGGGAGCAGCTATCCTGAATCTGCAGTCACAAAATAGACGAGGTTTTATCTTTACCATAAGGCTTAGTTCAATCTAGTATGTATTCAGCTTAAGTCTTTTCCTTTGCTCGTTCTTATGAATTGGTCATAGTTCATTTTCTCTCTTAGCTCTACTTTCTACTAGAATTGTAAAAGAAAGACCTGCAATAAACTTTCTTCATTAAAAAAAAACCCAACATAAAAAGTCATTCATTTCTTTGAGAACTCAGTTATTTTGTCAGTGAAACTGTTGTCTTCTTCCTTCTGGGGAGATTGAACAAAATATTTCATAAATTAATTTGAGGGATTCCCATAACCTTTTAAAGTTTATTGACTCCTGTAGAAGACTTGGGAACACATCATTAAACATAATGGTTTTACCTTTTGAAGAGACATTTAAAGATCAGAAAGTGCCAAGTGAGAACTTAAGGTCATGGTGGCTGAAAGATGCACAGTGAGAAGAATGGTAGTAAAGGCAGGGAAACACATTACAGATTTTAAACTAGTATAAAAAGGTTGGGTACAAGCAGTCATTGTGAATTAACTTTGTTGCGGGTTCAGTAGAGTAAGTTTTAAGATATTTGGAGAGTACGGGAATAGCCTTTATATAAAATTATATACATTTATAATTTGAAACAGTGCAAAAACATGAAGATAGCACTCTGCCTGTACTCAGAACAGAAACTAGTGAGAGTCTGTTAGCTGGCCCCATGTGTGGTTGGTAATTTCTATAACAAGTCTCAGATTAAGCTCACTAAAGGATGTGTGATTTCAGGTGGAGTGGGTTCACCAGCCACTACAGCAAGGACAGGGAGCCCCCACCAGAGCTGAATTGGGAGATTAGTAGAGAGGGAGCATCAAGAAAGTGACGACTGCTGGGTTGAGTTCTGTTTTTTCTGAGAGGATGGATATTCAGGTGTGCAAGGCCTAGGTATTTATTCTATGAGGAAAAGACTCTCATGGATTAGCAGAGATACCCAAAGTGTTACACAAAACCTCATGCAGATACAAAAGAAAGGATGATAATTTGCCTGGTCAACAGCTGCCAGTTCTAAGCCATTCCTTTGTCTAATGGAAGAAGAGAATAAATACATAAATATCCTGAAATTGTGTCCCCGAGTTCATGACTGATCAACATCTAAACATTCTTATACAAGTATTTTGATTCAGAGGCAGATGCGAGACTGTGCCAAAATACCTATTTAAAGATAGTGATGACAGGTGGAAAAGATGATCATACGGCCAGCATAATCGAATAAAAACATGGGATGGGTGGGAAAGTTCTTAACTCTATGTACAACCTTAGGAAAGTCGTATCACTACCCCATGCCTTAAAATAGTTCCACTTACTTATGTTCATTCTGTGCATAGGTGCAGGGCTCAGGGCATCACAGTTCAACATAAAACTAAAGACGTATTAACGCTAAAATAAACTTAATGAAGGCTCATAATTATTATGTTTGGTTTATTACCTGCTGCACTTTCATTTAATCCTTCTCTTGTTGCAGAACCCCCACATGCTGCAAGAAGCCAAAAACAGCACAGTTCGGGTTTATGATTTCTTTTCTGTTATAAAGGGAAAGAAACAACTATAGAAACTAAACAAGTGATACATTTGTCAAAGAGGACTGTCACCTTTTTTTGTTTTATAAAAGTAGCTGAAATTCATGGACCATTTTGATATTGATCAAATGCCAGTTTTTACAAACACTCTGCACAACTGCCACCATGCCTACATTTAAAAAAAAAAAAAAATTAAATATTTTAAAATATCCCAGGCTTTTTAGGTCCTTTGAAGATGGATGGTTGTTCATAATAGCCCAGTGCAGCCATTCCTGCTGTTTTACATCTGAAGTTCCAAAACTGAATCCTCTCCTGCTGTAAATCAGCATAACACTACGTTCACTGATATTCCCATCAATATGTACCCTTACAGACAACCGCCCCCATTCTGTAACTTTAAAAATTACAATAATTATCAAAATACATTAACATAGATGATGCTTTATGATGATGTTACTTTCATAAAGTATCGGCTCACGCTTAGCAGCTATTTGTAAAATTATTTACACAGTCTGTAAATCTTACCTATGTCTGCATCTGAAACAAAGAGATCTTTGCTTACTAGAGTAGTCCAAGGTAAGATAAGATTTAAAAACTATAAGATTTAAAATTATAATGATAATTATTGTAATATTTAAAGTTACAGAATGGGGGTAATTGTAAGGGTACATATTGATGGGAATATCAGTGAACGTACTGTTATGCTAATTGCTTAAGTAACAAATTGCAGGGTGATTTTTCCTACATTAAATAACTATTATTTTGATTTTTTTTTAGTATTTCCTAAATTAAATAGCTATATATTTTTAAAATATATAAATCAGTTATATATGTAAGATACTAGAATGTATTATTAACCCAGTTCTCTACTCTGAATTTTCCCTCTTCTTTCCTCCTGCCCTTTTTTTTTTTAAATAAACCAAACCAAAACATGGGCTTTGCTACTTGAGTAGTGTGAAGCTTCTTGTTTGAGCTGGGGAATTTCAGTCCTGTAATTTAAGGAAGTGAATCTGCAAAGACCTCATTGACCTCTCTCAGAAACAGAGGTTCACAGTTCAGATATGTGGTAGCAAGGCCACCAACAATGACAACTTCTGCAACATCCAATGCAGCTTTTCTTCTCTGTGCTTCAAAAATCACACTAAATGTATACGAAAGAGGTTGCCAAAATATATGATAAAAGTAACCAGGCATCCTTCAGTGGGTTCTTGCAGTGTACTCGTGATACGGGAGACACTCTAGCACCCTGGTGTACATCCAGGAGATCAGAAGCAAGATCCAAGTATATGATTTCCAACAGGGATGACACGTTTGGCCTTTATGAGAAGACTCTCAGTTTCCTAATCTATTTGAAATAAAAAAACTGTTAGCTAGGAAGCAGACATGTGTTACACCACTGCCTCTATGCTCACCAAAAAGGGGTTCAGATTCC
Source organism: Cephalopterus ornatus (assembly GCA_013396775.1). NCBI lineage: Eukaryota > Metazoa > Chordata > Aves > Passeriformes > Cotingidae > Cephalopterus > Cephalopterus ornatus. The sequence continues at coordinate 159,960 of VZRE01001189.1, forward strand.
TATTCACAGAAATTATTTTGGTCATCATTAACTGTATTAGTTTACTGAAGATCTTAGGTTGGTTCTGCATAAAATTAAACTATTTTGGATTTCATGTAATATTGTATCATGTGGTAAGTCCAAGGGAGTGACTCACCTTAAGTGTTACACAACCATCCTAACCCAGCGTGGGAAAGGTCTCACTGGTTTAGAGCAGGACTTCCAGAACAGCCCATTTCTTGGTTTATTTAATGAGGATAAAACCAGTTTCTCAAGAAGAATATAGTCATTTTTACTCCTTTGGAATTACTTTTGGGAGAAAGAGAAAGCAAAGGAGAGATGCCATACCACAAACGGACTTAAATTTCGTGAATATGAAATGGAAAAGCTACAATTTGGACAGTCACCGTATCTAGGCCATTCTTATTCAATACATCTAACACCAATCATGTCCTGATTAAAGCTACAATAAAACTAATTTCCCGTTACCTGGGTATCAGATTAGCTCTTCTGGACATTTATTGTGCTGACTGCTATATCAGCAGAGCAGGAATCTTTATCAGGGATAAGTGCTGCAGATGGAGGGACTACCAAGAGGGTGTCAGGGCAGAAACAATAACAGACACATACACCTTGCAAGAGGCTCCCTTTCAGGTGTAGAGGGTTTCTCATAACACACAGCACAACACAGCCAAGAACTGCAGAAATATTCTCAGAAGTCTCACGGCATTCATTTCCCTCTGCTTGTAGTAATACCACAACACAAGCTTCCTTCACAGAAACCCCCACCTTGACCACCCCCATCACCTCTTGCCAGATCCTACAGTGATTCTAGCAGAAATCTTCACAAAATAGAAGGGGTTTCAAGCTACTTCTGCCAGGTACTTCTCCACAAACCAAACGTGCAGCACTGCTACAGACCACCCTGACACTCAGCAGCAGCAAATGCTACTTTCCACAGCACCTCCCTTAAAATCCAGCTGACAGCAGGTCCCTCTAAACTCACCAGAACAGAAGAAAGCCCAGACTGTTGTGTAAAGAAATGCATTTCATATATGCTACCTCTGCAATTGAGGAGTGGAGTCAGTCCCTCTTTTCGGGAATATTCTGCAAGTAACAGCCAAATAAGGTTAATGCCTGGCACCTGCTCATTTAAGCAGGTTTCAGGCAAGCCATGTGACACAGGTGCTGCCCTGCACAGACTAACAAATACCTGAATAGTTGGAAATTTAACCCTGCTTTGCCATCTCACCACCAACAGCACGACATGGACTAGTTCAGTCGAAGCTGAGATCCCAAGTGCACGCCTGGATCCCTGGAGTGGTGCCTGAGGTATGTGGGTTTACCTGTGGAAGGACAGGCACGTCCTACTTACCAAAGCAGCTGGTGTCCTCACAGGCCTGCTCCAGAGAAGGTGAAGATGTCCTTTCCCACAGAAGGGCTGCAGCACTTAGTGTGCAGAACACTAGGCTGCACCAGCTGCTGCTTCCCCAACAAGTGTTCGTGCCATCACGCTGACTGGATGCAACTCGGGACAGCGCACACAGGTACAGCTGTGCTTTCAGTTTGGGAAAGCAGCTCATGATCAAATAGGGCCCTTTCTGAAACAAGCAATCTACCAAATCAGTGCCCTATGAAATATTTTGGCTCTAAGATCAGAAACTATTATTTCTATCAATAATAAAAGTGTCCTAAGTCAGCAGGAGATCAGAAAGAGAAGATAATCAAGATATTCAAGAATTCCATTTGGCAAAAGACCTTTGCCTGCTTGTTTTTTCCCCTCCACCCAGCCTAGGAAATCCAGCCCTGGGGCTTGAGACAAATGCAAGCTGCACTTCAAGAACATACCAATTACCCCTCAAACTCTTTTGATATGAGGCTGTGAATGTTGTTGAACTGAAGGAACTGTGAAGTACAAGTTTTGCATAGCAAATGTTATTGCTTGGTACACTGGGCACTTACTCCAGTCTTTGCTTAATCACATCATTCTGCTTAATCCCATCACATTCTGCTACACAAAACATAAAACCGGAACTCTACTGATACCACCATAACCACCTCGGTATCAAAACGTAGCAAGCCCAGAAAACTTGGTCATCATTTCATAAGGACCAAGAGTACATTAAATGCATTAGCCATGACGCCTCTTTCCTCTGTTGGGAATATACCCTGGAATCACAACAACCCAGGACTGCACTGAAGCCCTCAATTACAAATGTAATTTTATTTAATTTCTTCACTCAAACTGAATTTTCTCATTCCAAATCTTTACTGAAAGAGATAGTAATTAAATGCTTAGAAAAACCAGGAACTGCTCTAGTAGGCAGCTAGAGAAATGTATGTATCAATACAGATATGGAATGTAAATTTCAACTCATACAGATCACAACATACAAAGAAGATTTTTATGCAATACAGACTTACAAAACAATAACAGTTCTTTTCACAAATATTTTCACAGAGTTCTGCACAGCAATCTTGTAGAAAACTAGATTTGTGCAACACCAAAATAACTTATTGTTCCTTAGTATAAATTATTTTTCATTTCCTAAAAGAAAGAGGTAATTTAATATGACTGGGCAGGATCCGGCTGGATTTGGTGATAGCAAAACATGAAAGACATCGTAGCTATACGCAGAAAAGGAACATGGCATGTGCTACAGTATTGCAGGGGCAAACTCTGAGGGGAAAAAAAGAAAGTCACCTGCAAGTCTAGTACTTCTGCTGCTGTATGGGGGCCGTGCTCCAGCAAGCACCCTCTGCCTCGGTGCTTTCACTGGCCACCAGCAGAGGTGTGCTTTGGAATTTGCACCGCACCTACTAAAAAATACCTGCCTCTGCCAGTTTCTACTTTAAAGTTTTCAAAATAGCCTTTCTGATTTTGAGGAACAATCCACATTTTGGTGTGCTTTGAAGGAGATGCCAGATAGCAACTAAAAGGATTCACACACAAACTCCATTCCCGATTTCTCTCTCTTAAATGCACAAAACATACAACTAAAAAAAGAACTAATTTCCTAGGCCTAGAAACATGCTTGAATAGTAACATTGATGGAAATGATTTGCAAAGTTTAAAATTACATTAACCATAATTTAAATATTACCCCTTGATTTCCCAAAAACTTCAGTGCTGATGTAGTACAATCATTTGGAAAAGTACGAGACAAAGTGTGGTACAGATAGAACAGATTAAAATTCCCCAAATATCATAATTCATTTCCATTATGTTAAAATCATATATTCCTCAAGATTATAGATAAAGCTTCAGATGGAAAATTTGTTTCTTCATAATATAACTAGAATGTGAGTTTTAACCATCTTTACTTTAGGTTTTGTTTACATACAGGGATCAAAATAGACTTCTCATTGTGACTAAAAATATAGATTTTTAACTACAGAACCCAGCAGCTGTTTTTCTGCTTCTTTGCCCTTCCCCCCAAAAAGTCAAGCGAGGTCTACAAAAATAGCAATTAACTTTAAAAAATAGGTTGCTTCTTCCAGCAAATTTAAGTTACATTCAGATGTAATATAACTATTTATAAAGGAACCACGTGGCTCAATGCCAAGAGAGGCGTGCTGTGTTCAGTTCCCTTCTGACACAGCTGCCCCTGTCAGTGCCCATGTCGGCCGCTGTGAGGATCAGTATCTGGTTTGATACTCGTGGTGCCAACGATTGAAGTCATTGTAGAAAACCACGATGCTCCCAGATGCCATGCCAGTCATTATGCACCTGAGGAAAGCACAGGAGCACACTGGTTAGTGAACCACCTCATGTTCAGGTATATGAGTCAAAAACCTGAGGATTTGCATCAGTATAGGCCCAAGAACCCTAAGGACATGACCAACATCCACTGGAGACAGCTGGAGCTGGAAGTGCTTCACAGATCAGAAAAGTCAGGCTTCAGGGGCTCCCATCTTGAGCTTCCAAGAATTTCAGAAAGCTGCATTTGAATAAAACTGCCATCTGCAGCACCTCTGGCAGGTTTATGGATCGCAAAGTGTACTAAACAACATGCAACAGTTTTTATGGTCGGCCTGAAGCTATAGTTGAGAGTTAGACAACGGAACTGTTCACCAGCATCGCTGTCCCACAAGGCCACTTCAGATTTGCCAGAATTATTTCTTGGTTTGGTGCTGAGGGGCACTGGAGTGGGATGAGGCCCTGCTGAAGCAGCAAAGTGAAGGAAAGCTAGAAGTGTTCATTTCAAATTCAGATCCCTCAGTGAAGCACATCTACATGAAGGAACTGGATGTGGGCACAGGCCTTGAGTTGGAAATATTAGCGTTTGAGTTTGAAAGAGATCGGAAGGCTTCGATTGTTTTGGAAGCTCCTGAAAGCAATCACTGTGCTTTCCCACTGAGGCAGTCTTTCTTTCTGAATTCCTTACCCTTGGCCTACTACTAGAGATCATTAGATATGTTTGAAAAGCCATGACCCTGACATAGCACACAATTACAAGAGTTTCTACATTTTCTTCTCTACTGTCTCATTAAAGTCTTACAAAAATCAGAAGTGTAGGGATGTATGAAATTCTGGCATCTCAGGAAAAAAGCCACAGAATTAAAAAATTCAGAGTAAAAATCTGTGATTTTTCCTTCAAAACAAAGACTGAACAGGAGATCATCAAAGCATTGCATTTTGATAGTATGGCACCATTTCATTTCAAGAGTACTATTTTGACTCTTTTTCTATTAGGTTAAAATGTCTTTTTACACACTCTCAAACACATACATTTAGGCATACCAAATAAATAATGCTGAGTAATTATGTGAAATTATTCAGTAAAATACTCTGAGTAGATCTCTTCTGAGTGTCCTTGTCTTCACACCCAAAGTGAACAGGTTCCTAACTTGAGCTCATGGATAAATTTATATATTTCCATGTTAAATTTCAGTTTAATAATGTGCCATTAATTACACTTTAAAGATTCTCTAAATGGAAAATTTTATACATCTCAGAGGTCTGAAATTCAACAGCTGTAACTCCAGTTTTTGATATATATTTAAGAGCAGAGGCTTTTTTAATGGGAAATGAAAGCTGTTCAATGTTTCATTGAAGTTCACAGGTTTTACTGGCTCGGAATTTTTTAAAGTTCATTTTATCCAAGTTTTAGAAATTTAGTCAAAAAATTTAAAACATTCAGTATGGATTTCAGTATGGATTTAAGTAAGTGGAAGGTTAAGAGCCTCAGGAATATGCTTGACTGCACAACGTAGACATTCCTAAGGGATCTAGGAGCCAAATCTGCTTGAAAAGTACACAGGAGCACCACTAAGTAAATACATCAAAGCAAATAAAATTCTAGCCTGAAAGCTTAAAGTGTACAAATGAGATGGTAAACATCCATCTTATAAACAAACAGTATTTCTGTGATAAAAACACAGAAGCACTTTTAAGTACAGATGCATCGGAAAGTGTGATGTAAAACTGCAGCGAAAATACTCACTGGTCGCCTTCAGTAGAAGGAGTCTTCAAAAGGGTTCATGATGTATGTAGATAAAATAACTATTCTAGAAAGAAGAATTACTATTTGCTTTAGCAAATACATGGATGTGTGGAGGGAATCTTGGTGTGCAACTATTCTAACTGCTCTATTTTTAATGTAAAGGTCTGGAATTAGGAATGCGATTTGTATCATACGTGAAAGAAGAGAGACGAAAGCACACGTCACCTTCCACCTCCATGTGACCCACACTCTACACTGGCCCAAGCCAATAACTCAACCTATCTTGAAAGTCTGCCAAATAAGATTTCTTGGATCTTTCTCTTCATTCCCCCAAGAACTAAAATCCTGAAAATTATTGTCTACCCTAAATATGACATGTTAGGAAAAAAAACAAACTAACACAAGCACACAATTCTCAAGATAATCACCAGGATCTGTGACCCACAGAAAATCAAAATCAGAAGAAAAACAGAAATGCAATTTAATTATAAGTATGTATTCTCCAAAATTCTTGTCCAGACCAGGCTTTGCTCTCACCTTTGGTCATATGACAGGGCCATGGATCGGATTCCAGCATCACATCCCGGGTAAGCAAAAAGCTGCTTGAGGTCCCACATCTGCCACACCATGACAACTCCATTGTCTCCACCTGTAAGAAGATACTGTCCATCTCGACTCAGCTGAATTGCCTAAGGGGAAATCACAGGGATGTTTGTCAGATAAATATGTGTTGTTCTAACTCCCCCACTTTTACTTTCAATAAAAGGTTTCATATTGACAGCTGAATTTCCAAGGAGACTTCACATCAATACAAGCTTTTGGGAAGGAACATTACAGTTATGTTATTTCACCCCGCAGTTATTTACCCAGTTATTATGCACGGAATCTCTTTAATACATTAGATGTCACTAGTTGAGTTTTACCTGACCTGTGATTTATTCCATGTTCCAAAGATCTAATATCAGGTCAGCTAAAGAAATTTACTCTTCTAATTAGCTAGATTTACAAGACCCTGCAGCACTGGCATTCCCCCAAGGGTCTTAATGCTATCCTAGCAGAAGCTGACTGCTGAAGGGAACCGAAATGTTATACAAACCACTAGAATTAATTTAGACCAACATTTTTAGATTCCTGCTCTGGATTAATAAAACAATGAACCACCTCTCTTAATAGAGATGGTGTTTCCTTTCATCATCCATCCTGAAACTGCCTATGACAAATTCAATGGCTTTATACCCTGATTTTGTATGCATCATGGGGACTGATGGCAAATCTACACTTGAAATCTTTATATGGAGAAAGATGGGGTATCTTTGGGTTTCAGAGTGAAGATTTCTTGAAACAGGAGTCTTCAATCTATTTTGATATTTCTTGTGTGCTGTTGAAAAATTGACAATACATAAAAATAATTTGACTAGCCTTTCAACAAAATACAGACCCTTCACACCATGATTTATTCATGATAAATTTCAGCTCCCTGACCCAACTTTTCAATAGAATGATGTAAGAATAGAGGATATTCAGAGCAATGGCTTTTAAATTCCAAACACACGTTCTACAAACAGATTGATCCACTTTAACTAAAACATTGTCACTGGAAGGCAAGGAAATTGCCTGAAGATGATAGTGTACAAGCAAAATTCCAGCTCAAAGATTTAAATTTAGGAGACCGTAGAAAGAACTGAAGATACGATCCTGCAAACATCTCTACTGAAGTCTGCCAGTATTTTGGCACTTGCAGTCTCTGCTTCTACAGTTTTGCCATATGCAAAAACTTGCTACATACTGTGATTTTAAATTCCTCAGGAAAAGGAAGTTTTGAGGGTTTTTTTAACATACAGAATTTATAGTGCCTGCCCCACAAAAAATGAGAGAAACTAAAACACAAAGACATTACGTTCATGCAACACTGAAGTGTTTATACAGACTGCTGACAAGCCTAGAAACCAAAATATACAGTGTGTGTAAGATACTGCTCCATGAACAGCAATAACTGAAGTCAGACATATTGCACATCTGTATTTTTGTATTGCTGTGCTCTATTACTATGATGCCAAATACATTCTTTAAGAATTATATGATGTGCGACACTTAGATTAAGATAGAGTTTCTATATTATGTTATAAATTTTGAGTGTTTACTGCAACAACTCCCAAGTAATCAGAATGAATCACATTGCCAGAGTTTTATTTCACATAGTAACTTTAAAAGGAATGTAATTGAAATACAAACATATACTGTAAACAAAATATAACATTGAACAACAACAAAAAAAAAGATGATAAAACTATTCCAGCTGTGTTTTGAATTAAGATGACAAGACATACATGTAAATTTAGACACAATAAAGCATATTTTTCCAACCATGTCGAAGTATGAAAAACTGAATACTAACCAAGGTTAGAGTTGAGTATGCTGAGCTGAAGCTTCTCCCCCCCAAAAAACCAAATGTTCCAACCATAAATTGCTTCTGTGATTGTTTCTATCAGCCTACAAAAACATGGTAAGCACAGACTCAAGGAGCCTGAAAACTCTAATTTAGAGAACATCTTAGAAAAGTAGAGTAACTCAGTAAGAAAGACATAGAAATCAAACTGATATGACTGTGAAAATTATCTGGAACTTGCAGAGCTGAGTAGATGATCACGAGATCTAACATACCACACATAATTATGAAAGAGATTATTCATTAGAAGCAAAGATCAATATGGGGTGGTTTTCTTCTCTATAGCAATGGCAGTCTCCTAAGGGTATTTTCAAATTGCAATGAAGACCATGACAAATAATTATTTGCTACACTTATAAAATTCAGCTGATGAAAATCCATTAACCTTATGGTCATGGTTCACTTGAATTTTATACTTGAGGCTTTTACTCAAGAAATGCTATATTAAAAGGCAAATTAAAGCCATTAATCTTTTAACTCTTCCACTACCTGCAAGATGCAATGGGGTTTGTGAACTTTTGATTACATAAAGTATAGGCTTTGAACCCTTACTAATACCTATGCAATTTTACTAAGTCATTGGCTTGTCAGGAAGACAAGATGTTGATTTATTTCTTTTCATTGTCTATTAATAAATTTCTCAGCCACTTGCCTATATATATGTGAATGAAGGAAGGAATGAATGAATGGAAGAAAAAGGTCACCCTGTCAACATTTCAGTTTCATGATATGCCCTCCAAGATTTAACAAACGAAAGGATGCTTTTACTCCCAAGTACTCCAACTGGTATAGAAGATGACATGAATCAATTTTACTGTTCTGCTTTTCCCCAGCGTAGTTTATCTACAATTCTGCTAGGTATGAAACTGGAACAACTCTGCAACTAATCTTTCTCACCACACAAGCTTCAGACTCTCAAATAATCCCCAAAGCGCACAATTTCAGCAATGTTCTAAAAGCTGCATTTCTGACTTGTATTTCCTTGGAAAGTCTCAAAACTTTGCACAAATCCCTTTTAACGTTACGGGTTTTTGAAAGGCAGTGCTTTTTAAAAAGGCAGAGCTGACACTGTGACAGCCCTGGCTTACAGCAGCAGGAGTCTTGTGGGCACTTCCACATTTCAAAACAGACTCATGAAAGGAAAATAAATTGGTTCCTCTGGGTGAAACAGCATACAGTCTTTGCTTAGGGTAAAATAACTTTGCCTCTCAGAACAAGCAGACTATTTAGAGTTAAGTTATTCATTAAGGTATCTAAACACTACATGGTAGATATACTGCGATATGCCTAAGCTCCGCTGAGCAATACAGTATTTAAAACAAAAACAGGTGGAAGGCACTGATTAGACCCTGCATTTCCCCAGAGTGTCTGAAATTTTTCTAGCAGTTTTCTAGCCCAAGAATACAGGAAAGAAAATCACAGCATTGATCCAAACATCACCACTGAAAACCGCTAGTTTTGCCAATAACGTTCTGAAATACTGGCCCATAATGACCGAGGGAAACAGAAACTATGAATGTTACATTACAGATTCAGCACTTATGACCTTTTCCTTCCCTTTTCCATCCTCCTCAAGCAAAAGCCAAGGAAAAGTGTTTGTCAGCACAGCCCATGGGTAGGTGCTATTCATTTTAAATGCCCCACTTTAATCATGCAGTTGCCACTCGCCTTCTAAGATGATATAGTGCAGAAGCACTGGGAAAGACGCTGTAGGTTGTTTGAGCGTAAAGCTCAGCTGGGACCACTGGGAGAGAAAGAAAACAAAACAAAACAAAATGAAACCCAAAACCCTGTACAAACGTAATTCTGGCCCACAGAGAGTAGAACTTCCATTGCCTCTAGCAACATTCCTAAAGCTGTGGGTACTGACTGAAACACTACAGAAATTGTTTTAGCCGGCAAGGGATTTCTAGATTTTACAGATTTGCTGGTCTAGCTGACAACATAATCACAACTGAAAGTGACAGATTATCAACATTATTAATGTAAAAAGAGAAAACACTGTGATATGTTCTTGCTTTATGGAAAGATCTGGGATGAAGGGTGGCTGAAAATCTCAAAAGCATTTGTACAAGGACAACCAAAGCTACGATTTCAGAGAACTGATGCAAAAATCTACATTAATTTGGAAAAATGTCTCGGGACAGAAATACATACATTCCTACTTCATTTCCCCAGCCTCAAATCTGCACTTGAGGCTGCCACAGCATGCAACGATGGAACGCCCTCTCACCCCTGCAGACTGCACTCTCACTATGGAAAAGAAACCTAGCAGAGAGTTATTTCTGCATATTCTACCACCAACATACCTGACATTTTGAAAACACAGGAATACTGGATTAACAGAGCATGACAGAGTTCTTAGAAGGTTTTAACTGGAATATACTGAACTACACTGGAAACCTCAGTGCTGAAAAAGCATTCACTGTTCGATGTAAATTATGAAACGGAAATAATGAAGAACAAAATTCTTTCAAATACATTGACGCATTCTTACATCTTAAGAATTAGTATGGATAGAGTCAAGAAAAGAACTGGTGCAAATTTAAAAATGCTCAGTTTTGCGCAACAGCTGAAATAATGTCAATAATTCTGTAAACACAAGGGCAAAGATGCAGTTTCTACCTGAAATGTCTAATCCAAATAAAGAAAAAACTTTCAAGAGTTTTCAACTCACGAGAACACTGGAAATCCCAGCAGCTGAGTTCCTGGGATCTTCCATCAGAGTATGAAAGTCAGCTTGGAGGTGTAGTGCTGCTATATGCTTGGAACAACAAAAGTCTCCTCTTGCTGATGTTAAATATTTAAACACTTTTATATAGGAAACACTTCTTTTCCGTGAGGATGACTGAGTACTGGCTTGGTTGCCCAAAGACGCTGTAGAATCTCCAACCCTTGAGATACCTAAAAGCTATTTGGACGTGGTCCTGGGCAACTGGCCCGCGATGGCCCTGCTTGAGGAGGAGGGCTGGATGATAAAGTCTTTAGAGGTCCCTTCCAACCTCAACCTTTCTGTGATTCTGTGCCTCTCAGACCACAACGTGAACTCAGGGAGCCTGAACGCTGATCCAGAAACGTGATCTTGTTTCATGCCTCTGCTGCATTCTGCCACAAGATTTGGCAACACTGGTGCATTCTTTTTCTTTCCCTTTATTTCTCATTCAAGGAAAAAGTAGGAATATTTTTAATTCAAAAGGAAAGTATTCTTTTGACATTTCTGCTTCACTGCAGTATAGCTGGCAGCTTCTGCTCTGCTTCATAGGTACTATTTCACAGGAGCTGTCAAGAGACCTGCATTTTGTAGTATGAAATAATTTTCATAAAACCATAAGCTTAAAATGCCTCCTGCATAGTTTTGGACTTGCTCCATGCCTCTTGCAGCTAAAAATGTGGAACTGAGCTGCCTGCCTAGCAAATGCCAAAGGGCTAAAGAGTTGAAATATAGACTTATGCCTATAAACTTCCTGAAGCTCAGCACAACACATGCTATCTGAACTAAGTTGAGGGAATGTAGCCAGAGATGCCAAAAAAAGGTAAAGCTAACATCTAAAACAGCCTGTCCAGTGGCCTCCTGCCTTCAGACTCAGAAGTAAAGACACAGCCCAGCCTCTCCTGGTCAGCAATTAGTAATGTTTGTATTCTTCAGTTCAAGGAAATGCCTACACGGTATTTCCTTACTTTATGAACGGAGTTATTTTACAATTAAAATTGTAAAAACCCTCCTAATGCTATCAGAAGCACATGGCCCCCTTAAATTTTTTCAGAATACTGCTGTAATAGTCTAGTGCCATATATTTATGGTCTGGCTACAGCAGGAGTCTCCACACAGCTCCAACATGGATAACTTTTCCTGATACTGGAACTGACAGTCCTTAGCACACATTTGGGGACACTCACCCTTATCTTGTCATCTGTTTCCATGGTGGCTTGCAGTCTCCCGTTCACACTGAACACACAGAAGAGGCCATTTTCATAATATATGACACAGTGGCCTTCTCTTGAAGCTTGAATAAGTTTTGGTCTCAGGCAGTTTTCAGGACCTTGTAATCTTTCAGGACCTTCTAATGTCCTCAGTAGATCTCCATTCATAGAATGTATGAGACATGGTCCTTCTAACGAGACAGAATAAAATTCTAGTTATTGATTTACATGCTCATTTAAAGACATCATATATCAAATAATAAGTAATGACTGCTACTTAAATAATCACTATTATAATACAGTATAATGGTTTTTGCCATGTTTAAATGGATTGCCTGTGACTTTAAAGGGTGCCAGAGGGTAAGATGAACAGCTTATCCCTTAAAGGCTTTGTATTAAGGTATTTTAGAGCACCTATCAAAACCAGTTAGAGACCTAACAGATTTTGTTGTGTGCAGTTTCTTTTAAAACTAGTCATAGTTAATTTTGAGCGCACAAAATTAAATGTACTAAATCTTAAAATGAGATTTTCTAAACACAAAGACACACAGAGCTAAGTGGAATGCATTTACATATGCAGGTATAGTCACATATTAAGATTTTAATTCATACGTGATCCACTAAATATTTGCTTTTTAATATATTTTGACAAATACCTGAACTGTACAGAAGCCACACGAGTTCACATGCATAAAACAGAAACACTCACAGGTCCAGATGGTGAGTATACCCAACTATGACAAAATGTCTCAATGTTGGTATTTTAGAAATACTAATGCAGAAAGATCCTAATTCCAAGAAATTTATGATTTAAAAATAACTGTGGACCAGCAAATAATAAAATTACAAACACTATCCCTAGAATCCACACCATTCTTTATAATTTGCCTGCCAAAAGCAGGTCTCTGAGAACACAAATGGGGCATATTACAGGCTTTGCAGCCAAGCTCAAAGAGCCTGAACAATCCAGCACATTCTCTTTCTCCTGAAACTAATTTTTGCTTCCCTTTTTGAGAAGTTATCCATAACAAACACACTTCACCATCCTGACCATCAAGAGCTGTATCCAACTGTATGCTACATGCAATTACACACTGGATAAACAAACAGAAGTAGCAATCAGTAGGGAAACTGATGCGGTTGCCTCTTCTTATAAATGTCTGAATAATCATCAGTTTTAGCATGTTTAAAAAGAGGTTTCAAATTCCAGGTTAGAAATAAAGCCACCATAAATTTCCTAAGTTCTGCTACATAAGACCCTACTCCTTTTTGCATTAGGATTATAGCTTCATGAACAGAAAGAAATGACAACAGATACCTTACCTTTTGAACCACTTATTACCAGGCCAAGCTCAGCACAAATGGCAGCACAGGTGATCTCATAGTCATGTCCTGTCAGAACAGCTCGAGGAGTTGCAAAATCACCTTCAATGAAAAAACAATAAAAGCAATCCCTGGTTACAATCTATTTCCAAAATCACTGCTTTCAATCACTGAAGCGTCTTCGTTTCCTTGCTCTTTGAGTTCATGATCCTCACAAATCATTTTAGTGCTCCCTGTTTGCATATGGTAGTGCTGCACTATCTGTATAGAACAGCAGCAGTGCACTACAGGACTTCAGCCTGCACATTTACTAGCACACATTAATAGAAAAGTCAGGTGTTTAATAAAACGAAAGTTGGAACACATATATTTGCATTTTCCCCTCCCTCCATTTCCCCCTCTATTTATATTTTCAAGAGGAAGAGTTCTAAGTCAACTACTATCTTTTCCTGTAACAGGCATAAGTAAATACAAGTGTGACTATGACAGGTACAGAGAGAGAAGACACCTTCAGTGCCCAAAGATGAAGTAAAACATCCAGTGACTGATTTTATTTTAACCCAGTAACAGTGCTGAAACATCAGCCCAAGGTCTACTTCTTTGCAAGATGTGGAGGACCACAGTCAGTATGAATTTCTGATGAGTTTGCAAAAACAAAACACCCAAACCCAATGTTAAATTACCACTGCTCCTATTAGACATTTCCCTGCAACAAGAATAAATAAAACTATTTTTTTTTAGATTCTCTTTGTGACCAAAGATATATGAATACAATAAGAAACACGAAATTGTACAACTGGCACACTTAAAGGAAAAAAAATTACTCTCCAGGTCAAGGGACACAGAAAGGGTAAGCAAATGCTATAAAGCTCTTTAAATAGTTTTATAAATTTGCTCACAGGTTATTCACTGCCCTCTTCAAGAGAGCTACCATTTCACGGAAATAAAAATGTTATTTTTGTGTTACCATATGATTAGCTCATTCATAGCGTTCTACAAAGCATTTAAACTCTAATGAATGCATCTTAGGCAATATTATCATGTAGTTTCAAAAAGGTTTAGATGAGTTTTTAAGCAGCAGGGAATAATTTCATTTCACAATAAATGATGATATGTGAGATACCAACAAGGCAATAAAGCAGTGGATTTTACTTGAAAAGCAGGGGATGGTTTTGCAAAGAGAGAGAGTAATAATAGGACCAAGTGACTCCACTGGTTACTAAGGCAGCATCATTCAAATTACATCTGGGGTTGTAACTTCTCAAAAGATAAACCCAGCATAATGTCATTAGTCTGTCCATGTAGAGCCATAAGAGTGCTACCAATACTGATACATAATTTCTAAGAAATTATGGAGCTATATTTAAATTGGTAGATACTCAGACTCTGCATGTGTACAGCGAGACACTCCTCTGGAAAGAAGTGTTTGGGCTTGCATAAATAGAAGCTTAGTTTACTCTTCATATTTTATGTTTTTACTCAGACCATTTACATCACCTCCCAAAATGCCTGTGCAGCTGCCACATTCAAATGGCTTTTTAGTAAAGCTCATAATCTACAGCAAAGTCTCAAATCAAGGATTTTGATCTTTCAAAATTTAATTTATCCTGTAGTTACTATTATAATCCATAATTTATATCCACAATACAAAATCTTGAAAAGTAAATAAATCTATTTCTTCTTAGATATAGACCTAGACACTAAATATATATGTGTGCATAGATATACACACACAGGCATGTAAGTTATCAGCATTTTAAATCTGAAAACGCTTTGAAACAACTTGCTGAATTATTCCTAACCTCTTAATAAATAATCATTAAAAGCAATTGCTTTTGTTTTGTATAATGTTTGAAAAAGCACACTCAAACCCAGGAAGTGTGGCAGACAGTTCGCAAGCAAAGGAAAAACTCCCAACAAATTAGAAGCATAAGGGTAAGACTTAATGACCTTTAGGTACTTCTCAGGTGGCTGATCCTACGAACAATCCCAAACCTTTTAGAGCAAACTTGCTCTATTGAACTTTCCTCACCCAAACATGGGGCAGGCACCTTAGAAGATTCACAAATGAACACTATATAGCCTAGCCACAAATTCACAGTTTTAGGGGGAAATGTAACAGCAACCATAACAGTCTTACTATCCAGTAACAATTCAATGTTGCTGATCCAATTCTTTCTCCCTTCTGTCCCCAAGCCGTAAAAGGAGGCAGCTTTGTGCATGTAAAGGTCTTCTTAGTTTGTTTTCTTTTAAATGAGCTGCCTGTGTCAGCACAATTTCAGAATTCTGGTTTTATTGCTTTTATTTTGCTTTCAGAAATTATACTAACACATGCTCACACAGACCAGCGAGGAATTAATCTAATTATGCACTACACATTAATGAAACGTTTGAAGTCAGAGAAGTTTTAAATATACAACGTTGCCGTGGAGGTAATGAATGTAAGATGTTGGAGCTAGAAGGACTTATGAGAAGCAACGTCTGAATGAATTATTAGGAGGGGCAGATAAACAAAATCCTCAAAGTAAACCTAATGCTTACAGCAACTACATCATTATAAGCTTTACCTGTGTGAAGCTGCCAGTAACTACACACTTAAAATGTAGGAGATAAGATTCTTAAAACAAGAAGTAGAAACTGAGCATATATATATTTATCACAGTTCACAGAAAATAAAATTACCTAAGTAACACTCACAGTCTTTTCAGAATTTGGACTTGACTTCAAACATAACAGAACATAAATCTACAGGTGGCAGGATCGGTGTTTCATAAATTTTATCAATTGTTTACTGAATTATATCTGTACTAAAGAAACATTTTCATTAAAACAAACAAACATACAAAAGAAATCTGAATAGTAACTTTGAAGAACTTAGGACTTGAATAGATACTGTAAAAGAGAAGTCTTGTGAAAAGTCAGGCTGACTCCTTTGATAAGAATGTCAAGTATTTAGGGGTTTCCAAGCCTCTGATTTTCCAAATAATGGGGTCAACTTAAAAGCTGGTCATAGAGCAGAACAGATTTCTTGAAAAGCTTTTAAACTGTTATTGCTTCAGAAGATTGTCATGGTTTTCAATAATGCAAAGAGAAAATTTTATTTTGTTGCTGGTTTAAGGGGCACCACTTCAAACTTCTCTAAATTGTTTTAGGGGAACCGACTTGCAGACCTTTTGAAAAGCTGGGGAAGTGACTTCAAAGGGAAAAGAGTCTTTGTCCGCTAAGCAGGTTTACGACCACTGATGCAAACCCTAACTAAGGACTGAAAAGAATACTCAGTGAATCTTTATGGAGATCCTTAAGGAAGATGAACAAGTCAAATGAAATTAAAGATAGTTCAAATCCTAGCACTAATAACCAAGACACAATAGTTTTACAGATGTTCTTTTCTCAGCACAGGATATAATAATATCCTTGGTCTATACCATCACTGGATTGCTACTTGAAGTTGAGTCATGTAAGATTCTTAATGCCATATTCACATTGCAACAAACATTGTCAAAGATTTATTTAAGTCACAGGAGGCATACGTAAAGTTATTCTCCAGTAATGGGCAGCGTATTTTACCTTTGCAGCAACCACTCAGATTATTTCAAAAGAACTCTCCGACATTCCAATAAATAATTTCTGCAAAGCTGTTTTCCCATAGAAAATAACAAACTATCATTCTGACTTAAGTGACTAAAGTACATTTTAAATCATGAAATTCAAGCTTCAGAAGATAAAAGAAGAGCACATGATATATCGCTGTAGGCTGACGTGATATCAGTGAAAAAATGTTAGGCGTTTGGAAACTACATTTAAAAAGGAGCAGTGGGATAACAGCAAAGTCAAAACTTTTCTCTAGTTTAATGACATCCAGAAGAAGATACGCCTTACTGGATAACAAGAAATTGGTTTGTATTGCTGGGTCTCTCTCTGCTGTTCTTTTCTGGCTTCAGTGATGCTACAATACAAAGCAGGATCATGACATTTGAAATCCATGGGTAAATTCCTAAAATGTCCACTTCCTTTATTTTCAGTGCTAAGCTGTAAGAGCTGAGACAAACACAAGAACTCATTTGAAAAAAAGATAATCTCCCTAGAAAGAAATCAAACTAAGATTGACTGATATACTTACCTCACAATTAAATACAAGATACTCTACCTACTATTGATGAGCAAGATAATATTATGCAAAACATTAAAATATAAAATATTTGACTATGCTCCTTTTTATGTTTTATACTGAGAAGACAGTTAATTATGAAAAGTCATGGAGAGCCAAACAGCCATTTCTAAATTACTATTCTGTGATTGCACAGGCTGTGGGACATTTTAAATGGCAAATTAATTATGTGATTTTATGTCAATATAAAATCCAAGTTAAATAAAGCATCAGTTAATCTTTTTACCCACTTCTTGCAAAAGTGATTATTTTCTCAGAATGATGCATCAACCAAACCAAATTACACATGTAAGAAAAGTCTTCTAAAATTAATTTTTAAATTTTCCTGATTTTGAAGTTGCTTCCTATGATAAAAATTGAGGAAAGCAATAAAAGCCTACAAATAAACCTGAGAAGTACAAATGCACCTATAGAATATAGGGCATTTGGACAGAAGTGTTTTCAGCAAAATGTAAGTAAATCAAGAAAACCAATTAGCTACTAGGCTTCTATATTGATTATATAGTGAGTTTCAGAGTTTAATTACATCAAAGTGATAACTGTTGAATATTATATAAAGTCTGTGTATTAATTTTATTTACAGATCACAAACAGTGAACATTTAAGTAACAGCAAACTGGTTAGAACCCCACTTCACTGGCACAGAAAGTTATCCAATGGACTGAGATCTTACTCAAGTGATACCATACAATATTACTGAAGTATTCTTAAAACTTCAGTTTGAATAAGCTTTCCTTTGTAAATATGCATTTTTATGGAACAATGTAATATTTTCATATTATATAGGAACTTCATTGTTGTCTGCTTCTTCACATGACACTCCATCAACATTTCCTCTTAATTCCTTCAAACTATTCCCCATCTGTTCAGACTTATTTTACCCCAAAAAGTACAACCTTATGCCTAGAGGCAAGTTTTGGTTTTGCAAAAAACACTTCAACTGTATATTTTCTGAAAAAGGAATACCTTTGAAAAATGTAACATTATATCCGTAAGCAAAATCAAAAAATGCAAAACACAGGAGATCCTGTAGTGTCGATATGTTTGTTCAATAAGGAAAAAATATATTAGATTTATCCTGTAGAATTCAACGAATATAACACAGAGAGGCTTAATGTACTTCCCATAGCCACACTGTGCAACAAGTGACTAACATTTATTCAGTACTAACAGAAGATTTTACATACATGTTGTATCACGAAAAGAGGTTCACTATGTTCCCAAAATAAACACAATAAAGAAAAAGATATAATAGGCCTTCATAAATTGCATATTACAATTCAGATTTCAAACGTCAATAATCCCCAGTCTCTTAATTCCTACACCATGTGCAATGCAAAGTTTTCTGGAATGAGTTCCCTCTTATTGGGGATTCATCTGCTCTAAGTCCTGGAAGTCATTCAGCAGGACTCCTCCCACTGAACACCGGCTTTTTGAAGCCCCTGGAAAGTATCTGCAGGTGAATATTCAGGGTCAGTGTACAATAATAATACAATATTTGCACCATCTCAACTTCATAAACTGTTACTTCAATGTCAGCTTTGAAGTTTTAGAACACTGTCATTTTTGTCTGATAATGTTCTAAAACAGGTTTATGAAAGGGCTTTTTTTGTTCACAGCAAAAAAAAAAAGTCTATTTTCTTCATATTTCTCTCTTGTGGTTTATAGTTAGCATTACCTAGTGAGTTCAAAAACAAAAGACAAAAAAAATAAAGAGAAAAGGAAAAAACTCATCAAGCAATTATTTCGGTCAGAAATAGCAGCTACTGAGGAACTGTTTTAAGATAGAAGTCATCTTACATCTCTATATTATTTCATAACTCAAGGCAGAAAATAATCCAAGATGAGAGGTTTCATATGAGAATTCCATTCAATTTGGCAGTTTTTGATTATTTCCCCCCTATTAAAACACTACATTAAAATAACTTAAAAGTCCACGCTTTAGCTATTTGATTGTTTCTGCAAAGTTAATTTGCAGCAGTGTTATATTGTACTAGATAGATGCTTACCACCATTACTTTTCAATGTAACTGGGAGTACTGACGGCATACAACAAGCTCAGAGCATACATAAATTAGCTGTCTTTTTACAAGTGACTCTCTTAAACCAGATATTTTTTCAGTGAAGCAGGCCACAATTCTAATCATATATAGCATTCTTGCACTAGCAGAGTAATGCTTATCTCTGTGATGCTAGTGTTAATAGAATTTAGATCAAGAAACACTTAAAAAATAATTTCTTACTCAAGTCAGGATTATTTTATTGACCAAATCATTTTTACAACATTTACATTGGTAATTTTATTCTAGACTTTAAATTATTATATCTTCTACATTACTCTGTTCTGTCTGACATGGTACAGACTTTGAACTGTATGGTTATTTTTCTAAGCAACCAAATAAGGTAAATAAATGTGATATATTAGTAAATCACCCCACAACTATACATATGGTGCACATGAAGGCTGCGTTCATTTACCATATGAATATAATTCCTTTTACCACATCAACCATTAGTTACAAGTTGTAAATATAGCATTGTTTTTTCCTGGAACTCAAAGGTCTGCATTACATCACGAAGCACTAAATATCCTTATCCTTCTGGGGGAATTTCATACATCTACTTTTAGTAACACCTGAAGCTCGATACTGCCAACAAAGCAGCGTACAAACTCCTTCTCTGTTTCCAGTCTCAAAATACACCGCCTTCACTTGCATCTGGACTCTGCCTCAAAACTTGCTCTACAAATGCTACTTGCAATTGCTTACTCTGATTGACAAATCATGAAACACAATCTCTCTCAGCCAGTTGAAAACACGGATGATGTAGATGCTGCACTTAACCTTGTAGGCCCTACTTTTAGCCAAACCAAGCATTTATTGCACACAAACTTACATGCTCATCAGGACCAAGTCACTGTGACTATTTAACTGCTTCCCAAACCATCAGTGAAGGCTATTGCAAGCTCTTTTCAATGAAGACCTTGTCCTCATAGGTATCTATGACATAACTTTCTTGGCATTATACAAATACAAAATAATATTGCTTACGCAGCATCACTGCAGATTTCCAGATATCCCAGAATTCATCCACCTGTTATACCTCATCTTTCTTCAGTCTGAATACGTGGAGGCTACAACCACCATTTATATGTGATTTATGGAGTACCTGGAGGAATGAGACCTCAAACTCTTTGAGGTATCAATGTGTTACAGCTTAAAGAAGAAATGACAGTGACCTTTTGTAGCTGTAGAATTTAAGGCTCTGTTGTAGATTCATGCAGATTGCTCCAGTACTTGCTGCTACAATGGTGCCCCATGAAGATACAGGGAACTGCAGGACCAATTACAGCATCAGGGTCTCTGTCCACTAAGCTTTCATGAGGCTTTCATGACTAACATCAAATAATGCAATAAATGTTACGTAAAAGAATATTTAGTGGTTGCTACTCCTCTTCAAAAACACGTTACAGATATTTTCTAAGCCTTGTGGATCTTCTCTATGATATAAATTTTACTGAATTTGACTTACAAAGCAAATAGAAAAATTTAATGGTGTGCTTGCTGAAGCTCCAGTAAAAAGAAAAAAGTATTCCCATTTCTTTTTACGGTCCCACTTAACAAAACACTCCTGACCTATTTCTGTTCCAGTTCATACGCTGAACTTAAATTCACATTGTATTTTCTCATTACAATTTTAATAAAAAGGATAAAAATTATACTAAAGATTAAATCCTTTCTTTTTTTTTCCCCACCAAATATGTGGATAGATATTTATTTTTAATATTTTACTACGCAGTGCTTAGGAAACCAAAATCACCTACAACTGGATGCCAGCAGATGGTGCTGAAGGACTCTCGCTTTACATACAACATTTTGCTACTGTCCAGCCATTTTTGAGAAACAAAGAATATTTGTTACGTCTGCAGTTAAACAATATTAAAATAACATTGAATTATTTTCTGGTCCTTTTTTTTTTTTTTTTGAAAAAAGGGTTCACATAATAATATAATGTGTTCAGGGGTAAGGTAAAAAATAAAAGTGCTATTGAGCACCCAAAGGAGCATGTGCAGACTATTCTTAAACTCTCAGCGCTGGACTACCATAAAGCAACACCTTTTTCTTACCAGGCTGACTCCAGTGAACAGCGACTGTTGCCTTCATAGCTGCAGTGACTCCAAATATATTTTAGTATTTTGAGGCTCTGCAAATTTTTAGCTATTCTGGCAGAACACCATTTGACAGAAAATAACACTAATAGCAAAATTTCCATTACTAACTAACATGATTACTGACTTATGGACATTTTGATACTCCTACTACTTAGCATGATAAATACAAAAATGGAATGTTAATGGGTAAGCTTCTTACAACTACTTCCCAATTAATTTTTTTAAGAAAAGAAGCTGCTAGGCAAATTACTTCCATTTATTTTTTTTTAAATAACTATTAGAATTCTAAATACATAGTTAGGCTATAAACATTCTTTAGAAATGCGGAACCTTATCCATTATCATGGGTTTTGAAACTGATAATAGAAGTCCAGAAACTCGGGAATCTAGATGTAGGTTGATTCAGGATGAGGGAAGAAGGCAGAGATGGGTTTTTTTGCTACTAAGTTAAGAACAGATATATGATCTGCTTGAAATCAGTGTGACTGCTCACTGGGTACAGAGGCAAGCACGTATACAAATCTTCACAGAATTCAAGTTTACAGGATTAGTGTGTCTGAGTACAAAGAAATTATTACCCATGACATTATTCTTCAATCAACCAACACAAAGATGCTCATGAGGTATTATCCCCTCTAACAATTAATTACGAAGCACTCACTCAGAAAAAGTTTTAATTTTCAAACTGAAAAATATGTGTAGCAGTTGATGAAATATAGATGTTTTATCTTTTGCTATGATTACCAATACAATTAAAACTAATGGTTTCTCTAGTCTCAAACCATAGCTTTAATGTTAATGTCAACTGATAAAAAGTCTTGCAGGTATTCAACATTTATTTAGGAATTCTAGCTGTAAAAGAAAATCAAACAAAATACCATTTCTTTTAGAAGTAGCTTGGGTAGCAGCAAGACTGTTCTTCAGCAAGGCAACTGGTGTATAAATTTTGAATCTTTTGGGAGATTTCATATTTTAAAATTGAAAAGATTATGCATTTTTAAAATTTACATGTGAGGAAGATATTCTACATGTTATCAATAGCACAAGTGTTCAATGAATCCCCTCAAATCTCAGTTAAATACTGTAATTGTTGGGGATTTTTAAGTATGAAATCACATGCTTACATTCACACGTGTCCTGCTACAGCTACACTACTAAAACCATTTATCTAACACACTTCAGAATACCTGAATATAGTACCCTGTAAAAAATATAAAGCTATGCAGGGAAAGCACCCCCTTAATCCTCATGATGCAAATGTGATACATACAGAGAGTAACATTTTCTAGTTTTATGGGCTAACATAAAAGAGGTAATATAATTTGTTTTATTCACATATGTGTGGAAGATCAATGCAATAACTCAGAAGAGATACCATTAGTATCAGCAGTAGTGATACAGTTACACACAGACTCTGCATTTCCCTAGCACGGGATACTTTTATCAGTTGAGACTTAATTTCCTTGGGCAAATCAAATTTCTAAATTAAAATATTTTTGTTTTTCAAAATATGAAAAATAAAAAATAATTATGAACACATCTGTAGATATTTTGAAAGCAACAGAACCGTCTCTCCACCTCCTATGAATAAAGAGCAAGAATAGCAGAAAAGAACTTTATCTTCCACTGGACTATGGAAATGCCTACCATTTTTTAAGCACAAACCCTTTTATAAGCATAAACAATATTAAGACAATTAAATTCACCAATGTAAACCTGCCCTCCAAGAAAGTACCTCCAAGCAAAATACCTACAGTGAAAAAACAAAAACCTTGAAGACACAGATTTACATTCACTAACATGATTGGCCTCTCCCTGGTCTGTGTAGGTGAGGGATCAAGGAAGACTGGAGAAAATGGGATATTGCAACTAGAGAGGCATTTGTCGGTAAAGGAATACAACAAGTATGTGTGTAGAAAGTAATCTGGTGACAATTTCTCATATTTCCAGAACAGCTGCAGATGACCTTCGAGATATGATTATAACCAATGTAGCAAAACAGATCAAAGGAAAAAAAACGTGGTGAAAAGAATTTACATGAATGGGAAGATATAAGAATTTTCGATATGCTTTATAAGGGAGAGATCAAGGACAAGAAGATAATTTTTTGAAGCCCTTTGGGAAGACAGGTTTCAATACACAAAGAACATGATTCTGTTAAGATCTCATGGGAGGATAAGTCTAGAGAAAAACAAAGGAAAAGGTAATAAGGTTACGAGTGAAAACTCCTTCAGGGCAGCACAGGGATAGGGCAGACAAGGCAGTTAGCAATAGGAAAGGGGGCACAGGCTTAAGCTCTGCCAAGGGAAATTTAGGCTGGATATTAGAAAGAAATTCTTTACAGAGAGAGTGGTCAGGCATTGGAATGGCCTGCCCAGGGAGGTGGTGGATTCACCGTCCCTGGAGGTTTTTAAACTGAGATTGGACATGGCGCTTGGTGCCATGATCTAGTGAACGGACTGGAGTTGGACCAACGGTTGGACTTGATGATCTCTGAGGTCTTTTCCAACCCAATCGATTCTATGATTCTATGACAAGAAGACATCAGCTGGCACAACTCGAAGTTCTCCAGTGACTGGAAGACAGGAAAGTCAGGCAGAAAGATCAAAATAAAGGAGGTTTTTCCGAAACAGTGTAAGTGACAAGGTGTGAGCAAGCAGAGACAAAAGTAGGAGAGCCACACATAGATGAGATGCAACTCATCCGGGACATCAGGAATAACAATCATTCTATAAACAAAAAAGATGCCAAGTTTTCATGAGAAGTTGGTCTGTTCTTAAGAGCAAGAAATACCAATAGATGATGCCACACATTTAAAAGTACTTCAGTATGAAGGTCAACTGCAGTCAGACAGCAAACACATGTGAAACCAGCAATGAAAACTGTTGTCTCAATCAAGAATTACCTAAATGACAAAAATGTTTGGAATTCAATTGGCCTGATAATAGTGTTCTGAAGATACTGGGAAAATGAAGCTACATAATTCCTGAGTTGAAGCTATTGTTTTGTGGATACTTGGGTGGGGTTCTGCAAGACTAAAAAAAGCCTTCCTGTTTCTTAAGCAATACAAGGGGAAAAATTAGAGAGTTTTAAGTCTGCTTAATCCTAACAAACAGAAAAAATACTGGCACAACACTTATATTTTTATATACACCCACACAATTTCCTAGAAGAAAATGAGGAGATGAGTAACAGCTGATTTGGATTTGTTATGAACAAATCATGTCAAAGTGATTTTTTTCTTGCAATGGCAAAGTAACAAGGCATGTTCAGGGAGACATCATATATTTTTACTTTAGTAAGAATGCTAGCATTGTTCCACATGAGCAATTTCTCAAAGAAAATAGGGAAGCAGACGTTCAGAAGATGCTATTATACATTGGAAAGCTATATTCAGAAAGCTATTCATTGTCAAAATGGTGAATGTATTGATGTGCATTCCTGAACTGTGTACTAGCTAATATTTTCTTTAATGACCAATTTGATAGAATAAGACTGCAAAATATATTTGCAGACATGAGTTGCTGCAAGTCTGCTGGAGGATTCCAAATAAGTTTGACAAATTGGAGAAACAGGCTAAAAAGAATACAATTCAGAAAGTTTAAAAAAGATTCCACTGCTAAACAACAAAGAGAAGGAGAAACAAGTGAGTAGATGGTGGTTCTTCAGAAAACACTGAAATTCATATTGGCTCATACAGTATTGACCCTGTCATGCTGTTTTGAAACAAACATGGTCTGTAAAACAGGTTGTTTTCTACTTATTACTGGAAAGGCTTCAACTAGGTTCCTGGGTTTACTTTGAGGAAGACAGTCGATTGAAGAGGAACACCAAAAAAAAAAAATCAAATGTCTGGAAAAACACGACTTATGGCAAAAGACAAAGAATTGAGTTATTAAAGTTGGAGGCAAAGAATTGCAGGTCATGGCAATCCAAATAACTGGCAGTTGTTGCAAGAAGGAAATAATCTGTTCTCTACACAAAGAAAAAGCAGATAAAAGACGACAGAATGCAACTGCTGCAAAAAGAGAACTGGATACTAGGCTGGAAAAAGTCTGCTAAGGACAGAGCTTCTAAGGCTCCAAAATGTATTTGTCAAAGTTTTTAAGAGAAGATTGGACAAACATCAGTGGAGAATGGTTTTGGTGTAGTTAAGCCTTCTTTGGGAAAAGAGAATAGATCAGGTGACTAAAGCTCATGCCCTCCCTGCTTCCTATGGTTCTGTGATTACAAAGGAAAATGCAATCCCTCAACCTAGGAAATGTCCAAACACTAGGAGTTGCCACTTGATCTTCAAAGTGAAAGTGGGATCTGAAAGTGATGCACACCATTTGTATGCAAATGAATCCTCTCATCTCTTTTCTCCAGCCATCACACAGTTCCTCCTCCCGCCCCGCACTTCTCGCCTCCCCTCCATCTCCACCACATTATGCTGGGGGAGCACAAAACGTGGCCCTCTCCCAGGAACCCCTACACACTCTACCACACACGTCCTGATGCATAATGTCACATCCCCAAGTGGTACCTTGGAGCCTCTAAATATGCAAAAGCCAACTCTGTGACACAGATCACACATGGGCTTCAAGGAGTGCCAAGGGGAGGGTTACATCCTCTCCCTCCTGCCTCCCCCATCTCTCCAAAGCAAGCCACGGAGAGATGCCAAGGAGAGAAAAAGAAAAGCCCCTTACGCTATGCAAAGTGATTTTACATCTCCACAGTAAATTATGCTAATTAATGTGAACTCAAAACGGCTCAGGGCTATTTTAAAGGATACAACTACTTCAGATCCTCCGCTCTGTTTGGAATTATTCCAAGGCTTGGCCAGAAATTGTCCACAGAAACATTTCTGCACCAGAAAAGGCCTGTGCTCCAAAGTGAAGTACTGCCGTACTTTTACATTTTCAAAACCAATTAATTTAGAAAGAAAAAAACCCCTATACATTTGATCAAAGAGCATGATGAAATATTTTTTGAATTTCAGGTTTTAATTTGAGAAGGAAAAAATGACTTAACCTAAATGTAATCAAGCTGTTTTGTGAAGAATAAAAATAGTTTCCAGCAGATGCGTCCCATGCAGAAATTTCATATCTTTGAGATTTAAATTTGCCAGATTTGTTTTACGTTGATTAATGCATTCTAGAGTTATTAGGGAGAAACTAAATAGACAGTGACACTGCACAGGTGTAATTTCTTTAAGAAATCAGCCTCAAAGTTAAAAATTAAAGAACATAATATTTCAATAACATATTTCTTCTGTTAAATCAAAAATGTAAGGAATTTTTCCACACAGCCCAGTTAGCCAGAAAATTGTCCTTGATAAAGAATATCAAACCAAACACTTATTTATCAAAGTGCCATAGCCCACCTGGCTTGTCAGCTTGAGTTAAGTATCATTCCAAAACATGAATACACTCAGCCAGAAATCCAGAATTCAGAGCTTTCTAAAGTAAGGAAACCAGATAAATGAACCTAAATAAAATGTATCTGGTGGACTAATGGGTGCCTAATAGTATAGTATTTAGGGTAGATGGATCATACTAGCCTGCTGACTGATGCATATCAGAGGCAACAGGTACTGTTAAAGGAGGAAATGCATGCACTAGTTTTAAATTATTTTTGTCAAAATTACTTGGGCATCATGATTTGGCAAAGTGCCATTGGATGCATGTTGCTGTAAAGTCGTTTTAAGATGGAAATTAGAGACAATTAAACAAAGAAAAAATAGAAAAGAAGTATCAACTGTGAGAGTATCTAAAATTCCAATGAGTATTTCTCATTGAAAGCACAAATAAACTGTATTTAGAGGTAAAAAATCGTTAAGCTTCAAATACAGAAAGACATTAGACCAGTTAGATATGTAAAATCCCACAAATGGATTGAAGTTAAAGTTGCAGTAACAGGGCTCAAAACCCAACAAATGTACTGGTGCTTTCCATTTCTAACAAAATCAGAACTAAGCAGAAACAGCTCTTTTTATTTGTCTTTTCAAAAAAAATTTTGACTGAACAGAGAAGCCTACAGACAGCGATTTCTGGGAGAAATTAAACACCCCAGATTACCATCTCTTTGAAGCGGAAGCTGTCTTTTACTATACCCATATCTAGGCCTATGTATAGTGCCATGAGATTCCAATTCATAACAAAGGCTTCCAGCATGCTATATCACAAAAAAGCCTACATAATGGCAACTAGGAAACACAGGAGCCACCGCAAGTGCCTAAAAGTACCAGTTTAATAGAACTGCAGACAAAGAGGCTTACCAGGTAGCTACTGTTTGATTTTAAACTGCAGTTAAAATAGCCTAGTATTAACCTTGACAACTGCAAAATTTTAATATGTTAGAAATTTGCATGCAAATTATCAATAGATTTTAACAAAATCTACCTATTTGAGTCAGATACTAGGTATAAAATCTCAGCACACGATCTGTTAAGGTCTTAAAGGAGCCCATCGCCTCAAGGTCTCGTTCACACAGCAGGCAAGTCTGGGAATTGTGCAACAAGTCCAACTTCTCAGGGCAGGCCTAGGAATCCGCAAAGATGGGCTGCACTCACAGGCCTTGAAAACACAGTAAGGAGACAACTGTTCATTGCTTCACACCACTGCAATACTCAGGATTTTCTCCTCAAAAGGGCAGTTTTGTTCTTCAAGATTTACAAGCTCGCTTGACTGTCAAGCTCGTAAGTTCCCTGCACCAACTCTTTGGACTTTCCAAGTTTCCAAGCACTGCAAAATAGTGCAGAGTTTGCATTTTCTGTAAATTGAGAGATTGTGAAATACACATGAAGGATCCACAGAGATTTTGTCCCTCGACCAAAGCCACATTTATGTAAAGATGGTCATAAAATTCTGCTACCTACTTCCTAGAAAAACTCCCATCTATTGAACAGGGCTGCTTGGAAGGACAATAGGGGTAGTTTGCCTACATCCTCTGCCTTAAGATTCTGCAACTGCATGAACTTATTCAATTTTTGAATAGTTTTCCCAGTCAACATGAAATAATTCGCAACTTAAATTCTGATATCCATTAATTTATTCATTAATTAATTAGTTGTGCTTCTTCAAAGTAGCTGACAGGATGCAATTTCAGTCAAACCACCTCTGTGTTTCAAATAACTCCAGCTGAGTAACAGATTGAATACGGAACACGTAACTTAACCAAATCAATTAATTTGGAAGATGTCAGACACTGTTTAAATTATATGAAATTCTATGCCAGCCATAATTGCAATCTATGACAGATCTAACACCACTTCTTGTTTTCCAGATGTCCATTCTGTCCTCTGCACACAGCAGGTATGTTTTCACTAGTATTTAAACAGGGTCAGAGAAGACCTTAAGTGAATGGCAGAAAACCTAACAAACACTCTTTTTAAGACAGAATATACTGCTTCTCACCCCTTCTATGCAGGGCATTTTATTTTTGGCTGAATATGACCTCTGTTTGGCTACGATGTGCCCCTACATTTAGGTGCATATGCTCTCACAAGCTGTCTTGAAAGCCTCTCACTTCTGTGAGCAATCAAATTATCTGGCAAGTGCAAGGTGAGATAGGGTGGGGAGGGGTTAAAACTGAATTGGGTTGCAGCAGCTGACTTACTAGTCTGGTTATACAGTATGAGCCCTGGTATGAGCCCTGGGTCTTGCACTGGAACCAATTAAAGTGCCTGGTGTGTCAGAGCGAGGATTAAGCACGTAGCACTCTTACCAAAGTGTTAAACTAAAAAAGTTTTAGGCTTGCTTCTTTAATATGTCCCATGTGTCCCTCTTGTTTCACCTAAGCGTCCTGCTCAGGCTGTTACATATCTTGTGAGAATGACATTGTTCCAAGTTAAAATTCACTGTCCACATAGCTCTATCGATAGCCAAGATTGATTTTAAACTGCAGCTTAAACTACTGTAGAACTTACATGCATAAAATTACAGTTGCATGCACTGGACTAAAATACCGTCTCTTTTGTTCTAAACAACTCAAATGCAGGCATTTAATGAAATTGTATTGTTGTGAGAAAAATATTTACTCAGATTGAACAAGAAATACAAAAAATGAGTTCCCTTCTCTCACTCCCAGAGCTGCTCCTTCCCAACTGAATGGGTGACCAGAAGAAATGTATTTGTAATGTTCAGCACCTATAACTTTAAAAAATAGTTCTACTTATGCTGCAAGGCACTGTTTACCCTCAATTCTTTTAACTAGAACTGATCACAACTACAAAAAAAAAAAAGGCATCACTGTACTTTGACACTACTGTTACCTAAAATTTTGTCCTGCAAAGTGTTCACTCAAGCCATTTTGAGACAATGTCCTTATAAAACAGGTTTTCCTGGTTTTGCTTACCTCTTGGATTATCACCAATGATGTTGGTTTTGCCATTCCAGTACCAGAGCAGCAATGTTGCGTCACGTGACCCTGACAGGATGTAACAATTTCCTCCAATATAGGACTCAGAACGAGCAAGACAGGTTACAACATCCCAGTGTCCAAATACTACTTGTATCAGTTTACCTGAAACACATAAAATCGATTCTTTTAAAACGACTATTTTATTCTTTTTCAGGTGAATTAAATATATTATAAAGTATTTTAGAAATATTTTTGTTACCAAGAAAAGGTTCAAAAGAGAACTACAGTGGGCAATACTATTTCTTCTTTATTTATGTGGTGGAAAGTTTCTGAAAAGTGCAGGAGTCCACACAGTCTGTACTAAAAATACTTGCAGTCTACAAACTTTATACTTTATTCAAAGGCCAAATGTGCTAGATGCTTTTTTTTTTTTTAACCTGTATTTTTATAGACAGGAAATACGATGGCATTCTCTTTCAAGGCAAGTTTACTGATGAAAGTAACAGTAAGAATGCAAATCTGATGTAATGTGGGGAATGGAATCAGAATTTACAGAACACTCAGGACCCAGGAAATTGGTACTGTGGGAGCTACCTAGAAAATAGAGCATGTGCAGCATTCGAGTATCTCCTTCAACACAGAAAAGGAGATTTAGTTGAAAAATTACTCCTGTATCCAAGGCTTTTGCATCACCATTTTAACCCTTGCCAATTATTTCAATCATCACCCTTCCCTTTTAAGAATTTCTGTAATGTTTAAAAGAGCTCAGAAGACAGATTTGGAAAAAACTCTCTTAACAACTGCATAAAGGACGAACACTTGTACCAGTGATAAGAGCCATAAACATTAAAAAGAAAGCCCAGGCAGTTAAAAACGTGCCATTCAAGAGTATGTGTAAACATGAATATGATTATTACCTTTTAACCTTAACCAAACAGGACAACATTTTCAGAAAAATGTAAATTTGGATGCTCATGCATAGTGGATTTGCATGTGGGAGAGGAAACACGTGTGAGGTCACCCACAGCAAAGCTCTGCCACACCACCCAGGCAGAGGCCGGCTCCCACAAAGCAAACGTCATGTGTCCTGCTGGTTTCTGGATCTGCCAGCAGCATACATGATCCTATGAAATGAGAATTTAAGCACTAAAATCCATCTCACTGGATTTGCTGAAGCCCAGCAACTGCAGATCTTGAAAAGACAGGACAAAGGATACCCACGCACATTTCTAATGAGCCTACGTGGCCCGTTCAGGTAACAGGGGCCAGGCCAAATTCTGCACCCAAAGACACAAGGAAGTGTGATGTGTGATGTCTCTAATGTGTGACCTCGGGTTTCTCAGGCCCAAATGACCATGCATTTGTGCTTTGGGCTGAATAAAGAATGAGGAAGAACAGAAGGGAAAAAGAGTGACGGCTTTGGAAGGAATAACAACACAGGCCAAAAACTAAACATGGAATGCAGACTATTGCATTTCTGAATGAAATAAATTAAAATAAAAGGAAATAAAATAAAATGTTCTGAAGAGTGTTTAAAAATAACATGTAACATAAATCAGTGTGGGGAATCATCTTAATAAAATATTTTGGTGCCTGAATTAAAAATGATTAGTCAATCATTTAATATGGCTAGTAGTGAACATTTCATACCCTCTTTTTATGCAGCATAAAAGCACTGTATTTATATCCAGCCACTAAATAACACTTAACAGGAAAAAAAAGACTTAAGGGAGTGGTTCTGAGGAAAGAACAAAAATAATGTTAACAGCCTGATTCATAACAGAAGATCAAATACGTAATTGCATTAAAGTGGAGAAAACCAGAAAAAAAAACATAAACAAACCAAAAAACAACCCAAGAGAAAAACCAGAATAACAAGATGGAATTTCAAGGTAGCCTGTACACCAGATTAAAAAATAAAACACTGGTGAAAGTTATTATGCTACTATAATCCTCCAAGAGAAAACGTGAAATGAAGCACCATCACATGAGCCTTTTCTAACCAGACAGGGCAAACCCCTGGATGCACACTTACTGTGCATATCCACCTGGCAGTGGAAGGGTGAGTAACTCAGGGAGCAAGCCTTTGACTCTTATCTGCAAGTCTGTAATACATCCCACAGCAGCCACCTCTGCTCACCAGGTCTTAAATTCCTGCAGCAGGGTCACTTGTCTCAGATGTTGGCCAGTCAACAGATTTGGTCAGAACTTCACAGCTACAAGCAGTGAAACACTCACAGACTACATTTTGGCAATATACAAAAGCATCTTACCAAGTGTATGCTTCTCCCTGAAAATTCAAGTTGTCAATTACATCGTTTAGATTTGAGGATAATTACGTGATACATATTCAATTGTATTGCCATAGATATTCAACTACCTGAGCCAATTTATACTTTAAGAACAGAAGTTTATGCTATAAACGTCACTGAGGTATAGAGATCTCCCTTTCAATTACTTCTATGTTTATAGGTTCTGTTCTAGAAAACAAACATTTTTCAAGGCTATTTGCTTGACAGTTGTTTCTGTAGTTGCACTGTATTCTTAGTTTAACTTTGATATTGTGCAGCTTAAGTTTTGGCCAACTTCATCAAAATAAGAAATAAGATCTTGCTCTTTTATATAGGTTAAAAAAAAAAGAAATTATTAATTTTGTAAGAGTTCCTCAACTTTTTTGTTTCCTTTAAAATGAGTTGTCCTGTCTGTACAGTAATATCAAACTCTACCATATGCACTCAGATATCCCTTTGTGACAGAACAATTTTTCTAGCTTATGTTTTATTTGACAGCTGTGCTACAAATAATTAAAAGAAAAATAAGACTCAAGTCAGCACCACTGAAGCTAAAACGCTGTCTAGAAATCGTTCCCACTGCTGGAGGAACGTTTTATTGTGCTTCTGCTATACTAGCTGCGCTGAGAACCCATGATTTATGTTAGAAGTATTTCCTTTTAAAAACAAACAAACAAATGCAAAATCTAATGGGAAAATGGTTCCTTTCTTGTGTAAGTGCTACAATGTATTTGAATTCACCACTTGTGATCACTTGTCATTATGCATTACCGATCACATCATCTTTTCCCTTGCTGTTCTGCCAATTTCAAAATATTTCACTACTATATTCCCATTTAATTCAAAGCAAAACAAACTACATCTGGATTCACTGATTTAAGCTAGAGCTAGAGTTGCTATATTGACAGATAGGAGACACATAAGACACAAATCTCTTCTGACAATGGTATTCTGGTTTATACACTCATTAGCTACAGTAGTAACAATGTGCCTGGTAAATCTGTGTACAAAGAGAGGAAATAAAGAGGTATTTGTAGTTCAGATTGATACAGGACAAAGCCACCAAAATCATTTAAGTTCCTCCCATAGGTGTAAGGTAAAACGCATCCTTTGACATAAAAGAATTAGTTCTCTATTCATATAAATCAAGTATACTGAATATTTATTACTGCTAGTAATCCTTTCTGAAGATCTACTTTAAATTCACAGTTTCATGTAAATTTATTTTCATCAATGAGAAAATTAAACTAAGAAGGGTCTAACAAGGTGTCTGTATAATGAATCGCAGGCAGTCAATATGACGTAAATGGAACTTCTCCTTTATACTTAAGGCTTTAAAATTGCAAAAATGACAGCTATGCTAAAATATGCCATAAGATCTAGTCTTAACAGATTTTCATTAAAGACCACCCTGTTTTGTGAAACATTTTGGCTTGCCAAGTGTGAAAAACACTGCTAACTAATATATTTAAGAAATGATGACAAACATGTAGGATATTCCCTAGGGATTAATAACATACTGGAAAGCTTGATGGCACACACACATTAACCACACTGGGTCATTAATCCCAAAGAAGTACCTTGCAGTGAGGTCGCTGTTCCCATTATAAGATAATGAAAGGGAAAAAAATCATACCTATTTTTTTCTGGGGTTCCATGGCTTTTAAATTCCTGCAGCTCTTACACTGAAAGATTCTTTTCTATTTAGCATGACACATGCATGACTTCAATGGTTTGGATACACTCCAGCTGACAGACTAATTTAACTGCTACCCATTATATCGATCAGTTTATGTTATATAAAAGAATTCAGTGTCTCTAGATCAATTTTTCTATTCTAGCACAGCTTTCAAAGCCTTTCATAAATATTCTTTCACCAGATTTCAAGGCTTAGCTTCTGTTCTTATTCTACGGTACTTGTCTGTGTTCGCTCAAAAAAAAAAATTCTCTGGTGCTGAAAACCAACCAGCATTAAATTCAAGTAAGCACTGTAAGAATAATTAATTCTGCTGGTATGCAAGGCTTCACACAAACTCATTTACCTGTGGAAACTACAGCGTAAGAACAGGCATCCCTATCCTATAGGTTTGAGGTGTGATGCTGTGTCTAAACAAGAGCTCTTCTCTTACATTTGCCATCCCTGCACAAAAATGACAGCATACACAACAGTAGTAGGTAAGAAAAGATTTGACAAATATTATTAATAGGGGGATAAATACATACTCCACTCCTCATTCTTTCTTTATTTGAAACAGCTGGCTGACAACGGATAGAAAAAAAAAAGTCTTTTAGGCTATTCCCATATTTTAGAAATACATTACCTGAATCAGTAGAATAAACTCGGAAACTCTTGTCCCAGAAGCCACAGACCAAGATGTAACGATTATCGGAGGTGATGACAAAACACTGGGAATGCACCTGAATGCTTTGGTCTAAAAGGTCAGTGATTTGCCTTCTGTGCATACCGGTATTGCTGGCTGAGCACAAAGAAACACAAACCAAGAAATTTTAGCATCTACATTCACAGAACAAAAGCACATTGTAGAAACTTATGTTCAGACCAAACATATTCCTCATGGCTATTACTCGCTTTTTGTGGTAGGGACATTTTCTTTCTAATTCTACTATGAAATACTCACTACACTTTTGGGAACAATGCTAATTCCTTGTAGTATATATTCCAAAATAGAAGAAATGCCTTCTTTAAGTCAAGTGCAGCTGAGAAAAATACAAATGAAATATTTCGCAAAGGCATGATACGTAAATATGTAATAAGCTTCCTTTCCCCCTTCTTCTAGCATAAAAAATCAAAACTTAGAAACAAAGCAAGGGGATGTAATGGTAAGACAGTACATGAACTATATAATGGCTCAAACACCTAAGACAGAAATCACGATTTCAAAACTGTACACTACTTGTATTTCATAGCAAGCATTGTAACTTAAAAAAAAGCGTAACTTCACTAGACATCACTACTATTTCACAATTCTGGAGCATCGCACAACAATTAACCAGCTTATCTCCACAATCACCTTTAGGGCTGAGAGAAAACATTTGCCCCGCTTTGATCACCTGATGTTTTATTTCACAGAAGCACAGAATCAATCGGGTTGGAAAAGACCTCTGAGATCATCGAGTCCAACCTTTGACCCAACACCACCCTGTCAACCAGACCATGGCACTAAGTGCCACATCCAGTCTTTTCTTAAACACCTCCAAGGATGGTGACTCTACCACCTCCTTGGGATCATTACATCATTTTCTCAGACATCTTATATTAAGAACCCACAGAATAAACAGGAATCAATTAGTGAACACATTTTTCATACTTATTTTTTCTTTTTTTAATCCTGAGTGCATAAGTGCCTACATATATATAATGAAAATCCTACACTGTAGGAAGAAGTTTCAATGTTCCTGAGGGAATTTGATTTCTATTCATGGCAAAAAATTTCTCCCAGGCCTGGTTTTGTGTGCCAGTTGCTTGGAGCACCATTACTTCTACCCAGGTGGACCCGCCTCTGTGCTGCTCTTGTGCTCTCCTTTACTGTTTATTCTTAAACTTCTTTCTGTTCTCACAGGCTAGCTATCCCCTGAGCCTTAGGCTTATTCCATTTACTCTGTATCAAATCCTTCATTTATTTATGCTTTTGCTCTGTTTAAAATATTGATACGTCTTGTTCATCTGGGTAGCAAAGAATTTAGCTAGGTGTTGCCACTTGCTCTGCAGGCAACACATAATGTGGCCTTGACCGCTGTTGGGGCCGTTTAAAGAGTAGCACCGCCACATTATAAATTCACAGTGAAACATTCTGTAGGACAAAATAACAGCAAAGAAACCCTCAAAAAACATGCAGATCGACACACGTGGACAAGACCTTCAAAAAATTTCACCTCAAAAAGAATTCTTTGATTCATGTCCGATCTGCTGTTTTATGTCTTCCTGGGCAACTGGAAAATGAGGAGGGCAGGAATCCCTCCTCACAACTAAGACAGCAACAAGATTCCTGCTATAACCATAAAAGAGTAATTTTGTGGTTCTCTTAGGTGCCATTTCTAGGTAAATGTGTCTAGCCACAATTAAAACCCTTTAATATTACCTACATAATTACTTGCTTGCACCCAATGATGCTACTTAGCAATGACAAAGAAAGCCTTAACCCTTTTAAACTAAGTCCAGTGTAATCACAAGGCTGATTTGAGATCTATTGTATGAAGAGACTATTAAACCATTTTTCAGAATGTGAACATTAATTTTAAAGGTGTTTATACCAAACAAAAGGCACAGTATTTTGTAAAGTAAAGGCAGGCCAAAAATGGAATTTTAGTGTTAAAATTATGAAAAAACACAGAGGATAATAAAAATTTTATGTCCTTCCACATGTTTTTCACAATATGTAAAAAAAAAAAATAATCGGGCAAGTTCAATGTGATTTTGAGGGTTTTAAAGCAGAATATACATTTCCTGCTCCAAACATTTTTTGGATAAAATCTATTTCAGGAAGAAACGACAGTTACAGCATGTGTCCTCCTCATTATAAATGGTAACTATTATACTATTCAGATGAGAATTGATTTTAGAAACTTTGGAAAAACGTTTTATCAGCTCTTATAAAATGGTTTCATATGCCCACACTGTTCCTGATTTAATTATCATAGAGCTTATCCAGCAAAATGGCTACACAGGAACAGTCTGTACCTGCAGACTGATACAATGCAATTCCTACTGGGATATCCATATTAGTTTTGAAATTAATTCTCACTGGCTGAAAGATTTGACATTCTAACCTATCCAGGCAAGTTCAGATTGCTCTGATTTTCCCATGCTTCTATAAGTGGCCACTTTGTACCTTTTTCACTTAAACTACAACCCTGAAATAGGTGTTTTTTTAACCTAAGACTGATGTCTAATAGAGTTTGGGGGGCACAAAATCCTGTCTTCTTTGCTGCTGTCCTACAACTGGTTTGCGTTTTGGTGTTAGGTTGTTTGAGTTTTTGTTTTCTGATCCTGTTTAAGGTTCCATTTGCCATGCTACAGATTCCTGAATTATAGTCCAAGTATGCACCCCCCAAAGTTGGGTCTGTAATGAAAGAACTGACCAAACTCTTAGCATGCTAATAGAAAAATAAGCTCTATATGAACTAATAAACCTCTATAATAAAAAGTCATTAACTGAATCTATTACACTGAGTCATTACATAAAAGAGAGACATTCCTCCACCCCTTTTTAATAAAAGAAAAACATATACAAATTTAACTAGTGAAGCTGATCAGAAGATGCAATATCCTCGAAAAACGAATACTAATATCTCAACACTAAAATGGAGCAGGCAACATATTTCAACTTTGAAACCACTTTGCAATTACACATTAATCCCCGCAGCCTGAACAGCAGGTCTATGAAGAAAGGATTGATCTCCTTTAATGATGAAACCCTGGCACCATGGTTTTATTTTTCACAACACAGCGCAGTTAAGAACCCCACTGTTATTATGAAAATTTCCTCAGCAAAGGAGCTCCATCACATTACCAGCGCACCAATTCATCATAACGTGCCTCGCTCCTGCTCATCAACAAGTCTGAGTGATGAAAAGATCCAATATTATCCTGACAGTACTTCATGCACATTCTCAATCACACATTATTACAGCATCCATATTAATTTTCACTGACACGCGTCCTAGGCCTGTTCAAATTAGGCAAACCAACGAGGGGGAGTTGATGAAATACCAGCATAGCCACAGCTCATTGCATTCCAATTTGCATGCAAATGGTTTATCAGGAAAATTCCATTCCCAGCAACCAGCAAGTGAAAAACAACCGTAATCTACACTTCAGGGCCACCATACAGAGCTTAATGAATCGCAAAGAGAGAAGGAAGTGACAGACCTATGAGAGGATCGATTTCCACTGGCAGCTGGTAAGCCTGGTCTTGTACAGCACCTTGATGAGCTGGAATTCAGGAAAGAAGATTTTAAAACTTTGCATTTTTTTAACAGTGAAGCCACATACATTTTATAAGTCAAAGCTATAGCCTTTTTGTTTTAACTATTCAAAATTCTTCTGCATCAATCGAATTAAAAAAAAAAATCCAGGTGCTTTCACAGGCTGCTTATTAAACATTTATTTTAGATTAGTGCTATTCTGAATGTATGCCATCAGCAGCAGCTCTGGTCCTGAGCCATAAGCTCTAGCAGATGCTTTACTGGCAACCTCTCCTGTCGCAACAAAACAAAATTAAGTGGTAAAGAGGACTGAAAACAAAATGTGACAACCATCTGCTGACTGTAGCAAATACTATTTTCCTCTTTACTTTTTAAAACACTGCTTTGAACAACTGAAGCACAAAGGACATTTTTTTTAAAAAGTCAGTTTATGATGCAGACAGGGAAATCTCATAGTCATCCAGTATTTAAGGAT
The DNA here is from genome assembly GCA_013396775.1 of Cephalopterus ornatus. NCBI lineage: Eukaryota > Metazoa > Chordata > Aves > Passeriformes > Cotingidae > Cephalopterus > Cephalopterus ornatus. The sequence goes on from VZRE01001189.1 coordinate 198,470, forward strand.
TCATCCATCACCAAAACTCAATTTATTTGCGAGTTTGCATAGAAGTTAATACATTAATTCTGCCAACCTACATTTCATCTGGGCACGTGGCACACCAGTGAAACATTTACGTACTGAATTCTCCTTTAGTGTTAGAAAGCCTTTTTTTTTCCACAGCTTCACTAAAAACAAACAAGCAATCCCCGTCCCCCCAAAAAAACCAGCCCACAATACATTCTTGGAAGAGAAATGGGAAATAACAGCTGAATACACAAACCTATGATTTTTCTATCTACCATCCATAGCTTAATATAAAAATTAGTATCAATAGAAGGGTTTCTCAAATAACTGATTCATAAGTAAATTCAAAGTTTTGCTGCAATAAAACACTAACACACAGCAAAACACGAAAGCTATGTGACAAAAGAGAGCATCCTGCTTGGTACCAGTGCCATTAGATGTCAGCAAAGGCACCAAATTCATATACAAAGGCAAGAATGGGATTTTTAATTACAAATTAGTGACAACTGGTCACTTGGCAACTTAACTTTTTTATCATGATGCCTCATTTGTAAAGACAATGCTTAGCCCACAGCAGGAGATATGGAGTAGTAATGATACCTGCTCTCTAATCCCAGCAGATCCCATTTTAGTATAAATCTGGAAGTCAGGAATAGTGAAGGCTAGTCTCAGGAGTCCATAGCCAGGGATCTTAAGCACAGTACCCCATTAACAGCCTGCAGCTGATGAGTGTGCTCTCAGAGAAGTGGGGTGAGGTGAGTTTTTGTTTGGTTTTGGTTGGTTGGCTTTTGTTTGTCTTGATCTGTAGGTTTTCTTGAATTTTTTTGTAAAGGCAAGACAAGTGTAAAATGCCTCTAAATGAAAAAATAGTGACTCAAAAGCACAACTTACTGCTCTCCCTTCCAGAGGTGAGAGAAAAACAAATATCTGAAAGTTTTGTTCAACTCAAAACCAGTTGATTACTACAAATCAAAATCAGCTCCTACCACTTTAGAACCTCTTTCTTTTCTTTCCCATGACTGTTTTATGTCCACAAAGGTCATTTTTTTAAAAGCCTTGAATATTATATGCCCAAGGTCACACATCCAAGGTATGAGAGGGATACTGTCATCCTCCTTTGAAAGAAATCTCAGGATCCCTGTAATTAGTTCTTGCTTACAACTTGTTATCTAGACAAGTCTCCCTTCCCCTCTTCTTTCCCACCTTTCTTTTTACGCATTTCTTGGGTGGGTGAAAAAATACATAGATGTTTCTATTTGGACAATGTTGAGAGGTAATTTGTAAGAATTAGGAAAAAGTGTAGGAGTCATCTGGCTTTTTTCAAAAAGTAATCAAAGGACCATGGGTCAAGATTTCTCAGTAGGAATCTCAGTGATGTAAGTATTTCTCTGGTGCAAACATCTTCTATTTAAGTTATTTGAGTAGAAGCTCTTTTTTCCCTTTCTTGAAAAGCCTTCAACCAAATTTACTGCATACCATTGAAACAAACTACCTTTCCTGGCTTGGGTCTAAGACTGTCATAGTCAGGGAAAGGAGGATAAATATCTTTAAGATCGGAGAATATTAGAATTAAAAGCAGAATGACTAAATTCTCCAGTCCAAGACATTTTAAAAGAAAAATTAATTTTATTAGTTGCTATGCAAATGGCTATGTTGTTTCCCTTTCATATTGACAAATACCTAAGCACTTAGTAACTTTGGGATGTTTAAGATACAGACTTTCCCATGTATTTTACTTACTAATTCTCATTGGGTGGCTCTAACATCAAATTATGGTGTTTATAATTGATAAGAAAAAGATAGCAGAAAAAATTTTAGACAAGTTCTACATGTTTTAAAACCGTCTTAGACATGATGTGGTTCAGGCTTCCAACTGACTGAAAAACAGATTTAAGAGGAAGCGTGTGCCTTTGGCAAACAGTGATACACTATTTTTGTCTTCTTGCATAGTGCCTGCTGGCCTGGAAAGCAATATATTGTTGTTGCAGACCTTTTGTGTGCTACACATCTTACTACACAATAGCTCAGATTACCTTCTCAAGGAAAAACTAAGTCCACATGTGAAGAACGTGCTGTGTCAAAGAACTGGACTCGCTCTTTCCGCTTTAAACTAACAACAGTTCAGCAGCAAATCTTGAAGAGGCAACGGAAGCACTGCTTTATGGCAGGGGTTTCTTAGGCTTCTGACTTTAATTTACTTACCAGGGAGACTATGCCACTTGTTTACAGCAAAGAGCCTGTTTGCAGTAACTGTGATCACAGCAGGAGTGGCCAGGCCAGGCTGGGTGTTGGCTGCCACGTGAGTGACAGGGGAGTTGGACGGGAACTTCAGGACCATGATAACGTCCTGTTGAGCTTGTTCTGTGAACATCAACGGGCTCTGCAGGAGGAGATACTGTTGAGTGCACACAACAAGAACCCAAATACACGGGAAAAGAAAACACGGGGAGGAGAAAAGACAGGACAAGAGAAGGAAGATCGGATTAAAACACACAAGATCAGAGAGCAGCTGCAGAGAAAAGCAAATGCAGTAATAGTGGACAGGCTTGTGGAAAAGACTATTTGAAGTAGAAAAACCTTTGCATACACTATTAATCTGAGGGCCTTGCTGAACACAGAGTGTCTATATACAGACAGCTACAGATCACAGCAGATTAAACTGAAAGTTTTCAATCACCTATCTCTGCCAAAAGAATTCTCCTGCGTCTCTGCAGAGATACTATGTCAAGGAAAGCAATGCCTAACTAGGAGGGAAACAAAAAAGAAAGTGAGCAAAAGAAATTCCCGCTCCCAGAGATGGTCTCAAGTTGCATTAAATTGGCAGACTGTAATTCTTTACAAGCCAGATGAGAACATGAAAGCACATTAAAATAAACAGATACACACATACACTAGATGTATGTTCTGTATATATTTCTGGTGCACAAAAATAAGATTTATGAATGCAAAGTAGAAGACTTCACTGCAAATGTGTTTCAAAGGACAAACATAATTAAATGCAGTTGTAAAGAATATAAAGTGGATGTGGTTACAGACACTATCCTGCGTTGTTTCCAGAATGAATCCAGACTCTCGTTTTCAACATAATTTTTTAAGATTTTAGTTTTTTTAGTTTAGAAAGTTGAAGAGTTTAATAACTTCTTAACTAAGTTCTCTAAGAATATTTCAAATATGAAAGCAAAACATCGAGGACCTTAGATCTGGATATCAAACAAGAGGAGAAAAAGCAAAACCTAATGGGTTTATGACTGTGTGGTGCATCTAAAAGAGAGAACCCCATTATGATGTAGAGGTACAATCATCCTAGTCACCAGTAGCCATATTGCTCAAGTACTTGTAATTTTCTAATAACCAAATTAGAATACTAATGAAGTGTCCTTGGCTGTTTTCCACCTGCAATATTTCATTACATATATGTGTATGTAAGTGCATACATTTAATGTATATTTATACAGAACTAATAAAAAAATTAAATACATTTGCATTTTTATTATCATTCCTTTTTAAAAAGTTATTAAGAGTACTTAGAAAAACATATTGCCCTATGAATTCCTGTTTACAGTCTTTGCATAAAGGTGTAAATAAAAGCAACTAATAAGCTACCCAGACACCCTTCTGAGCAAGTGGCTAAAAGCCAATCAATATTATGAGTTAATCCTCCCTGGATGCTCATTCAATTAAAGGTGTCAGTAATGCCTCATCTGATGTGGCCTCAATTAAATCCAGCTATCTGATGGTTGAAAACACAAGGGGATACAGCAACAGCAGCAAACCCAGACAAATAGGCAGCCTTCGTGTGACTGCTAATTACTACACCTGGTGTATATTATGGCTTGTGCACTTAACACAGCACGTGGTAGCTTCCAACCCGGCTGTATTCACGCATTCAAGCGCACACACACGCGCGTGAAAACAAAACTCAGTAAATAAAAGAACTAGAAGTAATTCAAAATTGTGACAGGAGAAATATCCTTGCTGTATTTCAGCTCCAGGAACACTGCTTTTAAAACCACCTAAGGTAGTGCTATTATAAAATCACGTATTAATACCCACAAAACCGGTCAAAACAAGTGGAGAACTAAGGGCTTTTTTTCTGTGTGTACCCCAGTCCAAAAACCCACAGGGGTTAGAAACAGTTAACTTCAGAGAATTTAACTTCTTATATTACGTACTAAATCTTTTATATTTCAACATCATGAAAAATATTATGATAAAACCACAAACTGCTTCCTGGTATCAAATTTATTTATATAACAATGGGTCTGACAAACACGTCAACAAGCAACTTCTCAAGTTCCTTCTCTTCCTGAAACAAATCCCTTTAAATTAGAGGAAGTGCCTAGTGCATGGCACCCTGACAGACGGACACACACATGGCACGGAGCTGCATGATGGGAGTGTTTGGGCTCCCCAACATCCCTGTTAACAGAGCTCTTCTGAAAGAGAGAGCCCCGTGGGTCGCACACACAAGGCACTGCAGGGATCTGCGGGACCGGGAACTCCGTGGGAGGTACAGTGGGCCAGCAGACCACAAACCAGCACAATCATCTCTGTGCATCCTGTACAGGGAATCCCAGGGCGGGAGCACGACCACAGCACAGGGTGGTGGGGATGGGGGGACACTGAGCTGAGCAGGTCTCATGTACAACACATGACCCATTCGAGAAAGGCTAGTAGCTCAATTTGACACGGAAGTTTACATTTCTCAGACTGCTACATCACTAGGTTTGTAAGCTACTTTGGAAAAATTTCAGATTTTTGTGTAATTTTTTAAAACCTTCTCCACTTGAGATATGTTTTAAAACTGTTAACCTTAGTCTGCTTGAGTAGGACATACGTCTTACGGGACATACAAGAAGAAAACGTCTTTTTTTTTATATTGCAGTGTAAAATTTCCATCTTAACAATAAGGGAACACAACCTTTTGAAAACCCTGTGAATTAGCAGACCATTAGCTCCACTTGTCAGAATATCACTTAACATCCTTAGTTCTGGATCTATGACAACACAAATGATATTTTAAACCCAAAGACTGCACACAACATGATATGAAAAGTAATCAGTAATAAAATAATAGTTCGTATAATAAAATTATATTAGACACAAGTAGAGGTAAAAGGGAAAGCATGCTAATGCTCACTGCCTGGATTTTATCACCCTAGCTTTACTGCAAAACACATTTAGTCACATTCTTTGCTATGTAAGTTTCAGCTCATGAATTCCTAGTAATCCTGGTTTTAGGGGAAAATGTATGCCTGGGGGAAAAGACAAGGAAGTTCCACCTCCTAAATCCATGCTTCTTGGGGAATCTGCCAAAGATTAACTAAATTGTCTTCATGATGACTGGCTCTCACCTGTACAGGTATGGTATTAACAAAATCAACTGATGAAGTGTTCTTAGATCACACTGACAAAGAAAAGTCTGTACCAGAAATCAATGCAATCCTTTCAGCAATAAATAAAAAAAACGGTTAAGCACTGCATACACTCCTACAATATCATAACTCATATGCTGTTTTTAATAACATAATTCCACGACCACATAAAAGCAAAGCTAAGTGGCCGGTTCTGCAACTTTAAGATAGCAGAGGAAGGGAGCGCACAATGGCAGGTCACGAAGGGTTAACATGGTACTTACCACCTGCATGGCAGAGCTTCTTGGAGGATGTGGTTCTATGAGCAGTTGGGAAGGGGTCTGTCCAAAACTTCGTATTTGAGCTTCAACAGCCTGGAAAAGGCACAGGCAGGTTTGCATGTTAAGAGGTGCTAATTACAGGCAATAGAACCATAACTGTCACCTGAAAATGTCATTCCACACTTCTGGCTTGTTTCATGTCGAAAATCAAGCCCGTGTGTTCACTGTGGGGCTAAGTGTTTGGCACTGGTACTAAGAATGAGGTAATCATTTTAGTACTGTGGATGCTATTTCCATGAGAAACTCTGCAAAACCTCATCTTGCTCAATGATATTAAACAGAAACAAGCTATTATAATCAGAAACCCTCTTTATTGGCTCCATTTTTCCTTTCTAACACTGGCTTATCCTGTTTATCATAACTCAAAAGCAAAAGTTAAATTTTAAAAAGTTTCTGAAGGTATTAAGAGTGTTCTACTTTCCTTCTATTTAAACTCCATTGCTTAGCTTCATAGCAATGCTGAGCTTTTTCCTTACTTTCAGGTTTACTCCAAAAGAGCAAACATTAGGATGCACTAAACTAACAACAGCAATGCTCTGTAAAGTTTCTCTGTATCTTCAGCAAAATGTTTTAGCACCTTCTTCATAGGCAATACATGAAAACATCATCTCATGCTTAGTGATTTCTTAAAAATAATTATTCTGAAATGTGTCAACTTGTACCTCCTGCCTAGGCATGTCCAACTGGTTTTCCATGTTGCCACCTCTTGGCCCACTGGCTTAAAGGTAACAACATTAAGCAGCCAAAATTCAACAAGGTATTCCTTGTCAGGCTGGCCCCTGCACTATTCACAGAAACAGGCTGATACTACAGAAGAACTTAAATCCTTCCTCTTAATTTACATCTCTTTCATGGTGAGCTGAACTAATTACCTTGCATTTGCTGTGGGATAACAGACTGCACATGGGCCCATACTTCGTTTTCTCTGTTGTATGGAGCATTGAGCTCTACACTCTCAAAAGCATCCAAAGATGTTGAGTACCTAAGGTGAGGCATTACTAAGTTCTATTTTCAAAAGAAGTCTTGAAAATCAGGCCCTTCAAAGAAGTGTTTTAAATGGGATGTTTGAATGCTAAACCACCAAACCACTAGCCACTTTTATATGAATGCCATCACACTTTTCTCTCAGATTCTTCTTTTTCATGGTTCAAGATTCCTGGAGGCTCCTTACACTTTTTTTTCCTGTTCTACTTTAGCCACTCATTAAAATTTTTGAGACGATGGGATAACACTTATGCTGATTTTATTCTTGAAAACAACTATTTTTAGATAATAATAAAGACCATTACTAGGATACACAATGTTCTCCTGTTACAGAAATAACAAAGCCAAAAGTAGAATGCACCTGAGGCCTTAAAATAATCATCCTCTGATAGGACACATGCCATCCAAAACACTTGACCTTAAAACATTTGGCAGGGCTTTTGAAACTCTTGAACTCAGCAGAGCAGGAGTTGAAATTACTCTATGACTAGACACTAACATTCTTGCCCACTCTGGGAAGTGCCAAAATCTTCAAAGAACTGATGAATAAGTAAGTTTATCAAAAAGCTGGCTGAAATCTGACATAGACACAGTGTGATTCCATGAGTACTTTCTGAGGAACAGCAATATCAGTTCATGAAACACTAAAGTTCACTAAGACCATACAAGTCTCCTTCCTGCTGATGAGACATGCTACATTAAAATTCAAATCTGGGGTTTTGTGACTCGAGATATCAAGGGAATTACAAAGGCTTTGAGGTCTTTGAAGACATGAGGCATTAACTAAGCAACGGCACAATGGTCAGCAGCTCTACTCCCTCCATAAAAGCTGTTAGTTTCAAAACATCCAGATTTTAAAAAGATATGCCTACATTCACTTGCAGGTTAAGAGGTATATTTTTACTAGCAAATGGGAATTCTGCATTGCATTAAGGATAGCACCAGAAGAATACAGGGGGAGCAGAAGGCAGACTGTCCTGGGTGTCAGTTATTCTATGCTTGTTAAAATATTTAGGGCAAGTCTACAGTCCATAGGATCTACTATTTATTTCCTATTAAATGTAAAACTAATAAGTTATTCAAAATTCATAAAATATTCTTGAAGCACAACTCCCATGCATTTCTTTTAGAGCTGAAAATAGAATAAAGTGAGGAAATAACTAATTAACAAATAATTAACAAATCTGAGCTTCAGATTTGTTAACTTCTTTGTATATTGACTTGTGATCAATACAGAAACTTTCATTCCCAAATGCTCATGTTCAGCATTTAAAGGGAATCAGAATTTTTTCTTCATCATGGAATCTGGTATGCCCTTTAATTACCAATGCTACCACGTGAAACTATAGATTCTTACATAATGCCAGTACTAAGTCAGTGAAAATGAAACACAAGATATCACCTATCGATGCAGAGTATTTCAAATACTTCCAATACATTCATCACAACAAGAGTCCAAACTGATGTAAAACGAAAAATCAGATGTTATAATTGCTTTAATCAATAGAAGATCAACAGTTAGAATACTGTTTTCCACAATCCAGATCTCAGAGGAACTCACTACCTTCCAGCAATGTAAAAACTGGAAGAGAGACAGTTATGATTCCACTCTTCACTCACATACATGATGCTCATCATAATCACACTCCTAGACCACACAACAGCAGCACAAGAACAGCTATTTGTCTCCTACGATCCTCAGCGCAGAAGAGAATCTCTCTGGGATATTACAAACAAGTATAAAATATTCTACTCAACCCACCAGCCGATAGTCACTGCCTGTTTTCACAGTGTTCTGTCAGACCTGGTGAAACTTCTGGCCAATGGGAGAATGATTTTGCCAAAACCTGTCCCAGAGGATCAAAAATTCTTTGTTTTCAGTCTTAACAGTCAGTTTCTACATCCTTGTTCATGATCTAGCTTGAGTCTGTGATGTACAGTTTTGGAACAAACAAGTCTTTTAGACTCATTAGGTTCCATCCGGTCCTTCCAAAAAAATATGAGAGCCTACAGTTCCAGGACTGCAATAGTCCCCTGACACTATCTTTCCCTTTTAGCCAACAGAACTGGGGAAAATCCACAATCACATCATGTCATACTACAGGTAACAAGGTTTCATAAAACATCAAAACTGCACATAAAGTATAAAAGCACATAGAGTATAAAAGTACTGGTATCTGTACGTCATCTTTACTGGTGTCTTCAGAGATCCAAAAGAAATTTGAACAACTCTTCAGCAAAAGGCAACACCACTTGGACAAATATGTCTAGACATAGCGGCTAGACTTCAGAAAAAAAACTCCTGCATTCCTTCTAATTACCAAGAAAAAAAGTAAAGGTTTCTTTATTTAAGTTCCGCATTTTGTAATAATGACTGAGAGTGCACTAGCAACCCCAAATCATTCCCTCTTTTTCCCAGATTGTATTTGAAGTCAATCCAGATGTCAGCTCCAGGTTCTGATGTCTCAGTCAGAAGGATCACATACAGAAAGATGACCTTCCTCTGTCAGCAGAAATGTGATGGTGGAGCTACAATCAATCCCCACTCTCCCAATTTACATAACAATAGAAAGAGCCACCAGATGTCACTCAGACTTTTGTTCAACCTGTCAAAGAAAATCAGGTAGGAGCAGGGAATCTTTTCCTCAGAGATATAATTAATATCTCCTTTGAAGAAAACAACCTACTACTTACCTGAGAATATACAGTAAAATGACCAACAGTCAAAAAGTCATCCACTTGCTTTCTAATGAATTATAGCCCAGCTTCTAACTGAGTTTTCTTTTTGGTATTACTCAGAGATAGACAGCTGCTTGTAGCAGCAAAGGAAGGACATGTGTTTTCACACTGCTGAATCCCTCTGGAGCATACAACCACTTAGATGACTGTAGGTAGAAATATTTGGGAAATTTCACTAGTTTCACATCTATTATAGGCACTACATAACTATCTTTCAAACAACCTTTGTTTGAAAGATATCTTTAAATCTACAAACTCTTATTGCTGAAAGCATGCTGCACTCCACAAACTAAAAGATAGTATCATTCAACATTTTGTTTCACTGCTCCTCAAATACCTCAGTAAAACTGCCTTCTTCCTGTTAATCCTCTACAAAAACCAAAACTTTGGTAAGGCCAGAATTGTTCCAGATGCTACAACAAGAAGTAATAAAATGAAACAAGGTAAGCAACCCTTTACAATAATCCACACAGTATGCATCTCAAACTGCATACTTACATAACACAGTATTTTGAATGTTAATTAATGTAGAAGCATGAAGGCCATAAGCAAATTTCACAAGTTAACATTTATCTGATTACCAGAATAACCTGTTCCTTAAGAAGTCTCCTAGATCCTCCTCTCTTTTCTTGGGGGGTGGGACGGGGAAAAAGGGAATATGGAAATAAATTAAAAGAGAAAGAGTAAAAAACTTGAAAACTTGGCTTAGCTATAATGTAGCTTCTGGCCACTGTTTAGTAGGGATATTTTCAGTCTCTGAACTTACCCTTTAATCTAACTGTGAAGAAAGTTAATTCAACAGTATGCAGTACCCACCAAATACGGCTGTAAATTTTTTGGGAAGGAGGGTGATGGGGAGGTTGAACATATGGATGCAGTTAAGGTAAAAACAGATGTTTGTTACTTTTCTTTGCAGCAACACTCAGAAACTAAGTCAAAATTGCTTTTTTTTCATGTTTATGTCTGAAAGAACTATAAAATTAAATATGAGGGAGGGCGGGTGGAGGGGGAACTGCAGTGAGTGTCACAGAGAAAGAACGAAACGGTCTCCAGTTTTGAACTCAAATCCTGAAATGAAGGCCCATAATAGTTAAAAGGCAAGACATACACCATTTAACTCCAGATTTAAAGACCTTTAAACGGACTAGCTCGGAGTTGCTTTCATCATGCCTCCTCAGACACAAAACACCAAACTGTCCGAAGAGTCCAAGGGCACAGCACATCCATGTTAAAATGCACGCCTGGGTCTGAGGGCACGACAAGCTACAAGCTTACTCTTCGCTACAAAGAGGCTGCTTTCAGTGCCCTTGCAGATCTACACCTAAGTATTCCCAGTTACTTCTCAAATCTCTAAGACTTAATTGCAAAACATTTGAAAACCCAGGTGAAATAACATCATGCATTGTAATACATATTATTTCAGCATACGTGTCAGGGACAGAAAACGTTTTGGGTTCATCCTCCATCTTTCTGCCCAGTATTTATGTCCAGAAAATAAGAGCCCTTGCAAAAATAATTACTTTGGCTCTCTGCCGCTCCTACCTCACTTTTCAATATTCAAAAAGGTTTACACACATGTTCCTTAGTGACTTCTATTGGCTTGAGCGATATGCAATTATGATTACTTGCTTTCCCTTTCCTTCCACCCAGATGTTGCTTTACAGCATCAGAGAACACAGACCATTTGACAGGTTTCCCCTCAGACAGCGAAGTTGAATGGCTTAGCGGCCGACCGGCGAGCTCCCTTCCCCGTGGGACAGTGATTAAAATCAAGCTCTGGTAACAAGTGATCAGAAAACCTCCTCTGACCAGAGAGCCACTTATGCCCCTACAGGGAGATTCTTATTTAAATTCCTCACAGACTATGGAAACACGGGTAACACTGGCCAGAGAACAAGTACGATTCATAACAATTAGACAAAACTGCTGAAAAGACACGAAAGATTATAAAGAGAAGCTCTTTGTAGCACCATCTCCCTTGTTTTCCTAATAGTCCCCATTAGGTCAAGATTGTGAAAAACGGGCAAAATGCTTTTCTGACACAGGCAATGTATATGCTGGCTGCCTGTACACCTGCCCTGGGGACACTGCACTACACTTGACCCAAGGTAAAAATACAGTGCTCAAATGTTAGTATCATAAATTCACACACTCCCATTCGCTGCTTTGAAAATAAAATGAGCAGTCTACTTTCTTCATGTCAAACCAGAAAACTGTTTCTCTTGTTTTGACTTCGCAAATCAAACCTTTTGAATCGAATCACTTCAAATTTGTGTTTTATCACTGCACTATTCACTTAACATACTGATTTGAGAAAACTGTCTTTATTAGCTTTGAAATCTAACAAGAAGGGAATGGAGCAAGGACAAAAGAAAGGCTAAAGAAAAGATGCTCCAAGATCAAGAGTTACATACTTTTCTCTAGGTATCACTAAATCTGACTGTGAAATGTTTGTGATATACCCTCTGTTAACCAAGTGGGGTGTAGAAGGTGGCTGTTACTGCCCACTAATGCAGGTACTACTTCAACCCAAGCACCACAGGTTTATGGCTTCAGAGCTGAAGCGTGGGCAGAAATACTGTCAACAGCCCACAGAGGGGGGCATTATTAGAGTACATGAGAGAGTTGCTATGAAGCAAAAAGTGCACAACCTTTGCCTGCTGTGGTGCATGAGGGATGTATGTAACAAAACTGAGCGTGCCTCATTACACAAGAGGGTAACCCCTCCCTCTCAAGGTATCTGTAGTAGTTTGGATTTTATAAATAACGACTGGTTAGACTTAGTAATCAATCTCCAGACAGCTATCTGAGATTCAAGATATGAATAATACATTATTCTTTTTGCATCAGGGAAGTGCAGAAAGGAGCACAGCATAGGATGCCTTCCACCACATCTTTAAAAACAAAACCCCTAACCCAACTCTTAAACTACATTAAGAAATTTTCTGCGAGAATAAAGAAAAATGAAGTCTTTTTGTCCAGACAAATCAGTATGACAATTACATGGCAATCAAAGTAAAACAGGAAGTAATCACAGTTTGTGAGAATACAAATAGAACCCCCTCAGGGCCATGCAAGTTGTTCCAATCTGAATATATACATTCCAGGCATATTAAACAGAGGCACAGCACGGCCTGGCTGCAATCTCCAGCTCACGCAGCTGTCCGTCTACTGCGGCGTAATCCCAGCTGCCAATCTGAAAGAAACCAGTTAGTCAGAGCAGACACAACCAACAGAAACAAATGTCACTCAATAATGTTCAGAGGCACTGGGTTCATGGATAATTTCAAACAGTATCTCTGTCTGGAGCACTGATGTGCTCATTCAAAACACCTAAATCTTTGGCTACTGGAAAGAAGCTGATAAAAACCACTGGAACTACAAAAACAGGTCTGGTAGTACTTCAAAGAGACTGACAAAATAAAAAGGGAAAAGAGTCTAAAAAGAGAGTTAAGATGAATTTAAAGACCTGCAAGTAAAACTGGATTCAGTACAAGCAAAATCCTAAGCAGCTCTGTGACTGTTTTTTTAAAATATAACCATTTCTGTTTTATTTGAGCACCACAACCAAAATTGCTTCAATCTCTCTTTGCTGTGGCAGATGAAGATTTCAAGCGAGTAACTCACTGCTTCATTTAAAATCAATAATTATCACAGAAAAAACAGTGGTATTGCCATGTGCAATACCTTCAAACTTCATCAATTTCTAGCATTATTCATTTGCTCTTCTAAACATAGCCTTTAAAACTTCCTACCTTCTCATAGTCTACTTGCTACTTAGCTGATCCCAAATATTCTGACATAAAACTTTCTTCTATGGAAAAAAGCAATCCAATCAACTTGGTTAGCATTCCACAGAATTTCTTTAACTTCGATATCATCTCTATTTATTAAATAAAAAAGCTTCATTAAAATAAAATATTTCAATCTGAAAGAGGTTAATACAGTGATGTAAAAATCCAAAATGTAATGGTCTTTAAAATGTCATATGTGATCATCTTTCAAAATCTGTAACAATTGTGAAAAAGAAACAAATAACTAATTTTGCTAAGGTATGAAATACATTTATTTAAACTCTCATAACCACTACATGCAAGACCAAACTTGCTGTTTCCAAACTACAGGGAAAATACTATCTCAGAGTCTTCTACTGCAATGAATTAACTCTTTGTTATTGTTTAATAGTATGTAACTTTTAACTGAGACTTGATTTTTTAAACACTGCTTGAGGAAAATCACCTCCGTCATGACCACAAGCTTTCTCACTCAAGCAGCAGTTATTGATCAAACATAACTAATAACTAAAATAATAAAGTTTGGTAAGTAAATATCACACACATCTACAGACACAGTGGGAACACCGATGAGCTGGGACACCACTGCGACAAGCAAAGAGAATGAAAACATCGCAAACAAAATTTTTTAGTTTCCCAATTACTGTGAAAGTCAATTGTTTGGACAGCATAAAGAACCTGCAAATAACCAAAACATGCTGATGACACAAAAAAATTTTTGTAGCCTATTCACTTCCATGTTTCATTCAAGCTAAATGACTTAGTATACGATAACTGTAGCTATTATACAGAAGTATACCTCATCCTTCCCACATGTGGAAGAGGAAAAAAAAGTTTAAAATTAGAAATAGTTTCTATTAAAAAAAGTTAATTTTGAAGGATTATGAACATGGCTTTTAACCACAACTTGTTTACCTTTTGAGTATTCTTTCTTATTTAATGCTGGCCAACAAATACACCAGTTATCTAAGACTGACCAGCCAGGCACAAATGAAAATGTAATGAGCCCAGGGGGTCTCAAGACCTCTCTGGCTCTGATAGATCCACAAGACAGGTCAAGCAAGAAGAGGTGAGGGAACTGACTGCGCTGAAAAAAAATCTGTCTTTGAATTTCAATCAGAGGCTGAGGAAAAAAGCACTCTGAGCTGAAGAACTAATTCATATTAGTTACCTCCTTCCAAAAAGCCTTACTGCTTCCAGCCAAAGCATCTCAGTCCTACTTTAATCAACTCTAAACTATCCTTTACCTGCTGGATAGAGAAGCAGAAGCAGCAGGTAAAATTAGAATCTATTCTGTAATGAAGGATAAAAGATAACAACCAGGTCACATATTCTTCTGGATCAGAACCTAGATAAGTACTTTCTATGTCTGTTTCTAAGCACTGTAGTAAATATTTAAGACAAAGGGCAATAAATACCCATTTGTCATGTCAAACTCTGGGCTGAATGGAATCAAAGCAGTGCCACACCTCCCAGATATCACAGTAAACACTTGCTTATGCTCATTTTGCCCGTTCACTCCAACACCACAAGCAGGTCACAGTGTGAGCTGAGGTGTGAGAACTAATAGGTAAATGATACTGAGTGCTGGCAGGAATGGTGCTCCTATTGTTTGAATGCTCTTTTCACTAGAAGATAGTACTTCCTCTCATGGGAGAGTCCTGATGCCCAGACAAGCTGATTTCCTTGAGCAGTGGTACCTGCCCACATGGAACACCCTGCCTGTGTTACACACCCCTGCTCTGGGTACCTTCCCTGGAAAAGACCAGGACCAAACACGGGTTTGGTTGCATTGCCAAGTCCACCTCTCCTTAGCCATAAAGTATGCTTCCTTTAAAACAGCTTTCTGAATTCTGGTTACGTATAATTGTATTTTAAAATAGATTTGCAATTAAAATGAGACCAGTGTTTAAAATTTATTTGGTTTTTTTTTCCCCACACTGTTCCTGTGCTGTACAACATCAAGCATGCCATCTGTGCAACACACTTCTGGCCAGAGATGATTCAAAGGTTGTTTCTACAATACTCTGAATTTTGCCTGCATGAATTCGTTACTTACTGAATTCAGCACATCTAAATTTACTGCTCTGCGACAGTATTTTACAACCACAAAGACTGTTGCCTATCCTGCTAAAACCAGACTGATCATTTTCCCAACTATTTAGTAAATGTTAACTATGCTATAAATACAAATTGTGTTTATACACTGTGAAAGATTCACTGTTGTCGGGGTTTTCCAGTTGAGTTAGAGCTGAAATATGCTATTAACTCCCACCATGAACACAGCTAAAAGAGAGGCCAAAAAATGCTTTCTCTGGGATAAGATATCAGATCTGCTACTGCTGTCACGAAACCGGGGTCATGTAAACTAAACATCCTTGTAACTTCTTTTGGAAAGCACAGAAGTCTCTCAAACTGTAAATATTTAAAAATAAAATAAGACTAATAAGAGATAGGTCTAAGATGCATAAAACTGACCCCAAGATATTAATCTTGAGCAACATTTAAAAGCTATTATCCATAAAATAATTTATCCCATATGCCTTAAAACTGAAAATAAAAGAACTATTTTCTCTATATATATAATCAGAACTGGCGCATTCAAATAACATACCAAATGCTATGTCCAAGCTGATTCCTCACAATTTTTGAAATTCCTCAGTTCATATGGAAATAAAATATCATCAAGAGAAAGAAAGGTGCCGAGAGAATGGAGAAAGCTGTGCTTCCTAATGTTAAACAGACTACCTTCATGTAACAAAAAGGCACCTTCTCTTCGAAGGAAGAAGTATAAAACAACAGAACCATCTAAGGCTAAAAGCAAATCGCTTGATGGGGGTTATTAGTTGCATGGGACTTATACTCGTGTTTTTTGAGCTATTATTTCTAATTTGAAAATCATTAGTCTTCCATAATTGCCAACTTCAAAGATCATATCAGATGCTATTTTAATTTTTTTTTTTAATATATGGTTAGGTGCTTTTTGATAAGCATGGTAGAAAACTCAGAATGCTTCCTGAGGTGCAGGGGTCCCTGTATAAACCAACGATGCATTCTCCAGGCAATATTTTGTCTTCCCAGTATTAACTTCATCTCTTTTCTTCGCCCTTATCCAGTGTTTACACTAACTACATAGGAGTATCAGTGGAGAAATGGACTTCTAATTACTAACTCTGAGTGCAGCCCAGATTCACAAACATCCTTTGTGAATCTAAGCCAGAGACGAGAGAAGTTTCTATTCTTCTGACTGAGACTGTTGATGAAATACCCACAAATCAGTCCAAGATGCAAATTATTTTCTATAGATTGTGCTTCAGCTCTTAATCAGTTGCTTGTCTGAATGACTTAGATATAACTCTACTTTTTTTTTTTTCTTCTCCATTCTTGGACAGCTATGGCAAAAAGAGAGCAGAATTTGTGATAAGAAGGTGCTGTGAATTCTCTCCAGAACAGCAGGATGACATTTATCTGTGCTACATGACTCCTCCTTGCCTCTTCTACAAGGCAACAGAAAGAGCCCTTCCATGTCAGATCTTGTGTTTGGGAGTTCCACAGATCAAAACGTGGTGTTTAAGAGCAAGTCAACAGAAGGCAGAGATACAGCACACCTCTGCTGGCAAGTAGAGTATTTTCCACTGGAGAGATGGTTACTGCTTGTCAGCTGAACAGCAACTTCCCTCTGTAACCTCCTTTAGTAAGACACTGAAGTACAAGGACCAGAGTCAATGACAATGCTACTAAACTGGTTCAAGGGAAAAAGAGGAGGATGAAGGAACGGTCTCGGAAGGGATGAGTAGTGCCAGCAGAGATACTGGATCTCTTGCCTTGCTTCTCCTAGCCGCAGCTCCCTTCCCCCCCCAGCTGTGACTCAAACCTTTCTCTCTTGATCTACTCCCCTCCCCCTGAGATTTGCCTTTGAATTATGCAAGCTTTGCACTCCCCAGGGTTTATCTGCCAAAAGGTAGCATGTGGCCCATGGTTTGCATTTTAGTTTAAGATTTTCTATTATGGCAGTCAGATCCTTTCAAAATACTTTACTTCCTTTATTCCCATAGGCAGAAAGAATGGCAGGAAAAAATTGTTCACAGAAGTATAAGAGGAGGTAAAAGTTCTACATTTTCAGTTTAAAAAAAAAAAAAAAGGTGGAATATGGTTTTAATCAAGTAGTTTTCCTTCCTAGACGAGTACTTCCTTCTTGTAATATATATAACCTGACTGCCTATAAAAATAAAGGTGCCAGTTGGAGCCATTTAGGAGACCTAAGGAAATTCTGCATTAACCTACACCCCTCCAGTCCTCAGTTCCTTCCACTATTGTTCTGTGTGTGGCCTCTTTGATAAGTTACATCACTAATATCCATACAAATATCTGCAAAGATACTACAGAAATACGTGCATCATTGCCTTCTCATTACTGATGTGGCCCAGGCTTAGCACTGATTATCTATGTGGGGAAATAGCCATGATTTAAGCACATGCTATTATTTCCACATGATACCTAAAAGGCCTCAAAAACTTGCAGCCCTCAGAGCATACAGAGGCTTGTCCGTGGCTTAGGTTTGCAAATAAAAATACATTTTCTGCTACAACTCCTGAGATTTAGAGACCCAAATCCTGAATTTTACCAAGAGGAAAACCCAAAAATGTCCTTTTTGAAAAAAAAGGAATCCAGAGTAAAATTTCCAGTTTAATACTTGCCTAATAAACAGGTACTAAATCTGAGGTGTCGTGCCTGCCTAGAAATACTGCTAATTTCCCAGATCAGAAATTCATTTGGCCTCTAACCAGAAATTTGGTGGAGAAAAGACAAAGTATTTTCTGGCAAGATGACTGAAGGAGAAAAATAAATGCTGATTGAAGCTGCTTGGCAGTACAGAACCTTAGTTCAGGTCCTCAGGGAGATGGATTACCAAGCAGGAAGAAGGTGATGCTGTCAAAAGTGCATGATAAATTCATTTAGCACATAGATATAGAATGATTATGCACATAGATATACACACAAACAGATTTTTCATTACTTTCATCTCTACCCATAAGTAAAAGCAGAATAAGTCACCATTGGTGATGATAGCCATTAAATCTCTGCACTGTCAATATCCTATCAGGGCTGATCATACTCAAATCTTACGTAATCAAATTATTACGCTTACATAATAAAAAATAAGCCTTACAAAATACATGTAAATAGCAAGGAATACCTAACTGAACAGGAATCCTTCAACTGTTTTAATGACCTGCTTAAAAATGCGAAATAAAAGTATTCCATTGGACCAACATTCAACCAAATCAGAACAAAAGTGCTACAAGAGACCATTCATTCTGCTGCCTGCATTCGACATCATCAGTAGTGTTTGAAAATTCTGCTGCTGCTAAGCTACTCCATTATTATGAACTCAACAACACTGCAATTCTCCCCCTCATGTTTTCGTTTTTATGTCTCTCAGCTCAGGCAGCACAGAACAACTCAAAAGAAAGAAACATTGTAGTAAAGTACAATAAAAACATGACAAATCCAAAATATCTGATAACAAAAGTGAATGCCTCTCTGAGATGATTCACACACCCAGACCGATTTGTAACTTCCCTAGTCTTAAGTTACTTTTCTTCAGGCTACAACGTAAGTAGAATAGATCCCAGCTCATCTAATAATGGAACTGTTCTAGAAAAATTGAAAACTTTTAAAAAATTGTGTGCGGAGACTGCTATTTTGATTAGTGTTACTTCAATTATTGGTTTCAGAAGCAATGGTTAAATGATGGTTCATTTAATAACAAAATTAAGAACAAACTATACATAATACCCAGTCTATATTTCAGCTCACACTTAAAACCAAGTGCATCAAGAGTCTAGTACTCTTACAAGGCAAGAATAATTCCTTATCTGTGTAAAGTGGACAAATATTATCAGTGAAATGAAAACACGACAGGGTGAACATCTAGTACTCTAGTACTAGGTCAATAACTTTTTCAAACTCAGATGATGACATTTTTTCTTAAAAGCCAAGTGTCCCAGTATCCCTCTTCTTAGCTAAATTAAATGTCTTTATGTGCAACAGAAGTATTTTAGCTTTAAGTAGACCAAAATGCAGTCTGCAGACTGGTGGCAAGCCACGTAATGACGACATTGCACTGGTACTGAAGCCAGTCCCTGTGTACCCCACATGCCATGCAAACCCCCCAAAGCTTCTCACTGCACACATGAACCAGCTACAGCCCACAGTGTTGCTATGAGGTGACTTTCTCCAAGAGGCTGGCAAGGTGCTCCACAAAGTCAGATGGCCAATACGTACAGAGAAAATGGTATTATTCAAAACATTAACTGCTTATTCTCAGACTTTCTTTAAATAAGCAGTAGATAACAAACAAAAGTTAAGTTAGGATTAGCCTAGAATTCTACTATGAACTTCAAACCTAATATTTGTAAGCAGAAATGGATTCATTCTTGTTTTCATTCAGTTCATGCATATATTCTCTGTTGGTGAACATCTAACCACCCATTTAAATAAAAGAGTCGATAGCATTCATATTTACTTTGTTCTCTGGGACTGAGAATATTTTACAAGAAAGTACCACTTATATTTATTCTATAAGTAATATACTTAATATACAGTTATAGTTGATACCAACGCATTATCTGAACAGAGGATGTGAAAAAGATAAAAATCTGTTTTAACCACCCACTTCACCCTGCTCTTTTTTTTTAACAGCTGTCTACATGGAGGAGGAAGGACTCTTTAAGCCCACAATATCCTCTGAGATACTTTAGCAAACAGGTTTTCTGGACGATGCTGAGTCTGAGTAAAGCTGCTGCTCTTTCCAATGTTTAAATATCTACTTCTGCATATGAAAAATACAGGACAAGGTATTTTAGTTTGGTAGTAAACCAAATTGAAATACTGAAAGCTGCTAAACTATAGTGTTCAATGTGTACTACATGTACAAGATTGCGCTTAATTGTTAAAAGTGCCAAAGTAAATTCAGAAGCGCAAGCCAAACCAAGGTTGCTCACTGCCTTCTGCCACTAAGACCCAGTATTAGGGAACAAAATGACTGATCTCCGCAACTGAAGCAATCCTTGAACATTTATTTTTATATTGGTATCCAGTCTGGGCTGAACAAAGTTTAAGAGCAACTTTCATGCTTGTTCTGTTAATTCTGCATGCTGTGACAACCGGTTCAGGCACCTTGCATTCGACTGGCCTGCACCCAAACCACAAGAGAATGCAAAGAAACTGAACATTCACCAGAAGCCCTGAACAATGTGGAATCTTTCCATTTTCGATACTGCAGTGCTTAATGAAGATTTCTTTCTTTTCCGTATTTAAAGTAGAAACTTACCTCTCTCAATACGGGATCTGTTATTGAACTTAAATTAACAGCTCCTTCATAAGTCAAATAGTAGAATACATTCAGTGACCTAACAGCCTCTGGCCCTTGTTGTTTGTAGCCAAAAATCAGATCAATCCACTGGTGAAGCTGGCAGGAAACAAACTCACTTTCTAATGCCTGTAAGAAAAAACACACACAAAACATGTAAATATGAGTTTGCCTGATACTCATCATTTAGCAATCACAGAAGCTTTTTTGTATATCATACAAAATTACCTTAAAAAGTATCGTTCTGTAACAACATAGAATTGCTAAGAGTATTTTAGACATTCTATCCAAACAAAAGGTGGGCCCTGAAAAGAGATGCCTGTGTCTCATGCCCTACTTCCCACTAACCAGGAGACCTTGCTTTTTAAACTGTAATAGTGGGAATAAGACAAAAAAAGCAGTAAGTGGAAAGCATTTGTGCCTTTATAGACAGCCAGGGTATGTTTTTATGAACTGTCAAGATGAAATTGTGCTTTTCTGTGTCATCTGCATGGTGAATAATAACAGCACAATTATCTGATTCCGACAGCCAGAGAGAAGATTGATAAATTTGGGGAAATGGAAATAAGTAGGGATGTTAGGGTACAAATTAGTTAACATGTTGGAATACCAAACTGCTATCACTTCTACGCATTTCTTGTACACATCTCTTATACAAATCTTTACAGAAACCTATACAGAAGGACTGTGCTGAACAATTAAGCTGCTTTTCTGAAGATGTTAGGCAGTTACAACACAATCCCAAAGACAAAAGCATCCGAAAAATAAAGAATGCCTCCATATTGGTATTAGATACAGCACAGCTATATTAAAAGGTAACCTAAAAATCATTGTCATCTAAAGAGTTAATTCATCTCGATTAAATCACTAGCAGGATTTGCTTTTTCTATTTTATACAGAGGGTTCAATGTACTTCTTATTTGAATTAGCAAATGAAACAACATAACAAACTGATATTCTCTTCATCTAACAAAATGAATGGCATTTTCCTTGCAAAGGAAATTCCTAATTTTGAGCAGAGGAAGCGGAAATTAATTTGAAAACCAGTCAAATCACTCTGTAATTTGCACACAAAAATGATGGGTTTGTTTCATTAACCGATGCCTGAAAACAACATTTAAATTGACACATAAAACCAGCAATTGTCTTAATTTGTGTGGTGCACTCCACACAAAAGCCCTAAATATGTTCAAATTAGAGCAAGCTGCTTGATTGTCACTGCAGTCTCATGTCATATTAATGCATGACAAACATTAAACCATACACTTAAATGGCAATTTATATCATTTAAATGTTTACTGCCACACCAGATCATCACTCATTTAAATGTGACTTTCTGACAGCTAATTTCAGTTAATTTTCCTCGATTCACTTAATTAGAACTTTCAATCAAGAAAAGACCTGTACATATCTAAGACATCATGTCATTCTTTTTTTATTATTACTTTTATTAGGATACTGAATTGCTGAAAGCATCCTTTAAAATGAATTACCGCACAGTATAGTATCTCTCTGGATGTTCATACAACAATACCTTACAACATATATGCTTCGACAGGACTTTTTCTTTCTTTTTTTCCTTTTCTTTTTTTATTTTTAATTTAAGAAACACCACCCAATATTTAGACTCAGACACACAATTAAAACTATAAAAAACCACAAGCAGGCCAATTAAAAATTAATGATTTCAAAATTGTTTAATAAGATAAAACCAGTCAGAAGTCTCATGAGTGTCCATAATACTACAACGTGCAGCCATAAAATTCTACAGGGCTCAGCAAATTACAATGATAAGAATTAATTTTCATGCTATCCTGCTAAAGAAAATTAACCCTAGAACATACTTACTGTTATCATTATAACTATTTAATGCCAAGAAAAATATTGTTATGAACTTGTGATTTTTTATATATATATATTTATATATATTTACTTTGTGCATAAGTTGTTCATATTTTCCTTTTTCTACAAAAGCTAGATTTTTAATGAGTCATATTATCCTTACAAAGCACGTGGACATGAATAACTAAAGGAATATCACTGCAATCTCCTTAGATTAATATACGTAAAAATGCGATTTTTTTTGCCTTAAAAAAGCAAAACTAAAACACACTCTTTGCCTTCTCATGGAATGTCTGGGAGCCATCCTGAATTTACTTCTGTTTTTCAAGCCTGAAATTATTTTACACTTGTAATTTGTACAGATGCAAAGTAGATCCCCCCCCACTTTCCCTTCTCCCTAGGCCATTTAAAATCTACTTTCTTAGTCGCCAAATCACAAATAAAAGGGCTAAACGAAAAATGGCTACAGTCAGCATCAGGACCACGAAGGACAGACCAAAGACAGCACACAAATTAAAAGGCTAAAGAAGCCTGCCTGACATTTCAGGTTCACCGTTACGCCCTTGGTTGGAGGGAAGTGCTTATGCTATGAGACAATCAATGAAGGAACAATCATTAAAAGCCTGCGTAACGATTAAAAAATAAGACTGTCAAGGAAAACAACACAATGGACCAGACCAGTCCATATGGTGCACTTTGTAGCCAGGCTGGCACGTACTATCTAGGTATGGGCCCTCCTTAAGGAACCATCTGAGAAATAAAAAAGTCGCGATTTGCATAACCATTCAGTTATGAAAAGGAAGGGGTTGGTGGGGTTGTTTGGTTGGTTGGTTTTTTAAACATCACTGCTAGCCTTTGCTTCTTGCAGAACTAAACTAAGGGTATGGACAGCTAAGCATTTAGGATTATTTAAGCATCCAGGACAGCCATTGCTCATTAGGGCTCAAGTTAAACACAGCACACAGCCATGGGATACGAACATCTTTCCCATGCTGCTCTTAAAGCAAACCCATCAATTCTTAGAGCTCCCATGGCAGACCAAGTACATCACTTACTGTGTGCTACAAAGAAAAGGTGCAAACCAAGAAAAACCCTCGAAAGCACCCAGCATAACACGGTAATGTTCAATCCTATTGAGTTATCGTAAAACAAATCAGTGACTAATGTCCAATTGTTAAAGGATCAAACAAGACCATGAAAAGACCGTCATGTGAAGCCACACACAAATTGTCAGTTCTGTCCACGGGGACTCATATTAACTTTGACAAACTGTCTTGGGGCTGATATCTGTTTTTTTAATGAGATCTATTAGGCAGAGACTAAAACACTTGAGATATGCTAAAAAGTACAGTATACAGATGTCAAACACAAACACCTATTAGTAACTTTCATTTCTCTATTCCCAAGGTAGAAACACTTCAGACACATCAGCAAATAGAAGCTTTGATCTTACAAGGAAATTTTAGTTTATTCATAAATATTTTTCAAGTGCACAATCTGATGTCACTAAATATGTGCAATCAAAACACCATGAACGACTCTGAAACTCACTATTTTATGTGCATCTTTTTCTGTCCTGTTTTCTGAAAGGAATGAACGGAGAATAATTTACTGCTGGCAACCAAAGACTAACATCAGTCTAATACTGATACAAATGATTTCGTAGAACATGGTTGGAATGACAAAACAGAAAACTAGCAGGTCAGGAAAGATTTTTTCCTTTTTCCAGTATCAAATCTAGAAACATTTATTATGATATATTTTCCTAAACAATATTATCTCCTTGGAATCAAGATTTGTATCTTTAAAGTGACTACTATTGGCCTTTCCCCTCTACTTCTATTTCTGCTTTAGATTTTATGCAATGACATATAGCATATTGGATTACGTTTACTAAAAATGTGCTTAAGTTTGGGATGATCCAATGCTGAAATTAGATGAAAGGTTTAACTGCATTTTTTCATCAGCACAGATATATATTCATAATCAAGCCATTCGGAAATAAATGACATGCTTGCCTTATTCCTATGCTGACCTAAAGTGAAATGATTTTGAAGCAAAGCATAAAGCATGCACGCAACTCTTATTTGAAAGACAGAAATCCAACCTATACAAAATGTGGTTTATATAGCTGAAATTAAAGTAGAAAATTTTATGAGAAACTAAAACTGCTTATACATGAATAAACTTTCCTATTCACTCAATTGAAAAAAACTAAACCAAACCAAACCAACAAACCCAGGAACATACTACATCAGCAAGAAAGAAATTACATATCTCCAGTACAAAAAATTGCCTTTAATGGACTAAATATTTCAATTCCTCTCTGAAGTAAAGAATTTCCTATGAAATGCTTAAAATAATGGAGTCTCTTTTACGTTCCATTTGAAAAAATATTTATGTATGAACAGAAAAGCACGAATTAGGATTTCACACATTTTTAGCACAACCACAATTTTCAGGTGACAAATACTCTTCTCGAACATGACAAAACAGCCACATAACTGCAGGACCAGGTAACTACTTTAAACTAAGTACATGTTCTGGCTTGAAAGTATGAGTGTGCACACGCATTCAAAACAAAACCCAAAACCCAACAAAACCAAACAACTGGAATGATGTTTGCATGTGCAGGCTTTCAGACACAAGTTGGTAATGCTGCTTTAACATTGATATATGACCTTAGTAAGTTACAATGAAGAAGGCTGTTTTTTTCAGCCTAATTAGAACTGTTTCAAATTTTCCTGCTAAATATATGATAGAAAGTCCTTTCAACTTTTTTTTTTATTATTATTCTAGAGTTTCTTTCCATGTCAACCTTGTCCCAATCAAAATATGTTTTGAATTAAATTATTTTGATTCAATATGTGGATCACATTTCACTCCTAAGATTTAAAGTCCGAAAAGGAAAAGTTTAGGCTGTTCAAACAAAGCAAACGCAGCCACTTTGCGGAAAGCTATTCACATTTACCAAGACTGACAAATTGTTTGTGTGCACCATTAGGTCTAGTTTCTGCAATAGTTGCCAGATTTCCTGTCCTCCTAATAACATATTAACTCTTGAAGTGCTGGCTTTATCTTTCGAGGTTTCTCAGTAACCTCCAGTATTTAAAAGTAAATTACCAAACACACTTTTACCAGCAACACCGTCTGATCACACGGGTAGACATCTGAGAAAAAAGATGCATAAAAAGTTATTAGAAAGATACTGAACTTGAGCCTGCCTTGAAGATATCAAAAGGAAGAGGACAGCAGATGTAGTAAGGAGAAAACTCCGAGTTCTGCATGAGGTAATACAAATTTCAGAAGGATGAAACAGACATCAAAACTGTTTCCGTGACTGGTGGTTTCTAACTTGTTAAATAACTGTTCCAAGCAAATGCATATATTTTTATGGACTGTATTTTTCAATTTGTTTTAAGCATGAAATACTTCAGAAACTGAGCAATTACTTTACAGATAACCTCATAAGAACTATTTCACTTTTCCTTTTGTGTGTGTGTGTTCCAGAAATGCACTGCCAATTCTTCATTACAGTTGTAACCAAAGGCAGCATTTTATTTTATTTCACTTGGTTACCAATACCAGGATAAAACAGAAAAAGAACTCTGGAAAATATAATCTTCATAAAGACATTTAACTCAAATGCTTACTGAAGATGACTGATCTTACAGAACAAAGGATATCAACAGTCTGAGAGGAAGCTCAGACACAGGAGAACTCTGGAAGATAAATTTCCATTCCTCTGTTCCTTCTTCTTCTCTGTAATTAACAATAAGCTACTAAGTAATGACAAAAACGGAAATCTGAGTAATAGTGTAACTTCATGAAATTTTGTGGCAAGGTATATTCTGCATAAGCAGCATGTAAACAAAAATCTTTTGCAATTTAATGACTACCTCACATCTGAATAATTAGCAAAATAAGAATCAATCAGGAGCATGTTTAGCTAAAAATCTTGAGCACTTTTGTACCTTCTGGTGATTTGTATATTCAGTCTACAACAGCTATTTTGTAGTTTAAATGGACAAGTCAGACAGCTGCTGCATATTTTATAAAATGAAAGCTACCTTTCCTTTAAAATTTGGCTTTATTCTCAACTGAAATGTCTATCATTAGGTGTCAGGAATAAAAGATTTCGGTGAATACAAAAACTTGGAGCATTCACAGCTACTCTTTCCATAAAGGAAAGTGATCACCCTTAAAAAAAATATATTTCTTAGTACATCCTTGATAATCTGCAAATTTGAGAGAAACATATTAAGGCAAAATTGTTACAACTTTCCATGAACCGTATACAAACAGAGCAAATGCTTCATTTTTATTCTTAAGTTTCAAAGTTTAGACATCTACCTTAGGTGCCAAAAGTGAAAGCATTTACACTGAGGTTTATCTTCACTCTTGTGGGCAATTCCACGGCCTTCTCACTAGAGCAACTTATACTTAGATCCTGGCTTCAGGATCTCCAAAGTTACATGAGAAAAGACAACACAAGCACATGGCTGTTAGAACCAAAAGATGCTCTCCAAAAGACATACCAAGAATGGCTCCTTCCCAATTGTCTGGTTTCAGCCAGAGATAGAAAAGAAACATAACTGTGGTAGGAACAAAAAATGATCTTTTTTGTTACGGTCTTTATTAAATTTCCCTATATGAAAAATAATATATAAAAGCCATATTTAATTAAAATTGTGAAATCACACAAATGGCTACCATTATTCATAACTGTGATAATGCTGATATATGTGGCTCGCATTTGACCTTCCCCCAAGACAAATCTTACTGTGACTGGTTAAACCTAACTATTTATTACTATAAAGAAGGCTAAAAGCAAGTATTTATAACACCAGGAGGTGTTGCTGAGTTATTCACCATTTCCACTTTGCCAAACCACGACCCTGCATTTACTGTCCACATTTAAAATGTCTGCTACATTGTTAAGAGGATTCTCTCCTGCAGAAATGTCATCCTGAGGTCAAGACAGAGAACGAAAATTCCTTTTCAAAATCCTCACACACAGCACCAAAAAAAGAGGCAGGAAGTTCCCTTCTCCCCAGATTTCAGCAATTCCTCTCCCAGTTCCTCCAGCACTTGTTGGCACAAAGACTGACAGCCTGGATCTGGAACCTATTACCCATGGAAGCACAGGCTGTTAACCACACAGCTGATAGTTGGTTCAGTCAAATTAGTTTTAAATGAAGGGTGTTTAAAAAAAAAAAAATGCAACCACCAAACACCAAAATCCCACAAGATCTGAGCGCATTTCACAATGCAAGTTCTCTGTGCTGGTTATCTTTTCTCTCAGAATGTTAATGCAGGTAAACTGCTTCTAACACTTGAGTTAACTTTCATACTTCCAGCCAAGGGACTTCTGCCCGGCATCTCCTTGAGCTTTGTCAAACAGGATCACAGTTCGTCCTGAATGTGAGTACTCAACACCTCCAAAAGGATGGTAAACAGTGATTCACCTTTTTATGTTACAGATTCATTCCTGTTAAGAGAGAGGAAATTTTGAACCACCTAACGCTTGCCTTTGAGACTGTACAAGCTTTTTAAACATTGAAGCTCAAAACAGGCCAAATTCTGAAATTCAGGAAAGTACTAGAGCACACTTACCCAGTGGTGGGGTTTTACCCTACTGAATACACAACTAGCATAATCTGAATGCAATATACAGTGAAGCTTGAGTGACTGCAGTGAAGCTCATGAAGTTTTAGAAAACACCATAAATATGACCCAAACTTGTATCATTAAAATACAAAAAAATGGTTTATGTGAACACTGACAAAACTGCACTTGAAACATATCTCCTTTTAAGCATTTAGGCTAGATACTACCAGCCCATTTAATGCTCAAAGTTTAAGCCTAAACATACCATTTAGTTAATGACAGCACAATACACTTCCGACTGTGAGAAACTAGTGATTTTTTAATGTATTTTACATTTAAACCGCTTGTACTTTTCTTCCTTCTGTAGGATTCACTCTGTAAGCCCTAAAAGTCAGCTGTTGCTTTATTTTTGCACTCTGTTTCTACAGCTTGCAGCATTTATACTGTGCTTTGATGTGTCAGTTGTATACGCAATTCACAAGAACTGTGATGATCAACAAGTATTAGTATGCATGTAAGAGGAGACAGGAAGAGTTGCAAACACATGGCCTTCAAATCACTGCAAACAGCACAAGCAAACATCTCAGAGTTGTAGAGACTAATCTAATTTGTCTTTGAAGCCAGTTGTGTGGAAAAAAAATATTCTAGAAAAAATTGTTTAAGATTAGGAAGTGGTATGACAAAAGGTCAAGGAATTTAAAATTTAAAACACAGTTTAGATGCAAGTCAGGCAGGCAAGTCATTTCAATCTTGTCATTCGACTTGTCTGTTAATTCACAGAATACAACTATTCCAAAGCTTTTGGGGAAGAGAACACAAGATTTACAAAGCCAATTAGGGTACCACATCTGAATAAATCAGAGAGCTACAAAAATGGGAAACAGTACTATATCATCACGTGGAACAAACGTGTAACCCACCCTGGGGCTAACACAAGAACAGGATTTGCTTCCTTGAGATGATTATGAACAGTGCAGCCCTGATCTTCTATAAGGCCATTATGAGTGGTTGCTTAGCAGGACAACACAAGGTGTGTTTGGCGAGGTCATAAGGCTTCTTAAAGTTGGTATTTACATGGGATTACAACAGAGAATCATAGTCCGAAGATTACAGAGAAAGAGAGAATTTGTGCACCAAAGACATCCAGCATTCAAGGAAAAAAAAATCAGAGATGGAATATACTAATTGGAAAATTAAATGCTCTCTGCAAACTTGCTCAGGTTCTCATTTAACATCTTGATCTGGCACATTTGCTAAGCAATCGGGAAGTCTGGATCTAGACAAACTGGTGCTCAGGGCGGCCTACCTTCTATCAATTACACTAGGACAAAAGCTTCCACAATCTCCTGATTAAAGAGGACACTACCCCAGTCTTGACTGTTTGTCATGCCCTGTCCCAGTGGATCCACTGGGCTGTCTCATGCTCCCTGGGAGTAGGTTGGCTAGTGCTAGAATTCATAACAGAAAAAAGAGCTCTCAGGAGTCAGGTTCAATGCCTGAAAGAAATCAAACTGAAAACGGATTGTACTTATTAATTACTTCTTTAAATGTCCATTCTTGGAGAATGCAAAATCTCTAATTTTTTATTCTAATTTCATCATGCATTGTATGTTGACTTTCAAAAAGTTTTGTTAAGGATGCTTGCTTGTAGACAGAGTAATTTCTTCTAGATTTTATTCCCTTCTTGCACCTAAGTAGCTTCAAATTTCCACTGACAGCTGTACCCAGAACAACAAGTGATATATTGACTATATTGAGCATGCTCAGGAAACCAAGGCATAAACACCTCCAAGTGCAACAGACATTCTGTAGCCAGTTGAGAGCAAACTTTTCATAACCTTTATATTACTCTGCCATGAACCATGTTAGCGGGAAGGGCACAGGAGATGAATACTATGAACATTCAGAGGTTATATGCTGAAAAAGATTATGGTCAGTTATCAACATTTTTATCAATTACATTTTCTCCAGTAATAAGCTAAATAAGATGCCAGAAAACCCTAGAATTTTCCCTTCTATTAGCAATATAATTTTTTCTTCATAGATGTCCTACAAAACATTCTGAAATAAAATAAAAGTATACTGTAATAAAATGATATTTAACTCCCAACTTCCAAATAAACATTTAATTCAGAGACTGAACTCCCAGGGGCAGCTCTTGCTATTTAGAGGGAAAACAACAACGATCTATGACATTACTTGCCAGGATGGAAAAAGAACAAGCTTAAAAAGTACACAAAACCAAAAAAAAACCAGCACAATATTATGCCATGTTTTAAAGTAACAGCAACCAAATTACAAGGTTTTAATCAAATAACATTCTAATAAAACCATCTAGTCTGTCTGAGGGTAACACTAATAGATGATTTTTTTTTTTCAATAAAATCTCATGCCTGCGAAGTGGCTTACCTTACCTAGAGCATGCTAAGCACAAGGAGAGCACTGGGTTCTTGTCTCAAAGTCTGAGGCTGTTAAGAGCCATAAGGAACTGACTTTACCCAGGAAAGCTGAAGGTCCCCATGGCTCCTTAGTACCACCACCACATCACAGGGCACGTACTGCTGCAGATATCCCTGGAACCTCTGCCACCTCGGTGCCACAGCTACCTCCTCCAACAACTGTCATCTCAGTGTGCAAGTATCTATCTCTTCCAGCCTCCCTCACCTCAGTGCCATCGCTATCTCCTGCAACCTCTGCTACCTCAGGGCTGTGGATACCTCCTCCAACCTCCACCACCAAAGCCTCAAGAGCATCACCCCGAAGAAGAGCGTACGATGGGAAACCAGCTCTGGATTTTCAACTCTCCCCTTTACTTTAATTACTCCAGGTAAATGCCGAACAGCAAAGAAACCCTTTGGTGGTGTTTGGCAACAGGATAAAAAGGGCAGGTGAGGCAGCTGGGGATGCCCTTCCCCGCGGGGCCGGCGGTCCCCACTCCGGGAACGCCGCCCCCGGCAAAGCGCCCGGGAGCGCACCGGCAGCTCTGGCCCCGCATCCAGCGCCGGGACACCGGAGCCCCGTTCCCTGTCGCAGGCAGAGAGGGGCGGGGAAGGAAGGAAGGAAGGAAGGGGTTAATGATAGCTGGGTGTCCCCGGCGGAGCAGCCCCAGCGCCCGGCCGCGCTAATGAGCCGCTCCCGGGGACCCCGCGGCGGCTTTCAAACCCGGCCCGCTTCAAACGGTGCCACCCCGCCACCGAGGGAGGGCGATTAGAATAAATGACGGGAGTAATTAACTCTGATTGGGAACCACCTGACTGGAAAGAGAGGGCGAGGAGCCGTGCAGCCGACGGGCTTGTGGCAACCCCCGTGCTTGTGTGTGCGCTAAGAGAGCTCTTCCTTTCAAATAGGTATGTGGGGGCACTAATGAAAAGCAGCTTTCAGCCCAGGGCCTCCCCATTCACTCTGAAAGGGGCAGAGAAGAAAAGCTTCAAAGTAGAACTAATTTACTTCATCCAAGCCCGGCTTCGGGCAGCCCTGCAGTTTGTACTGACACCGAGACAAAATATTGGTTGGGAAAAAAAAAAAAAAAAAGACTTGTCCCGTTTCAGGAGGTTAAACATTTTTAAACCACCTGCAAGTTGTTGATTTTTGTTGTTGTTGTTAGCTTTTTTTGGTTATTTTATTTTAATATAGCTATTACGACCTTCATCCAGAAACGCAGCCTTTCCATCTCCCATGCTGCCAAATTTCTCAAAGCCTGAACGCGGTCCCTTCCCTCTAGTGGTGGGAACTTCATTTTTTTGTGCTATGGAAGACAGTAACAATTACACGTACCTTTTTTTTTTTTTTTTTAATAGGACTGGCAGTCTCCAGCAGCCCTTAGGCAGGAATCATATTCGCTGTGCCTTGGCTCTCTCTGCCACGCTATTCTCGCCACTTGATTTTACAAAGCAGAGTTGCAAAGAGTGAGGGCATTACTACCTGCTGTTTTACAAGCAATCAGCAATTCATTCTACCAGTGTTGTCCTGTACCTGCTGAGTAAACGCTTTAAAAAAGTTCCACTAACTGCCCGGTTACAACTACAGTATGGTAGCAAAAGCAATTCACGAAATGTTTATACTGAGCCTCTGATTTATTTGACAGCTTTACACCTTCAAGACATGATATAATTAAACGTTTTGACAATGAAACAAAAACTGTATAAATTAGAAAGTCGTTAAAGATGTACAGTATCTAAAATGAAAATGTAATGTGGCTATAAAACAGGATTTCTAAAATGCTTCTATAAAATAGATAAAATGTATTTAACTTTTAAAGAGTGATTTTTCTATCCTTAGACTTTCTGCTACTGTATTAAACTATTATACGTCTAAAAAATTACTAATTTAATCACAATGCCATTCAAGAAGATTAAAAATGCAATTATGTGTTATTTTAAAAAGGCAACCAAATCATAGCTTAAGCAAAAATAGTGGACCCAAAATATGAGGAGACCTTTAAAAACTTAAAATACTAAGCGTTATCTTAATTAATTGTGTCAACTGTTGTTATTTTGTTTGTTTCAAAATATAAAACAAGAGCTGCCACGATGTCTTAGGGGACAACTAACACACTGTGATATTAATCCTACCCCTCCAAGGCACTCAGTTCAAACCCCAGACAACACGTTGTGTCTGCACAGACCAGTGAGACACAAGCTGGCACCTCCTATTGCAGAGAAGAGGGCACCAGGAATGCTGAAAATGGGGTTCAGAAGGAGAAAAACTTGCTGCTGACCATGTCTGTGTTCACAGGGTGGCCCAGGAGAACAGCAGGAATCACTATTCATGTTACAGATGAAAACAAGCATGTTAAAAATCAAATTTTAAAATCGAAACAAATGTCCATAAACTATGGTTGCTCACTCTCATGTCAGTTCATATCTTTAAAATGCAGTTTCATTGTCATTTTTTTGGTAGTATGTGTATAAAACGTGAGCTTATTGCTAGACTTAAAAGCTAATTGTTTAAACAATGTATAATTATATAACCATTATTTAAACATTAAAGCCTTTAAGCAACTATGCAAAAACATTTAGAATCAACTTTGCAACGCAGCTGAAGAGCACTGTTGTTCTAAAGGAAACTGTAATCCAGCAAAAGGTAACAATGACCAGTTGTTTATAAAAACCACTGAAATGTTTGGGAACTAGTTCACATTCTCATGCTATGTTTATGTTTCCATTCATCATCCTTCTCCTTGAGAAGATAGCTCAAAAGGAAGAAAGACTGGAGAAGAAAATTTTGTTTAAGTTACACATGCAGACGTCAGGTAATTTAACAAATCGAGACAAAAAAAGAGATGCCTGTGTATAGCTAAAATCATTATTGCATTAAATCATTTTCTCCTCTCTCCCTCTCTCTCTGAGGGACCCATCCTTGCCGTGTGGTTTATATTTATTTTGTAGATTCAGCTTTGCCAGGAACTTCTAACTCACAAGTGAAGAAAAGGAACCAGAAGTACAATCAAAATGTACCAGTATTCTGTATCTATAAATGTTACTGCTGTGTTGTCAATCAGAGAACAGACACGATCTTTCCTTAAAATGTGTGTCTTAATGGTTGACTCCTGCTCTCTTTACACTTTTCTTCCACCATATTGTAACAGAATAAAACACAGTATAATACTATGCCCATAGAAAATAATTTGGCAGTGATGAGACATTTTCAGGACTGGTATGGTGGGCAAATGGAAAACAATTATTCATCAAGCTGTTCATTAGGAGGAATATGACTGTGGTGGACTGTATTTCTGAATAGAAAGACCTTTTTTTGCCCCACTCATAAATTACTGAAGCCACATTTCCATTATGATTTACTGTATCACATTTCCATTATGATTTATGTGATAACTGAACGCGGGGCAATTGTCTTCCTTTACACCTTTGTCGGAAAAGCTTCAGGAAGTTATCATTTTGTTAAATGTTTGGGTTTCAGTTCCAGACTCAGTTCCGGGTCTGTCCTCCAACTACCACGAGGTTTGAAATAAATGATTTAGAAAATTGAGAGAATCAAAGTAAAAATAGGTAGCACTCCTCGGAAAGAACTTATTCTCTACTTCCTTATTGTTACAATAACTGGGATAATCATAAACAGCCATATTTCAAAAATGTTTCTTCTGTGACAACCTGACAAGAGCATTCTTGCCACACAAGGATTAGACAGGGTAAGCTTGCTTACTACCAAACAATCCAAAGTAAGATGAACTTCTTTGACTGGTCTTATTGAGTTACTCCTGTATTTAATTTGGGGAGTGGCACAGAGGACAGCTGAGTGCTTGAGGCCAAGTATATCAACCTTAATGCAGAATGTTCCAAATGTTTATTAACATAATGCTAGAAACCATTTGTTAATCCTTCAATTTATGATGCCCTCAATTCTCAAAATACCTTTTTTCCCCCCAGGTTGTAAGTAAATTCAACTGGACATTTTACAGTTAAACAAAACGTCAAAGTAATGAACGTTTATGCAGCCACCCCATGCAGGTGGATTTTTTTTTTTTTTAAATGAAATGTAATAATAAAGTCTGTTCTACTACTTCTCTTAGCATGTATGCATACATACTAAAATCTATTCAGAAACATAGTTTTATATTAATATAAATCTTGCTATTGTTATTCCACCTAAAAAATGTTGTAAATCTTTTTATGAAACTATTTAGATTTAAGAAAACCTTTTCCTTTCTCCCTCAAAACAAACTTCTATTATAGAAATACTTAGAATCTATTCCAGGGATCAGGTGACAGGGAAATACACACTCAGAAAAAATTCATTTTATTTAGAAATCTTCTAGACAAAGTCAGTATTTGCCACTTGCCCTAAAGCATACAATCACCTAGACAGAAATGTGCACTATCCACAACCCACAATCCACATTACAGATGAAAGCATAAAGGATACTGGACCGGAATTTCCATAAGCCATATTCAGTATTCCCCTTCTCACAAAAACTCAAAATCCAGTTAAATTTGGGTTGCATTCATGCACGTAAACGGAGGAGTCTTGAAATTCTGCTTAACTGTTCCTGATAGAGTAATCAAGGAAAACTTTTGGTGACTTGGCATAACGACCTTGCCACTGAGATGACAGAATTTGGTAGGCGCATAATTTAATATCCCTCACGATTTAAATTCTTGCAGATCAGTAATGTTAATCTTAGTTTTTATTTTAACAACCCTCCTCTCCAGTTTCCTCACATGCAGGCAAACAACGAAATGACCAATGCCTTTCCACAGGCAAGAAATGATTTAGAAAAAGGTCTGTCTATATCTACATTTCATTCTTTTTTATCTAACCTGGTCTGTATTCATCACTGAATTGTGGCAATGTTAATGTTATTTTATTAATTAAATATTTTTGGAAAAATTCAACTTCTAAGTGGGAACAAATGTATCAAATGACCCCACATCCTAACTCATAAGGAAATGACATATTGTAACCTGCAGCACTGATAGAAATTACATGCAGAGATTCTACTACCTAAAACCTCCCTCAAATTTTAAAGCATTTAAATAAATCTCCCATTCACCTTTTCTTTTTTTAGAAAAAGAAAATGTAACTAAATAGCCACTTTGAAAATTAACAGAATTAATTGTAAAAATCTGAGAGTTGCTATTATAACAATCACAATCACAAGTGCATATATTTCAAAAAGTGCTGTGGCGGGGTTTTTTGTAAATTTGTTTTAGCTTGAGCAAGCTCCCCTCTTGCTATTTACATACTAAATATATGTATAATATAGTGTAAAATCTAAAACTTCAATACCTCCTTTAAAATGTACATTCATAAAATCCCTAGGTATGTAATCACAGGGACTTCTCATATAACATAATAAACACCTTAGAAGGCTTTACATATTTATGTCACTTGTGCACTGTACATACACTAAACAAGCCATTTAGTTTACTTTTTTACAAAAATACACCAGGCCACATTATAAAGATTTAGCATAACACTACAGAAAATAAGAGAAATGTGCCATGATTTATTAGCCAATTAAATGCATAATTACTGATTTATCCTTCAAATTACTTATGAAAAGCCCTATTGTTATGACCTGAAATGAAATTTTTAGTGTATGATTATTGGCAATACTAAAAACTCACAAGAAAAATGTTCAGCTTAGTGTGTACACACGCACACACACACAGATATAGAGGAAGAAACTTTTTACCTGCAAAAATCAAAGTGTGTATATAGGAAAAGCCATTATTATCATGATATAATGACAATTAAAATTGTATGGTTTCATATTTGACATAACTATATCTGTTTCTGCCCTAGAATTGAAAGTTAAGATGCTGGCAAAATATATTCCTGGATATTGGAGGAGTAAAAATACTAAAATGCAAGAAGTTCTTAAAATCAATTGGTGCTAATTTTTAAATATTACAATTATCCTATGGGTCCTGAGACGTGGATATATGTAAGAAATTCAGTATCTCACTCTATGGAGAAAAGGAAAACTAAAAGGTGCTTGTAGAAAAGAGAGTCCTTAAAAGCTTATGACTTAGTTGTGGGAAGAAACTTCATCAGCTGCCTCGTGTTTCAGTGTTTGTTTCCCAGTCATGTCACTGCCACTAGATGATAACAATACAACACAATGATTAGTATTTAGTTCCGCACAGAACTTGTGTGGGCAATACTCAAGCACATAATGAAAAACCTTCAAAGGGGAAGAAGATTCAGAACTTTCAGAACTACCAGGAACAGAAAGCAGTGGTGGCTGCTTAACCATGTAAATTCACAAGAACACGGTAGTCCCTACCAGGCACAAATCCTGTCTGACCAGTGACTGTGATCTCGAGAGTTGGGAAGATGGAGGAAGAGAAGAAAGTTTGCACAGGGAAACCAGGAGGAGGAAGGAGAAGGGCTACACTGCCAGCTCCTGAAAGCCACAGTTCATTCTTTCCAGTAATGTAAGAGTTGAAATTTGAAAATCATTATAAAAAATTTTGGACCTCAAAATATAGTGTGATTTTTAATTGCCCAGGAAAATTTGAGACTTCAGAGTTCAGACTTTCAACCATCTATCCACAGAATTAGAAAATTGCTTTGGAAACTGGTAAATGATAAAACCCTAAACTCCCAAAAGCTAACATTTTCAAGAGCAACAGCTTAAGGAAAAACACAAACTACAGCAAAATCTAAAACGAGAAAGGCTGGAGATTAAAAAAATGCAAAACCTCAAAGAAAAAGTTTACTTGAAACCACAAGTAAAAAGGGACTGTAGACTAACTTCACTATATAACCTAAAGATCCTTCTACATAAAACAGTGGGGGGTTCACATTATATTGAGTGAGACGTACACTAACGAACATTTTCAAAGGCCTTACAGCTGCTGGGCCACTCAAGGGAAACAAACTGTTTAATACAGCCAGTAAAAAGCACGTAATTAATAAAAATATGAAAACAAGCAACTAAGTTTACGTTGAGCCTTACATTAATCTCTGCACACACAGGGGTATAAAATGCAAATATTACCAACAGTTAGGTTTCAAAAACTTGTTTCTTTTACAAAGGACTTTATTAATTCCATATGTATAGCAAGACTGTCCTTTTTTAATGCCTGAATCCCAAAGACTTCTCCTTTAGAAAATTCGTAAGTTTGGACTTTGGCAAAACAAAATCAAAACCATGCCATACAGTCATTTTGTTTCCAACTATGCAAAATGACTCCGCATTCCTCTGATTAGACACATCATAATGACTAATACATAAAAGAAGCAAAATTACTGTAAGAAACTAAAGTATAATTTACGCACAAACAAGAATATCCATAATATCCACCATACAAGTAAAAAACCAAATAATTGAGAAACAAAAAAAAAAAACCAGACATCAAAAGAAGATTCAAGTACTGGTAAAAATCCAGTTGTAAAACTCCTGAGAACGACTTTTTGCTTTAAAGTTTGAGTGCTGAGTTGAGCTTACATGGGAACCATAAGGGCTTAAAATACTGAACTTAGATTTGATTTTTAAATAGCTTCCCTAAGGAAATAAGCCTTTGGGGCCAAGTTTCTTGTCAGTTCACCTATTTGTCCGTGTCTCCCTTCAGGCCATGGAAATCTCTGGCTTATTTCAAGTAGATTTGAAAGATGGGTGAAAGTCTCAAAGAAAACTAGATTTGTACAGCTTTTCAGAAAACCCACGGTCAGGCACAGGCAAGAGGGGTAAACGAATCCCTCCACCAAGAGAAATCCAGGCAGTACGTATCCATAATACCCATGTCATTGTACCTGGTGAGGCAGCATATGCACACTGGCCAGTTCATGGGCAGCCACCAAAAGTGGTGCTGCTGCTTCAGCTGCGGTGTCATAAGGAATATCTGGGAGAAGCTGAAGTTACTGTTAAGGGATGAAGAGTAAGAAGCAAAGGACACACAGATGTAGGAAAGCAGGTTTCAGCAACAACTGGTTGCTTTCACAAGGTAAGTGCTTAAAAGATGTAACAGTAACTTCCAATTCTATTTTGAGAAAAGTACGAGGTATTGTTGGAGATCTTCAGAATACGTACTCAGCAGGAGGAGTTTTAAAGTTGCTTATAAAAATATACATACCTGTTTCTTTAGTACTTATTTTTTAAGTACTTAATCAGACAAAATAATTGTAGTGTCTTTTTAAATGTACTTCACAGATGTCCCTTATTCTGACTTATAAAAGAGAACATAAATTAAGTTCAACCCAAGAAATTACATTCAAGTGTTAATACTAGAGTTAGCAAAATACACTGACATATTTTATAGCTTACTGTGTATTACACCTTCCTAACTAGCTACATAAACTGAAAATGTGCAATATTTTTAATTAAGTAAAAAGACTAGAGCCCTAGATGCTAAAAACACAGACTTTCAAAAAAAAACAACGATGATTCAAGGATTTTGGTAGGTAAAACTGAACTACGGAAAAATCTTTGCTTATTTCTTCAAACACAGAGCAGAAATTAGCTTTCTGTTTTCTCACAACCCACATGTGTCACTTCACATTCCAAATCCAGATTTTGGAGAGAATGTATATGTTTTTAGGACTGCTACAATATGCTAGGAAGCTACCGTTCTTATCTATACTTAATATGAACCAGTCCCTGAAACACTAACTGAACATAAATTAAAAATGTTGTCATTAATTTTACTTCACTCTGGAATCTCCATTATTGAGAACAACGGGGTATAAAACAGAATGTACATTCTGACATTGCTTTGTGAAATTTGGCATCCGTCAGTGTCACATAAAACACACCAAAAAAAGCAGCACTACCAGTTTTAGCACAAATATTTAAAGTAGCTCAGTATAAACTTTACGTCCAAATAAAGTCTACTAATACCCAGCGAGCAGTGGCGCAGCTGCATTAGCTCATGTAATGTTTCACACATGGAAACCAAGATGCAAGATTACCTCATTTATGGTAACACTCATAAACTACACAGTACACAGTAAACATGTCTACCGAGCAAATTAAAATATCACTGCACTATGCAGCAGCTGAAGCTATCCAGAACCTGTTTATAATCCAATAGAAACAGAAATTTGTCTTCAGTTCTAGAAACAGGGGGGAGGGGGAGGAATCAAAGTCTAAGTAAAATAAACTGCACTGCAAGTGTCACTTGCCCCAAGACTTCCTGCTTCCCACAAAAGACATGCACCCATTCTGGAGATCAAAGGTCATGGCTTTACAATAGAATACATTGTAAATAGGTTTAAAATAATTGAATACAACTGCAAACCAAGGACTCATTTATAGCTTGCTAGGAAAAAAAATATAGCTGTTTTAAGTCATTCCAGTATATGAACTGAAACCTGCATTATAAAACTGCATCTGCTTCCAAACTACCAGATCACCACCTGCATACCAGTTGGATTGGGTCATTCCACAGCCATCTAAATAATGAAATGCTTCTGAGTAAATTACATGCCACAATTGTTTTGATTATCCTCCACAATGTCTGGAGGAACACTAAACTCGGTTGTACCCGGGTGCTCCCCAGCATTCCTAGGACCCGAATCTCATCCCTAGAGAAGTTACAGCCACTTACTCTTTCTGTAGCAGCAAGAATCAACCCAAGTGCTGTCAATATTCACCTGCAAGATGATTTACTTCTCGTGCTGTACTAATCAAACTGAATTTACTTCTTACACAGCTGTCTGGTACTTCAGTGGCTGGGACGGTGATGGCCTAACTGGGGGGATGGCACAGCGCTCTCTTCCATTCTGCTGGTTTGCAAGATCCAGGGTTACATGTCCCAAACAAAGCAGCATTTAGCCTTTGCCCAGAGGCAGTGCCAGGATGTCACATATGTGAGTCCCAAACTTGAAGTGAGGAATGTATCTACTAGACACTAGACACCACCTGCTCTTCTTTTTATTTTTTAATCCCTCTCCACATTTGCTAAAGGAATAAAGCTATCAAACATAACCACTTATTCCTCTCCAATTCCATAAACTCGTATTTATTCAGTAACAGAAAATGCCTGTTTTTTCAAAGGACTTTTTTTATTTTTTTTTTTCCCAAAGACAGCTTCTGAGCTGAAAAACTCAAAAACTGTTTGGAAAATGAGCATGCACAACACACACCTTACAATTTATTACAGCTGTTTTTGCAGACCACAGACTCATTCACAATTTACAATAGGCACTATTTTTCAACCAACCAAAGCAACTATGTCACACACGTCCACATTCAGTATCAACAAGTAAAATCTTTAGAATTATGACAGTTAATAAAAGCTCTTACAGCTCTGTGTGCAAAACCCTGCACAAGTTTTAATGGGATAATCCTCTGAAAACAAACTATTACCTGAAAGTTATGTTTACTAGGGCTTATCTGGCATGCAATCTACCTCATATTAGTAAAGCTCAAATACCCCCCTTCAGGGCATAATAAATTTGGAGGTTTGTTGGGATTTGCTAATATATTTACTATCTCACCAGGATTAAAGGCAGGAAATAATTCTATGATATTTACTTATCTTTGTTGTTAACCTCAGTTACCTCTATTAGACTAACAATTATACCACTACAAAACCATAATCTCCAGTCACAGCAAAAAGACAGTTCATCACAAGACTGAATTGATGCTCATTTTAACAACGACACATGAACAATTAACTGCTGCCACTTCCTTAAATCAGTGGTCCTCAACCTGTGGTTTGCAGATGCCTTTGGTCTATGGAATACTTCTAAGAGATCACAAAGGGTAATTAAGGAAAGTCTTGGCTTACTGTCACTCAGTTTAAATTTGCTATCCAGGAAAATGTACCCTCAATGGAAAATTTTATGGGGTCCCAGAAAAAAAACCTGCTGGCAAGTCACTGCCATAGATCTTTTCTTATGCAGCAGAAGCAGACCTTGGAACTTTTACAACAGTTTTGACCTCTTAACTGCTGCAGGTGAAGAGTTTTCGCAGCAAAACTGCAAGTCTGAAATGATGAGGAATTCCAGGGTAATGTGATTTCTGGTGGAACATTCACCTTTGTAGGAAGGGTCTGGCCGATTCATTATCTTCTTACAGTTCCTTGTTCTGGCAGTGTTTGTGGCTGTTAACAGAAGCCTACTGACTCCTTCCAAACAATAAAATCAGATTTCATCCAAGAAAACACCTAACTGACAGCAGAAGTCTAAGAGTACTCTTTTTTGCCCTGTTGCACATTGCTTATTCTGAGTGATAAATTCCAGATTTTTCTTGGAAGAATCAAAACCCTTTACACTACTCTAGACTACTGCAAAACAACCATCCACCCACACCTAAAGAAATTCCTGGTCTCTCTTGAAATTTTTGAAAACATGCAATGAGTTCTTTCCCACCTTATTCCATCAAAACAAACCAGCCTCACATACTCCATAAGAAAAAAACCCCAGTCTACCTAGCCATATTTATGTTTCCTTGTACATCTAACCGATTAAAGAAAAAGCTTCTATATAGTATATTGAGTTATATATTATATAATTATATATTATAAATATTGAGTTTATTCACCTTAGTTTAACAGAAAGTCATATCTAAGAGCAAAAATGACTTTAAAACCCTCAGCAATATATACGTCAGTTTTTTGGTAATGCACTTTCTCAGCACATTGGCCTTCAGAGCAAACTTGCCTTTCCCTATCATTTCATGAAATGCCAAATAATCATACTGGACATAGATAAACAAATTTGTATCTTCATGTTTACAGAAAATAAATAACACTGAAAATCCAGAGTGTATTTTTAAGTGCCATGGAAAGACTGGTAAGACCTATAACAGAGACTCTCAGCCTTTGGCATATTGGGACCCCACAAAACAACGGAAAAGAGTTTCATGTCTACTTTTCCACAGAGTGGTTATGTTATTTTTCAAGATACTTAAAAGAGAAAAGATTTTTGCATTAAAGTTGACTTTTCCTGGAAAGCTGGATTTCATCCCTGCTACAGAACTGCCATCTAATTCTAATCTACTCACCAACCTATTTACAAGTACTCATTAGCCAACCTATTTTTTTGGGGATATCTAATTTGATACAAAGGTTTATCAAACTGTGATTAGTTCCGAGGTTACTTTCGCAATATTTCATGGTCAAGGTAAGATTTGTTGAGGTTTCAGCTGCAACGCTGACTCAAGTGCTTTCTGCCCTGTCACACTATTTATAGACTGTCATTCTTGATACCCAGTTATACAAACCCAACTGTTTCTTGGGCTGAATGGCAAAGCAAATGAGAACAGACCCAAATTAAAACTAACATTTCGTCTTTTCTTTCAGAATTTGCAGAATGCTTAATACTCTGAAAAAATGTCACCTCCTAATACTTTCAAAATAGACATCCATTATTAGTAGGGCATTTATAAAATAGAAGTAATACATTTGCCTCATCACATGAAGGTCACATAAAGGTAAACTTAGTAATATCTGTGGGTGATTCAGACACTACTGAGTGAACATTAAAGAAAAGGCCATGCAGGATGTTTTTTTTTCAGAAGAGAGTTCAAACAGTGTGCAATAAATAGGGTTTGAAGACATATAAATGTTTAACAGTATGGAGAAGAAAAAACGTAATGTATTAAATGAGCCCTGTTCATCTTCTAGACTGAATAAAATCAGCATAAAAATAACAGCATGTGATCATTTAGTTAGGCATTATGTGTTGAGGCATAAGCCGAAGGGAAACGTATCCATGGGATACAGGTATAGTTTCATTTTGTTTTTCAAGTACTTATTTCATAAACCCTACAAAGAGAGGAAAAGAAGCCCCCTTTATTGTACGCCGTAGTGTATGAAGATGTCTCTATGGAATCCTCAGTTGGTTTCTAATCTCATTAAGAGACACAAAGCAGTAGGTGGTGTACGATCACAGTTCTGAAAGAATTCACAACCAAAATACACTTTCTTAATGTTTCCCTATTGCTGCCTTTGTGGAAAGGCCCTTCAGCTACCAGAGCAAACAACTGAAGGATGTGAATTCAGACATGTAATGACTGTAAGGTCAGCACATGACCGCTAAGCACTCATGACCCCAAATTAAGAGGTATTACCCTCTATCTACTAATCCTTGGGTCACAAATGTACAGCCTACTCCAAGAACATTAAAAATTCCTGAAATTTGCTTACACCCCAGTGCTTGAAAGATAGAAAGCTAACATGCAGATAAGTAAAAGGGGCAGTTCTGTTCTCAAACAACGTATTAAAAATGCCATGTCTTTCAGTCACCTTTTCTGCTAATGAAGACAACTATGAACTTACATTAAAATATTACAGAAATACACTATCTTCTGAAAATAAGAATTTTAATTTACAGATCCTAACCTTTTAAATCCAAAATGGAATTTTAAAGGGCAATGAAAAAAAAAGCAACATTCATCTTAGTAGTAAATGCATTCAGAAGGCATTACTTATGTCATCGCACTACATGGGACCCACAAATTAAGTTCTACACTTTGGCAGGGTGGCTTTAGTTTTTGAACTACGAAAGACCATGTTTATTACTCTTAGTGTTTTCACATTGTACAGAACATGCAAGAGGCTACAACAGTCATTCTGTTTGTAAGATTACATAAAAGTTTTTACTGAGAATAAAATCTCAGCTTCTTTGCCATCACATGTTTTATGTCCAAAATTTACTTGTTAAAATTAACAGCAACATCTACATTTCTTGTATGTAATTATTACCAAAAAAACCGTGAACTTCTTTTGAAGAAGATACTTCAAAAATGTGTCTTTTGTGGAGACC
This sequence comes from Cephalopterus ornatus, assembly GCA_013396775.1. Lineage (NCBI taxonomy): Eukaryota > Metazoa > Chordata > Aves > Passeriformes > Cotingidae > Cephalopterus > Cephalopterus ornatus. Next base: position 242,685 of record VZRE01001189.1, read on the forward strand.
AAAGGAGCTGTGTTAATCTTCTGGCTGTCAATAGATCTCACTACAAACTTCATACCTAATATATGAACCTAAAATCTCAGGAAGATATCAGATAGATTTCATTTTAGCTTCCTGAATTAGGATCTCCATGTAATCACTGGAGACTGTAAAGCTGTCTTCATTTATCAATCCACCCATATCCCTGTCATTTTTGTATTTACAGATAGTAACATCAAAAAGCCCAGAAAAACTGAACATATCTGACCACATCTATTCATTCGTCTTTGTAGTTACCCATTAGTTTCTTGTGAGATTCTCTGCTTCTCTGCCTGTATCACAGCTTTCTGTCAAAAACTCCTCTGCCACTATTCATGTCCACTACCTTCTCTAGCCCCTGCAGATCTTTGGACTTGAACACCCCAACATTTATCAATTCACTGCAGTCTATAACTGGTTCCTGACATACATTACAGGGACTACTTTAGATGGTTTGGTTTTTTTTCCCTTTCTTACTCTCTTGCTTCTCATAACATCTTCATGATAAAAGGAGCAGCAAAAAGGGGAACCTTTCAGTCAAAGATGTGTGATTACGGAAGAAGTATCCATTCTAGGAAACCCCGTGGCCCACTCCAGGGAATACCAATAGAATACATTCCTTACTTTCCCTCTGCATTGGGACTTGCTCTTGTTAGGGAAGTGACAAAACTGACATATAACAGAGATGGCCATCTGGCGAGACCCAGCTTGCCAGGAGGTTTTATCTGATCCTCAGCACACCTGCCCATCACCAGCTCAACCAAACTGAGGACAGTGTTTATACATGCTGCGGTAGGAAGGTGCACAAAACAAATCAGGATCAGCAGGATTTATAGTACTGGAAATAAAACTGAGCTAATGTGGCTGCGCTGATGTAGCCAGAAACAAAACTGATCCTGAGTACATGGAATTTACTCATCTCTAGTGCACAGCCCAGCTCACATCAGTCTTCCACAAAACCACAATATCAAAATGGTAGCTGAAACAACACAAGCCAGCACACTACTCACACTTTAGGTACAAGGGTCTGTAAATGGGACACAATAGGTCAGATGACATGCCCCATGTGAGGAATCTCAAAGCAAAATTTCTCATTAAGTAGTCATTCACGGTTACAACAAAACAAAGGGAACTTCTGTTTGTATCGGGGAGAGAAACATCCAAACCCAAAAGAATAAATCTAAGTACTGCTCTCTCTTAAACTTATTGTAAACCACTAAATGCATACAGGGCAAACTGCAACTGGGACACAGTTCAATAAACAAGAATAAAGCCAGAAAGGAACACAGTCTGCTAAAAATCTGCGAATCGCTCAAATCTGTCCACACTGGCAGTAAAGCTAGGTGTAAAAAAAGTTCTGGATGAGAGCTAAGTTTGCATGCAGCTTTTGAATGGATTTTACTCATAGCTTAATTCTGGTATACACACAGCCCAAGGGGGTGTCTGCATGATGTGCTTGCATCAGTCTGAAGGGAGGATATCGACAGTGCAGACATCCAAGTCCACTGCAGTACTGCTGTTTCATGTGCTTTCAGTATCCTAAAGAAAGGTTAAGTAAAGTAACTGACTATAAATCAAGTAGTCCCATCAGAACATGCAGCAAAATTTAATTCTTAAGTTATTTATATTAGTTGAGAAAAAATATATTATTAAAAGCCTGTTATTAGGAAAGTTATTCTGTGATTTGTTATGAAAACAGAGAACACTCCAGCAACTCCTGGAGCATGCTTTCACCATCTTCCATTCCCAATCCTCATTACAAAGTTCTTATTCTGCCTCAGAAAGCAGATGGCAAGAGATAATGTCAGTAACAATTAGAAGGCTTCACTGCCCTTAAAGACTGTCCTCTTACACACTTGTAATAATTTTTTTCAGAAATTTTTAGAAACAGGATACTTTGCACTGTGTTATTCTAGTAGACGGTTTGGAACATCCCCAAAACAATTACACAAATTATGTTTTGGTTTGGTTTTTTCCCTTCAAACAATGAAGAATGTTGGCTTTATTATTAACTAAAAATAAACATTATAAATTAAGCTTCCTGCATTATTTTCATTCTATACATTGCAAAACTAAAACCATTTGAGTTTCTTAATATTTTAAATCAACTTCCTCTAAACTACTTGCATGCTGCTGAACCTTTCATGTTTTTATGAACCCAGTTCAACTCTCACTAACAACTAACCTGGATCAGATCCAAAATTTCTTTTTAAACTGTGGCTTAGAAAATGCTTTCCATTTGGACAAGGACAAACATAAAGGACCTCACAAGAGTATATATTATGTCACTTTATCTATGCAGAATTTTGCTTGGTTATGACTTATTTGAATGCCAATTATACTTTTGCTATTATTATTTTTAATGTTGCTTTTTATTAACAATGCTAGTTCCTCCAAAGAGAAAATAGGATTTCAGAATGAAAAAAAAAAGCTGAGGGACAGACAGACTTCATATAACTAATATGTTGGAGATTTATTTTGAAATTTTAGCATTTAAGATGGAGAAAATTACCTGCAAAGCCAGTCTTGGCAAAAGCCGGTCTACCTTGGTTCTAGAGTCTTCTTTGAGCTACCTAAACATTATCTTTCTATAGATATACCCTCTACTATCCACCTACTAAGCAGTTACATTAATGGAACATATATGTGCTCTTTGCTCCTCGTTTAAGTTCCCCTCTGCCAAAACGCTATGCCTCATATTTGCCACAGACATTAGCAAATCAGAACTCACTAACACGTTCAGGCAAACTGAACCAAGACACCTAAAACATTCTTTAAGTAAACTAACCTGGAAAGGACCAGGTAAGCATGAGAAAGAAGCATGAGAAACTCCGGTGTTTTACTAACGGTCCTTTACTTCATGCTTCAAAAGCAGAACAATTATATTGATTTAAATTGAAGAGTAAGGGGTATTTGTAGCTATTTGAGAATGAAATAACAAAATAAAAATTGGTCATTTATTGAATTTGGACCTGTGTTGGCTATATACCTCACAAATGTTACTAACGCAGTTCAGTAGATAAGTAAGTGTGTACTTACCTTGCAGAATAAAAATTGCAACCCAAGAGATTTGCTTGAATTGCTTCAAAAAGAGAAAGTGGAAAAGGAATTCACGGTCCTTTACTATTTAAGGGTGGATCAACTGCCCAGTACATTTGTGACTCAGGTGAGCACGAGCTGGATTGTCAAAAACCTGCATTTGTTTTGCCAAATACATTCTTCTTGACTGATGGGCTATAGTTTGGCCTCTCCTTAAACCAAAAGGGCTACACCTGAACTTCCAATTAAAGGGGAACAACTGGCAGATGTGAGGGAACATCTAGCAGGAGGTGGATGCTGAGCAGATGGGCTGGGGTGCAGCAGCCTTTTCCATCGGTTTCCGCCCACTGCTTTTGCAAAAGCGCATAATCATCATGAGCCTGACGCTACCCTTCCTTGATACTCCCTGCAGAGCACGGTGCTGCTACAGTTAAACTAAGATCAGAAACACAGCTAACTAGAGCTTGTCTAGCTCTACAAGTCCACACTGCTGACTGCTGCTTAATGAGACAACTGACAGAGAAAATAGTTACAGAAGTTTCCACTCCAAAATGTTTGTGCGTTCACTGAAATGCAGCCAACTGTGGCATTATCTGTGCCAATACTACGAGTGGTAGAGCAATATTGTAAATCAGGTCACTTAAAATAATAACCTACGTTAGAAACAAGGTTTTTTCATATCACGTCAGTTCTCTAGTTTAAAGTACAGCTTCACAAACATTTGTTCCTGAACAAAGACAAAGATGGGGAAATGTAGTGAAGGATAGGAAGAAGAGATGGGAAACTTACCTTAACTACATCCCTGCTAGTGTCCTATGTTTTGGAACTATGTCTTCAGATTTTCCTTTCTATAAATCCAGAAGACCTGTTGTACAGGACTAAAACATCACTAATTTGATATGGTTTAGAAAAAGATACTTCTATTTATGAGAGCAAGAAGAGGTGGGTACTATTTCTCTCCTCTAGGAGAGGCTTGTCTTAACCACTGAATGTAAGATCTTATATTTCACATTATATGTTTTGCACCACCTAAAAAACTAAATATCTTTTTATTTGTATAAATGTCCCTTTCTGGTTTCTGTTTTTACTCCTCCTGAGTATTTTTGTTATGTTCGTTGGCCTAATTACGCACTTCATGAAAATTATTATCCGGCAGCAAAGTTAAATCTGTCATTTCATGAACAACTTTTACATCCTTACGTTATGAAATAGAGAATGTCATTTCCTGATGCATCTTCTCAGTACTATTTATCATACTGTATGCTTTTACTATGCTCTTCTTCTAGGAAGAAGAAACCCTTTCCTCATACGAGGGTTCTTCCTACCTCCGTACGATGTTGCAAGCTTCCCCTGAACCCCAGATGGTTTTGGCAGCATTGCTGTTTCTCGTACCAGGAGTGGAGTCTTGCCAGGGAAAAGCACTGAAAGCAAAGCCTCAGCTGACTTTTCTTTGTATCCTTCCATGTAGGGAACAGATGGCCAGGTTTTCTCAGCCACTCTCCTTCTTCGGCTGAAGACCACAAATTCTCAGTTTATTTCTTCGCAGCTCCATGTATGCAAATACTATCAAAATCTCACTTTCTTTTCCAGCACTTAGGATGGAAACTCCTCCGCACTGACTATATTAGATATACTTTATTTTGAATACTCACCAAATTCAAGTTTAGCAGCGTATTTTCACGTATGATCTATAAATAAAACACTGAAACAAACCGAACAACACCATATCCTACCAGGTCTCTCACCAGCACATTTGTTGTATGGAAGTCCTAACCAGTACTAGTTCACCCTGCAGGAGGAACAACTTGAATATTTCTTTGCAAGGCAAAGACGTCCAATCACATACTGTAAGTATTAGCAAATCAAGTAAGAAACTGCCATTGCTTTCAAACTTTTTTTTTCTCCCTTACTAATACTGAGTCTGTGATGCAATTTTTCCATGTTAATCAAAATTCTTAATACATTTTCCACAGTATCCCTCAGAACACCATTTGCAGGCAGTGTCCAGGCACAGCATTCGGAGAACAGACAAAGAGAAGAAAGACAGATTTAGTGAACACCTGTTAAATGGGGCAGTGGCTCCAGCACGATTGTTTCCCACTTCATTTCACACAGTAATAACTTTAATGTCCTCCATGGACTTGCTTTCAAACACCAGTTCTACAACATCAAACAACAAAAGAGCTGAAAGCAAATTTAATTGTCTAGATTGCTTCAAATCAACTTTTTTGAATAAAGGCAAATTTACCTATTTCAGTTTTCTTTTTTTTTTTTTTTAGCTGTACCTACTCAAACCGTGTTAGCATCCAGCTTTTTATGACATTCTCCTCCATGTTTTATTATTTACCTTTGCTATGGTAAATTCTCTTATCTCATTAGAAAACCTGCATCTCTTATCACTTCATTGAATGTCCATAGTTTTAGTTTAGGCTTTGATTCCTTTTGACTCTTATCCTGGCTTTTCTTACTATTAACATCTTTTTGTTTCATTTTGCTCTCATTTAAAATATCTGTACTTTTTAATTTTTTATTCCTGCTCACCTTGTTTAGTCTCAGAATTCACTAAGACATATACAATAAATGTGTCTAATACATTTATATATAGATAAATCTGTAGTGTCATAATGATCAGTGTCTAATTTAAACTCTTTTTAGAATGTGATAGGTTATGGGTTCTTTAAAAATGAGAGAAATATGCTAGAATTATTTAATACCTTGAATTTTTTTAGATTATCAAGTGTGGCAAATTTTGATACCAGCTTCCTTATTTTTTTCCACAGTAGAAAAGACAGACAAACCGTCTATGATTCCATTAAGCTGTCTTTATTCAGGAGGGCTGGCATCTATCACACTTCCAGAAATTACTGAAATGCAAGCATGTGTGGACTTTTTCTAAATTAATTTTACTCTGCTTACATTCTTGAAGTCCAGAGTTCAGTTGTAATTTCGATAAAGTAACTTGCATGCAGAGTTTAAAGAGATGGTAGGAATTGCAAACAAGATTTGTTAGGAAAGAACAGGTTTTACTAGCTCTGCTTTCTCTTCCTATTTACATATCTGGATTGGATATAAATTAGATCAAAGCTTTTGGCTGACAAATGATGATATACTACCTACGTTACTGTTTTCATTAAAAAGGTGAAAAAAGTTTCTTTACATATATTTTATTACATATTAACTTTGTCCTACAGATGCACCTCTCCAACGTATTCCATCATATATATTATGCAAACCCCATCTTCCAGTATTAGCATATTTTGATGTATTATGAAACCCAAAGTGAATGCTTTCAGCATCCTTACATTCTATTCAAAAGCATGGTTTGAGTTCACTTTTCATTACTTCCCTCACATTCTTGAATATATTTGACGTTCTCTGTATAGTACTCTCCTTTACAAATTAAATCAATAAAAATTCATACATGAAAATTAATAAAGCCAATATTCCAACAGAAATGGATTTAAATAAGCATGAATTTCTGGCCGTATTCCTCAGATGGCACCTCAATAAAAATAAGTTATTCTTTTACACACAGAGTCAATTGTACACACAGAAAAATTAGTCCACTTTTTTTTTATTCCCAGATTTTCAGAATCTTTTCTAAAAGGCCATATATCACATTCCTTTAGAAATACTTCTTCTCTACTTTTCAAAAATGTCTTCTATTGAATGCTCCTAATATTTTCCCTCTAGAATAGCCACAGATTAGGTTTTCATCTGCACTGATTACACCTATGTGTGGTCATGCTGGCATTACTAATGTTATTCTAGACTCATCTGCATATGAGATCTGAGTAAAGTGCTTCAGAATGAGTAAAACAAAAGTCTGATTTCCCTCCCTTTCTATGCTAATAATCAGATCTGTACATGATACAATTAAAAGACTGCTTAAAATTACGCAGTATTTTTTGATTCTAGCCTGCCCTGCACACAAGTACTTCTGAGTGAAAGAACAGCAAAGGTTCTAACTCTCAGGAAGTAATTCCAAAAGTGCAAAACATCCTGCAGTGACAAACACAGATGATGAAATTGTTACACGTGTGGCTGAATTGGTGGGAATTGGTCCCCAGTAGTACAGTAACACAGATACACCAATGCACCACTTGGCTCAAATGCAAAAGCAAACAGGTTTAAGCCAATGCTGGTATTCTACATAGAAAAACTGAAAGGGAAAACCAGACAGTCACTAGAACTGTGCGCTGTAGTCATGGAAACACTTCCTGAGGAAAGGAGGGAATCCTGCTGCTTACATTCACACACCATCCTACATTTCTTCAACTGTTTAAGAGATCTTCTGTGCTCCTCTGCCTCTGAAGTACACACACACAGTGCAGGCCCTGTGCTTCCCAGGACTGCCTTGTTTTGGCAGATGAGTCAAAAAAAAGATGTGTTAAAAAATATCAAACTTTTATATACCTGAAATCCAACATGCCAGCAGAGTGGACCTTTCACACCCAACTTTGCTGAAGAGTAATATTCCTGACAACTTCCTGGATTAGACTGTTTGATTTCTGAGACTTCTATAAATGGAAATGTTTGTTTTGCCTGATACAAGGAACCTTACCTCCTGCACAGGCCTTTTTCCATAGTTCCAGCTTGAAAGCAACATAAAATGAATGGAGCATGGTGTTTTACGATTTAAGATTCACTGTTCCATCTATTTCATGAAGTAAAGAGTCTGACAGAACTGGTATCAAAACTCTTCTTTTTCACTATGATCCATCCCTTCTCTTCTACATGAACAGATATGTTCGTGTAGAAGCATGCCAACAGAACCATCTAAAAGACCTTAAGTTGAGTGGAGTTCACAGAGCTATGATTTTATTCCTCCTGTATTCTACAGTCAAATTCTGTAAACATTTCATGTCAGTTTGGATTGCCAGAAGCATTTTCACCATGCAGGGTACACAGATCAATCTGCATTCCACCTTTTTAAGACCACATCCAATCCTACTGAGACCAGCGTTTCAAAGTAGGTGCTGCACAGGTAACAACTCTGATGTTGCACAACCCAGTTTTCATTTTACCCTTTTTCCAGCTCTTTAAACATTTTTAACATATTTAACAAGTCAGCTATTACCAGCAATATACTAAATATACTAATAAACTAAAATTTTAGCAATCTATTACTAGTAATCTGCAGTTGTGAGCCTTAATTCATAGAGTTCATATCCACATTATTGCTACAGCACTTGCTGTAACGCATTTGCAAATACACAGCTGTGGAACCAGGAAAAATACCAGGGAGAGATTTTTCCAAGATAACACAAAAAGTCCAGTACATTCTAATTAACAGTCACTGCTTTAACTGCTGCTTCAATAGTAAAATTTGACCAACAGCAACAGTTTTAATAGAATGAAAGTAGCATAATGTTGTTGAAACCAACTTTTGTTTCGACTCACAAAAACTACAGTTCTGAGTTGGTGTGTTAGTTGGCAGGGAATGTTGCTTCTTCAGTGTTGTCTGGGGCAAGGTGGAGTTGCCTCCACTAAAAAGTAATGCACCATATCAACTGATAATGATCCTCTAATTCTCATTATAGATCTTTCTTAGCCACTGGTAGTCCTTAATACTGATTCATTGCGCTCCACTAAAATTGTAAATGACTGCCCTACCCTTCCTCTCCATTTTACTTATCATGCTACAATTACTTTTCTGTATAGTGCCTTTATGTATTTAAGCATTTCATTTGTTTCAGAAAGCATCCTAGCTTCCAATCACTACATTTTCAATTATTTGAAAATTGGATTTCAAAACTTTCAATCCAGCACAGTAATCTCATCACTTTTCTAATTTGTCTTGCATTTTCCCCAGCACTGAATGAAATGGATAAACTCTAATAATGAAAGGACTAACTCTGCAATAAAGCAATAAAATACTTAAATTGAGATATATTGTGGAAAGCTGTCTTGACAGACCTCAACAACTTTATTATCATCAAAGCAATCTAATTCTCAAAAAGCTGAAGCTCATCAAATCTGTGTGAAATTTAGTTATTATCTGTTGATTAATACCCTTAAATTAATTCTTACCAATTCAGACATCCAAGCTTCAATGACAAGACAAAATAGATCACTTTACCATTTAGAACAGAACTGCCTTATTGGGATTTTTAGCTATTCCTAACTACCAGTGGGAAGCATGGGACTTTTCCTTGGGTTGCACCTGGTCTTTTTGTCATGCATGATATGAAGGGCACTTAAAATTTCTATCAGCTTTAATGGGGTAATTATCCCTAGCTCCAACAAATGAAATTAAATTTCTAAACCAGAAAACTATTCTAAAGGAGAGCACCCTACATAACTAAGACTGTGAAGCCAAGAAAAGACACCAGAAAAATCTATGTTTTAAAAGGTATATCTATTTCCATGTGTGACAACTATTGCCACAGTTTTTGTTGAAGACTTCTGTATCCAAACCACATCTGAACATCTATCTCCTTATATTCTCCCCTTCCCAGTTTACTTCCCATTCCTTTTTCCTACAGGACTCCGATAAGCATGGGAGAAACAAATCACCTTTGCTCACATATTAATGGCCTAAAGATATCACAACTTGGAATTAATAAAGCAAGGATGCAACAATATGTTGCATTTGGGATTTTTCTGTTTTGATTGGGGGGAGGAATTATAATTTTATCTTGTTTAAGAGTCTGTGAAATTTCTGACTTTTATTAAGCTAACACTATAATTCTTACTGCACATACAAATGATGGATTTATACAATATTACAATTATTGTCAACTGCACCTGTGTAAATGAAAAACTGCTTTCAGATGTCTTAGCAGTTACCTACGGCACTAAATACAGAACTTAGAGGTACATAGTAAGTTTTCAGAATGTTAGAAACACAGTCACTTTTCCATCAAACTATCAACTGTCTCACAAAAGAATATCCTACCCCCCCACTGATTTGTACTATTATAAAACATTGTACTATCACAGTCTAATACAAAGCATCAACTACATACAAAAGCAATAGCTGCATTTTGGAGTTCTTTGTATTGCTCAGAATGACATCCTGATGGTATCATTTAGCTCATCATGACATTCCATCAATCAAAATCCAGTTTTAATTACACACCACTCTGCTTTTTCTCTCAGAGCAAACACAGAGGATGTGCAATGACCTATTTCAATTAAAATACATACTTTTTAGAATTAAAAATAGGTTGGAAATCACTTTTAAATCAGCTATCAGCCTGTCAATTAATGTTCTGAACCCCTGCTATTGACCCAGTACTGTACAAGCTGTTATTATGCACTGTCCTACATATCATCTGTTCCCCGTGCTGCTCCGTTCCAGAAAGACAGACAGCTGCAGCAGTATATCCCTGTTCAACCTGAGGACCATCTGACTTTAATTGTAGCACACAGCTTGATGTGGGTCTGGTTATGAGAAGCCAAAGTATCACACTGTAATAATCTGGAAAAGCAGAAACCTGCCAACACGAGGCTGCGAACAGGGGCTTGGGCTGTCTGGCTGGCTGACGGGCTGCAGGAAATATGATTAATGAGCAAGGTATAATGATATCAGGAACCCGATTAGCACCACAAAAAGGTCACAGATCAAAGTAGTATGCATTTCATGAGCTCCAATCGTTGGGTAAGATCTGGGGACTTAAAGAGGTAAACTGAAAGGCAAAGAGAAAAAAATATCTGTGTGTGATAGCTTGCAAAACGAGCACTTAAAATACTGTAATCGCTATTTTGTCTGAACCAGGAAGCAGTAAGGAAATATTAACTGAATGAATCAGCCCATGCCACAATGCTGATTTGAGGCTGATGGTAACCACTAAGTATTAAGAAGAAAAAGCAATTTAATATTTGCATGTAATTTTTCTCAGGTTTATTCCACTGCAAAAATGGCAGATTACAGAGAGCATCATCCACACCAGCACTAACAGCGCCACTACCACCACGATAAGTTTAACTATGTCACACAGAAGCAGTTAATGTAATTCATGGGCACAGAGGTTTAAATTTAATGCTACCAGACAGGCCAAAACTTGATATCTGAATTACAGAAACAGTATCAGGGACCTAGTGTTACCAAAAGGGGTGATGTTTGGCATGCTTTAATATACCATCACTTGATAAATTATTTCTTACTTTTGTAATTAGCTTAAACCTTTAAAAAAAAAAAATCTGTTCTGTCCAATTAATACTTGAAAACTGCATGCTCCTGTAAAAGTTCACCCTGAGAATACAACAAAAGTGAGGGATATCAAAGAAAGCTTCAAGAAAGGAGGCAAACACTTGGGAAATGAAGGAAGAATGAGGGAATGGTAGGTCCCAGCATACAGAGAAGTGAGGGTGAGAAAAACTTGGCCCAAGGCTGGAAAGGAGGAAAAGAAAATTAAGAGCTAAAACCTTATAAAAGGAGGAAGTGGGACATGGAGAATAACTTCACAGTGGGGAAAGCCAGATCTGTAATTAATAACATAAAAACTATATTTTATGTAAAAGTTAAAATACCACAGTCGTGAGAGATCAAGGCCACCATCTGCCTTTGACAAGTCTGCTTAAGAACACAGCTTGTCATTTCTCAGGTTATCCCGAATTCCCAGCGCAGGCCAAACTCAAAGAGGTGTCAGGCTACTCCCCTTACTTGCTACCTATCACCACAACTGGAAGATGAAAAGCTGTGTTTCAATATGGTTTGCCAAGTAGTCCTACTAAATGTTAGTGTATTTCATGCCCCATTTAAATAAAATTTGCACATGCTTCTTCCTATATGAAGGAATTCATATAGAAACTACATTCACACTAAATACTTCATGATTATTACGGTGCACCTACAGAAATCTAGGCCACACTGCATTTCTGAACACCATGGTGTCATGTCACCAGTAAAAGTGCAGCATGAAGCATTCTCACAACTTCTAAATCACAGATTTCTTCTGATGTCAAGGTTCTGCAAAGTTATGAATATGAGTTCTGATGTTCCACCAAAATACGAACATTTTCAATTCCTATTTTCAAACACAGGAGTGTCAGGATGTTATCCTGATAAGCCTGGTATCTGGAAGGCTTTTGAAAGCTTCCATGCCTTACATTCAGCATTTCCAATTAGCTGACTCCCACATGAAAACTACGGCTTAATTTCTCAAGATTTGTTAAGAAAAGCTTCTCTTATTTATTTTAGAATGCCATCCATGCAGAATTCTTTCATTTTGAGAAGAGCCTAAGACAGCTTTTGAGAATGTTCTCAAAAACCAACAATGACAGTGCAACAGTTATGCTGTAATTCATCACACTGCCCAGAGGGCACATTGAAGGCAGGCAGTGATAACAACTGGATTTTTCAAAATCAGGGAAAAGAATAGTTTTACAGGTTTGGGGAATGAAGCAGGTAAAGGAGAATTTGGTTTTATTTTCTTGAAAAAAAAGGCTCTGAAAAATATCAATTTAATAGAAGCAATGAAAGAGGTGACAGAAGATTTAAAATACAACCTTCTTTCCCAAGGTGTTCATGGATCTTTGGAGTTAAATGGACACTAAAATTAAGAAACCCTAAAATTACATTTAAGTAATTAGAGTAACAAATATTTTTACGATTAAACAAGCTTTTTGAAGTCTTCTGTAAAGTGATGATTTTATTAACTCTTTAGAACAACAAGAGCTGACACACAAATACGGTAAGATCTGCACACTCAAACATTTTTGAGCAATTCTAAAGAATGAGCAACACTACATGGCTTTTTTCTTCCCCAACTTGTAAATCTGTTTCTTCAGATAATTTCAGACACAGTCCTATTTAATTACAAATATATATCGCAAGCAAAGACCCAAATTATTTTAGAAGAATCTTGGAAAACAAAAGTTACTTGACAATAGAAGACAACCACCTTACCAGTCTGTTTATGCGAACAAATTCTTCTGGGGTTTTGGCCCATGGTGGAAGTTCAACATCAGACACAACTGTTCCATCATCCATCACTCCCAGGTTGTAATTGTTGCTGTTGACAAATATCTCTGGGAGGTAATAAAATTCAGGAATCAACTCCTGTAGATAAATGAAAAACAATGCCCTGTTATAAATTCTGTCAAGAGGATGCACTGTGTCACATTAAAAAAATAATTACTAGAATGGCATTAGGTAAGGAAAATATACAAAATTCTCCCACAGACACCCTCTCCTGCCCTAGTAGGGAGAATTCCCCGCTTTTGTACTTTCTAAAATTTAAACCTTCAGATATGATAAATTCTTAGCATGCTTTTAAACATGACAAAGAACTAAGACACAACAGGCTACAGGACAAAAATGTCAGAACACTGTTTTTGACTGTACATTATACACAGAGAAACTTATGAACATCACGTGGAACAAGTAATATTTAGTGGAAACCTACAGACAACCAATGATGTTAAGAAGTCATAGAAAACTGCTTCTTTCACATTTTAATACAATCTGCATTTTAAAGTGCTAATGCACAAATGGCAGTCTACAGTTAGGGTGAAACTAGCACCATAGATATTAATTACAAAGATGTAAAACCCAGTTATATTCTTATTCTCTCTAATGTAACGGGTCTAAGAACTTAATGTTTAGGCTATTATCTAAGACTGTTCAATCCCTAGAAATAATTTTTTATATAAATGCTAAAATCCCTATGCCACATGTTCCATAAAAAAAACCAAACAAACAAACAAACCCAAAGCTGAATCAGGTCTATATTTTTCATTCTCAGAAAGGTCATTAGCTCAATTATGTGTCCAGTCTATAAATTACACGGAAGAATCACACATAATTTCAGACACACGAGGAGAGAAGGAAGGAATTTCACACGGTTGCGAGGTGTGCACTAAATTCCTTGTCAGGATCATCACTGCCCTAAACAAGGGTGCTCTACAGGCCTGTGCTGGACACGACTGGAACACGGCATTGTCACCTCCCCGGCTGGCCCGCTCTGGCACCTCTGCAGGCACAGCTATGCCAAGCATGGTTGAGGAAAAAAATGTAAGCACATGCAGCACAGGAATTGTAATTTCCAAGCCTTCTCAGGAAAACAAAGTAATAGCAATGGCTAAACAAAAATTTTATTAAGCAGAAAACGATACATCCTAGCGCAGAATGGAACACAACATGCTAAGAAGCAAAATTAAGCTCAAACCCATATGGATTTTTCTTCTGGATAAGTGGATTCTTTCCTTGTTTTGCAAAGAGACATGCAAATTCCTAAGCATTTTATAAAATACACACTCAGTAACACATAAACATATCTAAGCAATTAGATAAACATAATCTAAGTGATTAGAACCTTATTTACACACTTTTATAAAAATGTCTGCAAAGTCTTGGCATAACACTTCATAGAGAGAGTCGATTGAGACATAACATATATATATTTCTGCCCTAAATATATTTTAAAGGTAGAGGTTTTTTTTGTGGAACTTGATGTTGAGACTTCAATACACCCAACAAAGCTGGCACTTTGATGGATTTAGAAAAATTGAGCCACTAAATTAGAGAATTTACTCCCTTTGTAAAGAAAGGATCAATACATGTAATTGCTTCAGGAAGTGTATTTCATAGCAAATGAGTGGTGTAAAATTGGTCTTCCATACAGCAAGTGCAAACTGCATGACACTTTAGAAGTAGGAAAAAACCTAAGACTACCCCACTGGCTTTGTCTAAAGTGGGCGTAGGATGTAGCTACACCAGAAGCTCAGCAGATCACACCCGAAACCCAGTCTCGACATGGGTCAATGGATCAGTGGTCTCCCAGATAGCCCCTCAGGGCCAGCTATGGCATGAGCAGCTTTCCAAATGGCTGAGTGCAAGAGGGAGGTCATCAGATTGCGGACAAGGTCAATCCGAAGTAGCCAGGGCAAAGACAGGAAAGATCAAGCAGGAATTAAGCCATTATCACCTCCATCCTTGTGTGAAACACTCCTTGGCTTTGAATTCTACATCTTTTTGTTTACAGTCACCTTAATTAAGTAGGCAGGGTAAAAACATGCTTCTGTACCAAATGCTTGACAAGTACTTGATAAAAAAGGAGATATCGAACTGTTTGATTGTGTAAGTCAAAGAACAAGAAGAAACAAGGATAAACACTTGTGAAAAAAAAAACAACACTGAAGTTGCTATAGTTTTTATTATCACAGACAGAAACCAACAAAGAAAAAGCAGAAAAGCACAAGACTCTTAACTTGATAGCAGCATGCACCAAAAATATGAAACCATACCATGATTCTGAATACTTAAAACATAAGCTCATTACATATGTTACCGATGCTTTTATTTCTTCTTTAAATCTATATATCTGTACAGCTATTCATTAGTTTCTTTCAAGATCAGAAAACATTTGGCTTTCTAGAGCACGTTGTTTTCATTAGATTACACAGAAACAATATGCTGTCTGGAAACTTCAAAATTATCAGTAACTTCTACTAGTTTGACTATTAGAAACTTTTCACAAAACTTTTCATTACTCCAGAAATGAGTTTTCAGAAAGTTTTTCACTGTCACCATAATGACACATTTATACAAAAGAACTTCTTTATTATGTGATTTTCTTCTCTTGACCATGTGCTAGCATTTATCCCTGGGAAAAATAGAGTGCAAACTTACACACAGGGCCATTGGAAATGAGCAGTATTTAGTGCCCATTTTCAATGGCTTTATACTGTGAAAATGAAATCATTAGTTAAAGGAAAACAGTTTTTCCTAAAACCAGCAAATAAACCTGTTAACAAAATATTAATTTTTATCACCCTTACAAATATTCTTCATGTATTTGGTAACTGCAGTCCTTAACAGTCCTTCTCAACTCTGTTTGTGGGGTCTTTTTTTTCTTAAAATCTTCACATCACATGCACAGATTGACACTAAAACAGCTGATGCTGACACACTTTTTGCTTGTTTTTAATGGGTGGAGGAAGGAGCGTTTTCACACAAACATCACAGGAAGATGCAGAACCAAATACGAGGGGCCAGAGTGAAGGATCATTTAATATCCCCCCCAGAACAGTGACAAGGACTGGACTAATGCAGGGCAGATAAAGTCTTTCCAGGGATATTCTGTCAGCTTCTTACAGTTAAATGGTTTTGAACTAATCTGTGCTTCTGATTTTTAACTCATTAATCATGAATTCCACACTGTAGTTTTGTCTACACAGGTTTTCCTCTGGCTATTCTAAAACTGCTCCCTAACAGTTTCAGTGGATAGTTCTAGTACCCATACTGTGAAACACAGTAAATGTTAATTCCTTATTTGCTCTTTTATATGTCCTTCTGGATACTACAGACCAATATTATCACATTCTTCCTCAGTGGTCTCTTTTTGCAAGCTAAAGGATTCTAGTCATTTTAGATTTGTTCCCAGGGGAAGTCTTCCTTTCCAACTAAAAATTTTGGTTGCCTTCATAGTTTTTCTAACCCTACTGAGTCCCTTCTGAAATTCAACACACTCAGCATATGTACAGAAATGGTAAAATTGCCCCACATTTCTTTTATTTATATGATGTTGCAGAAAAACAAATCATCTTTGTGATGTGTTGAAGCTCTTGCTTTAGCACAATTGTGTTTGAAAATTACTTTCTGAAATTTCTCTGTTGGAATTCACCAGTTCTAAGAGGTAGAGACAGACACGCTTATGATAAGCGATACTTCAGTCCTTCTGCCGTATTTTTTATTACGACTGATCAAGGAGCTCACGGTAACATCACACAGTATTTATAAGTGGTATATCTTTTTAAAAAAAAATTAAAGAAAATTTTCCATATCAGGATTCTTATTAAAATGTTTATAAAATTCTGCAAATAATTACAGGACAACTTCTCTCTAACAAAAATTGCCCTGTAACGCATGGAAACCATGATTTCTAAGGAAACGCCACTGCAAAGATTTTTCTGCAAACACATAATACTAACAGAATGTCAGTTTAACACTGGTAATTTATTTCCACTTATGCCACCAGGTACAAAAAAATCTATACAAGATACTTTGTTTCTTTAATGCAATGAAATGTTATTCTTTTGTTTAGAAAATAAATTATGCATTTTGAAGCAGTTACATGATCTGCATAGGTGTCTAGAAACAATGACACATCCCTAATCATATCAAAACATTTATAAGATACCAAATTTTCAAACTGAATTATTTGACAATCACATTTAGCAATATTAAGCCTATGTATAACCTGTCAAACAGAATAATAAAAATGCATATTAGAAGTCTGAGTTTTTATTCATAGCGTCACACTTTATTTCCTCTGTTAGGGGACTTAAATGGCATTCAAAAATATATATGAATTTATTAAATTTCATTTTTTCATTACACGTCAATGAAATAATTTTCATGACTGTGGGAAAGTATAATTTCCAAGTACCCATAAGTTTCCTTCCATCTGCTGTATGTGCATTATTTCTCACTAAGAAATTGTCTCAAGATATTGCTTGCAATTCTGTCAACTTTTAAGAAAAATACTTCAGCAGGTTTCCATTAAAATTCTAAATTTAACTAATGAAGAAATTGACTTTGTAAATATTTAACCACTCCGTTTAAGTTCTAAGCAATTATACTTCAAATATTTCCTAGTTTAAGAAAAATATTAAAATCCTCTGTAATTTACAATTAGGAACAGAAAAAGTCCAGACATTTATTTAGTAGAATAATGAAATACGTGATAATCGCAATTAACAGTTGAGTCATAATTGATCAAAAGGTTTTATTAAGTCTATACTTCATCACATTAAAAAATGCATCTTTAAGGCACTTTAAATCTTGTTATATTTATATATGTATTATTATACATATATTATATAGATAATATATATAAAATTTTGCGTATATATATATACACAAAATTATTTTGACTTTTACTGAGAATATATGCAAAAGTATGCTATGGTATTTACTTGCCATATATATACAGTAGGTAATATGTAGTTGAGGTTCATTTTACAGAGAAAGAGGAAAAAAGTTGTATATATAACTACATTCCTTTCTTCCTTTTTTTTTTTTAAATTAACTGGGGGTGAAAAGGATTTATGACTGAATCATAAAAAGGTCTAGACAAAATCTTGAAAGGTCGCTTTGTCCACCTTTCCATTCACAGAAAATTATAAACAGGTATTCTTGGCAGATGAATTCAAGGCAGATGTTTCTCCGCCTCGTTCTTTTTAAAACTTTCAATGATGGGGATCCTTGGAATCCCTTGTGTTCATCTGTTCCCACCACCAGGTATTCCTAACATTTAGACTTGCTCTTGCTGCAGCTGGAGCCCATTGCTTGTCCTGTTCTGACTGACAGGCAGCAGCTGCCCCTTTGTGGAGGAGCAGCTTTTTCTTCAGGGACAGTGCGATTCATTCCCAACACCACTTTCGGACTGACCACTGTTCTCCCCCTGCAGTAAGGGTGGACAGCACCGATTCTGGCACGCTGGCACACTGAACAGGAAGGATACAGCAGAATTCACCTCGATACAAGACAAAAATTCTTTTCAGTGAGAATTATTGTTCACTGAACAACCTCCCCAGAGACTCCATTACTGGAGGTTTTCAAGATGGGCTTGGTCAAGGTGCGAGATAATCTCACCTAGGCTCCCTTTCCCACAAAAAACATTGGACCAGATGATCTTTCAGGATCAGCCTGGGTGTTCTATGATTCCACAAAATGCAGTGCACTGTGCCTGCCAGCCAAAATCCTCAGCCCAGTAAAAAGCATTGCAACTGCCAGTGTCAAAGTACTTCATGTTTCTGTCCCTGTTCCTCTTTTCTTCCAAGTAAGCAACCTAAAACTGTCAACTTCTTATCAGTGGTCTTATTTTAGACATCTCTGGTCATTCTCCTTTGGACTTCAGCAAATTTCTCCGTAAACTCCTCAAAATTTATTAATTAAACAGCTACACAAGTAGTTTGGAGCAGATATTGAAAATATTTGTTTCATTTTCAATACAATTATGACTGGGTATAAAAGAAGTAGACCACAGATATCAGATGGAACTTCCTGATTCAGACACCCAGATGTCTCTATTTTTAACTACTGCAATTCCCACAGATTAAATTCAGTCAGATCTGTGTATGGTAAAGTATTTATTTTTCCTTTTTAAACTCAGAGAAGCATTTTGCTGTTACGGATCTTAACATAATTTTACAGAAAAACATATCTTTCATGAAAAGCAAAGATCTGCATCCTAAACATGTTAAAAGTTTTACTACACCAGATACAATGTTTATGGTTAAAAACCTGAATTACTAGGTACCTGCTTCTGAATTTTGCTGGTGATTGCTCTTGGACTCTTTAACTTTGTGAGTACTATGACATGAAATTCCTCCTATACAAAGGTCATGTTGGCAGTTTGGCAGCAACTTTGCTTCTTGTAACTTTTGAAACTCCCATCTATCAGATGGAAAAGTACAAAACAAAGCAAAGAACAGGTAGAAAAGCTTACCAGGTTACAGGGTGCCTTAAGCATGCTTATGTTAGGCAGTCTGTTTCAATGACCATGAGTTGTCACGATACCAAAAACTCAACAAATCTTGTTAATTGTTGTACTTGTAGCCAACGTTTTCTTTATTCCTTTTAAGACCAACTTACAAAACCTGAAGAACTGTACATAACAGCACTATGATAGCTTCAAATAGATTTTGAGAACATCCCATGGCCAGCAGAGTCCGTGGTTTAGCACAGGGTAAAGTCTAGTTCAAGGCTGACACTCTCAGTCTCCATAAGCTGATTGCATCAAACACATTTTTGTCCACAATCACCTCTGGCCATTAGCCTAGAGATGTTTCAGAGGCAAAGAATTAGAAAATAGATGAAAACTTCCAAGTCAGAGGCTACTGTCAGAGCTCTCTGTTTATTACAGTCTATGGTTTGAGGCAATGATTTAAGCCCATGATTATCATTTTGGTTATAATTTAGTTCCTAATCTCAGGATCCTATTCATAACGAAATCATTATGTCTTTTTAGCATCCTCCTGCTTCCCAAGCTGTCCTCTCCAAGGACACTCCTGAAGAATCTTGGCCAAAACCAGTATCACCCAATCCCACTAGTGTTTATATAGACCAGATGCCCAATTTATAACATTAGTACACTCCCAGGAGCCCAAGACAATCTCTAACATTATAGCAGATATTGCCTAATACCACTAAAATTCAAAGAGACTTTAAACAAGAAGCTTGACTTAAAGAATAGCCTTATTATTAAAGAAAAGTTGTCTAAAATGATGTGATGCTAATGAGTTTCACAACATAGTTAACTAGCCAAAACAGCATTTCTGTACCTAAAATTAAGCTGATGAGGATCATAACTTGCCAACCACACCTGTATGAGATACAAATTCAGATATTCAGTACCATCACAGCAGCCTTACAATAGCTGTCACTGATGTGTGTCATATCACACAACCGATTTTCATAAATTACTATCCATTTTATGATGGAACAATCTGGAACAGTGTAATTGGAGCTTACTAATGTCTTCTGTAAGATGATGGTCTTCTAGCTTCTCCTTTTGAACAAAACTAACTAAATTAACTCAAGTAATAAACACATGAAAAAGAAACAAACAAAAAGCAGTAGAGGAAAAGGCATAAAGAATGGTACATAAGTCTACACTAGTGACTGTGACTTGGTTAAAAATAGTCAAAACAACAATTACATTAAGCCAATTTAATTTTCTTTTCAAAAGAAAATTGAAGGAGGGGATGGTGAAAGAAAAAGTGTTAAGGTGTTGCTTCACTTTTGAGGAAGCCCTCTGAGACTGTCTCTGTCTCCCATGACACTCCTATAAGCAAAGCAGAGAAATGGAGATGAGATTAGGTTACGATAATGTGGGAGTACCCAAGCTGTAAATCCATATTCCAAGAGCGGTTATCAATAGTTCACTGTCAAACTGGGAGGACATGGTAATGGACTCTACCCTGCTCTTAATACCAGTCAATAATCTCATTAATAGCCTGGCATAGAAGGTGCAGAAGTAAAATTAGAGATGACACTAAGAAGGCAACACAGCTGGTTGGAGGACAGCAAGAGAATTTCAGATGATCTTGAAATCTATATACATGGTACAAAAAAACCTCCCAAAAAAACCAAAAAAAACCCACCAAAGTACTACACTTGAAAAGGAGAAAATACATGCTAAGTGCATGTAACATGGGTAGCAATTATGCTGTTGCAAATATAATGACAAATAAATTTATTGCAACAGGTTAGCTACCAAACCAGAAGGAACAAGTACATGCAAATATACTGCCAGGCTATCCATGTTTGCTTTTCTATGGTATTAAACAAAAAAAAATTAATCAGGACTGTTAGAACTAACATTGTAAATTAAGAAACAACTGAATTCATGATCATGCCTGTATAGTATTTTAAAAGTACTGGGTGGTACTCTCACAGAATTGAAAAACATTCACTGTTCTTCAGTGCAGAAGATTTAACTTAAAAACACATGGTTAATCATTTAAAGGCAAAAATCCTGAGCTAATTAGTATATAACAAAGCCAGAGTGGCAGTGAGACACTAGCAAACTTCCAAAAGAATTTGAATTTTCATTGCCCAAATAAATGGATGAGAGAAACCAGGAAATTAAATTTTATGCAACATATCACCTCTTGAAATCAAAATTTGAAAAGTTCAACCAAAGGTTATACCACAGTGCAGTATTAGTTTCCTGCTTTGATCATCGATCCAAGGCTTTCACAGGATATTGACACAGATTGGTTGTGACCACACATATGCTTTAGCTTTCTCGGTTTTAGAGGTACCAGCCAACAAGAGTTGCTTCCAAAACTAGCTCATGTTAGTCCTCCTTGTCATATACAAAGCATCCAACTAAGATTAACAATAATCTTAGGATGGCAAGCATCAATAGCTGCATTCATTCTCTTCATGTGAGAAGCAAAGAGAAATCATTTCTTTTAATCAGCTCAATCGTTCTAAATGTCACATTTTTTTTTCAGCTGGAAGAGGAAAATCCTTCTTTTTCCTTTGTGTCCCCTACTCACCACTAACTACAGGAGCAAAATTATGTGCTCCACTTTATTCACGCTCACTGATGCATGTGTCAACTAAACAAATTCAAGCACTAGCAAGCTAAAATGTTGCAATTCTGCATGTAGAAAATTTCTAGAGGCACGTGGGACACTTAAGCCATGTATTTCACAAACACTTGGCAAGACAGAGCACCAAGTCTCAGAAGACCTGTTTTTCACAGCTGTAGTGGAATACTGGGGATACAGGTATTTCCAATGAAGATGGTTCTATGCACTTTCAAATATCTTCCTTTCAGATTCTTTAAACATGTTCTATGGAAATCTTATCTCATCCCCCTTCCTGGTTGCTCATACAGTCTCACCAACAGACTCCTCTAGCCAATCTTAATACTCATTCAGATGCTTCACAGCAGTATAATGGAATTCAAAGCAATTCACAGCCTCAGAAAAGTGCAAGCAACTTCAAGAGATCATCCATAACAGTAGGGATGCCTTTAAAGGCAGTACCAGCCTGCACACATATCATTTCCAGAAGATACCAAAGCATTTCTGAAAAAACCTCCCTACACTACTTGCCAGGGAAGAATTCATTGGTTTCATTTTTCTGTTAGAAAGGTTACTTTGACATCTAATCAAAATATCCCCGATATTTAAGTCCATTAATTCCTGTTCTATCCAGCATGGACAGCAGAGATTTTTGCTTTTTCTCTTACAGCAGTCCCTATGTAATAGAAGGACTGAAGTTCCTCCTCAATCTTCTCTGCTTTAGAAGAAAAATAAGCGTAGCTACTCAATCTTTCATTGCATTTTATTTTCAAGACCTTGCACTGTTATCAGTGTTCCTGTGTGGATTCTGTCCAACTAGCCCACAACTATGGATGTAATATTCCAGCTAAGACCTTATCAAAGCTGAGCAAAGCTGAAGATTTATGTCATACATTTTGAAAGTCACATTATGTTCTGTTGATGTATCTTGCATGAAATGTTACTCACCTTTTGTTATACCACAATATTGTTAATTCATATGCACTGGTGATGTACTAGAGCCCACCATTTTTTTTTTCCTTTGCACAGCAGATTGTTCCTTGTGTTATAACTGTATGAGAACCTGCACGAAAATTACCATTCTCACTTTTCCCTAAAAAACTTCACCTAACACTTTTCTCAAATCATTTTTCCCTTCTGCAAGAAGCGCTCCCAATTCCACTACACTTCCAGTACCTTCCAATCTAATATCAATGGGAATCAAGGCCTAACCCGTTATTATCAAGAAGAATTCCACTCAGTACATCTTTCAATTTTAATAATGACCTGCTGGTAACTATTCTCCAAACAGAGTGGATTCTTTTCGACAGAGTAATCCCAGCTCACTCATAAGACAATGTAAAAAACTAAGATCATCATCTGCTTCTTCTCTGTTTATAAGGTCTGTTACCTTTTCTCATCAGAAACTGTGATTGCTTTGACATAATCTCTCCTTGATAAACATGTGTTTCATTTGCTTGTCTCCCAGCTATCTTCCTGGCACTTAAACATAGTCTGATTATTTGTGTAAGTATTTTTCTGTGAATTGTAGGTAAGATCACCTCATAATTTCTTGGCTCCCTTTTTCTTCCTTTTTAAAAACTAAATACTTGATTTGTCCAGCACTGATACCTTTTCTCCTCCTCCATTTCTCAAGAAAGCCCCAAAAATGCCCTGTGAAATTCCATCTGCCAGTCTTGTAGGTTACAAGGAAATGAAGGCCATAAACCCAGCTAATTTGAAAAAATGTAATGTGTTTGTATTTTCTAAACTGTTCTTTCCCAATTTTGTATAGGCTTTACATCTTTTTGTAAGTGGCCTTAATTCCACCAGTCACTGATTGCCTTTGATTCTATTGGTGGGACTCACAGATGCCAAGAAGACATCACTTTTTCAACACTACCAGTTGGCAATTTTTGCATTCCATTAATTTGCAGATCAACCCATTCCTAAATTGTCTCCTCGTTATGAATACACTTACAGAATGATCTTGTGTTACTTAGGTCTCTTGCTATTGCATGACATCCTTGAGCTAGCCTCTGACTTCCTTCACACTACACTTTTCCATCCTTCCTTCCATTAAAAAAAAACCCAACTCTGATATTAATCCTTCTTCTTGGATTTGAGGTCCACAAAGCTTTCCCACTACTGCCAGCATCCTTGCCTCCTTTATTCATCTTCCCAGTTCAAAATATTCCTCAGACCCCAGACTCATTTGTTTACCTCATTCCTCCCTTCAGTGGCGGGCTATCCAAACCTCTGCCCTCGGAATTTCTAGAAATTCACTTAATTCTAGGTCTCTTTCTATACAACAACTAATTACCAGATCAATTTATCTTCTGTTCCCACCTACTGTAGCCCGTTGCTCCTCTACCCAGTATACAGTCTTTCTGGAGACTGCTCCCAGACCACCCTCTCAGCTCCTTACCCCCCATCTACCTATTTCTCATCGTAAGACTAGCTTTTCCCCTTCTGCACAGCTTCCTCCTCCTCCTCCTATTTGCCACAGTCAAACAAGAAAATAGGCCCCTGCAGAAATTGCCCAAAAATAAGGTCGGGTGCCTGGTGCCAGAATTACATAAAATAATATGAACTGACCTTATCATGCAGAAGCATGAACAGGATATTTAATGAAACTCAGTGGTTAAAAATCTATACCAGTTCTACCGACTTTACAAAGGCTTAAAACTTGTGTAGAGGAACAAAAAGTCAGTGAAGCATATCTGTAGAACAAAGGCCAATTTTGCCTTATTTAAGTCTCAGGGCTAAAAACGTTTGCTATAGTTTTACAAAGAATACACTGAAATATTCTAACAAAAGTAAAGCCACGTGTCGTCTCGCTTGAATCAATTCCCAAGTGGTAGGACAGCTCCCAGTCTTCTTCCTTCCCCTTTTCATAACCTGTGGTCCTACATTCACAGCTACAATAAAGGCAGGAGCAGTATAAAATATGTTAACACCTTTCAGGAAATTTTTTACCTTGATATCAGAAGTGTCGCGCTGACTATTGCGCCACGCCCTTGAAATAGATGAAAAAGTTCTGTCTGCATGATCAAACTTCCCACCTTGTAGATTTAGGAAAAGTGTTGTGAAGGGTTCCTAGATGTATATAAAAAGATTAATTAAAAACAACAACGTATTTCTTTAGAAATTCCAGGGTAAAACAAACAAACAAAAAAGTATTTATTATTCTTGTGGGGTATGGTTGTTAATGATGTTATTTTTCTGGCAGACACAGATTAATAGCAAAGAGTTAATTCTGTTATCCAAGAATGAGAAATACAAACTGATGCTTACTTGTTCAATAAATGCTTTTTATTCCTACTGAAGGCATATATACTCAGATAAAGAAAAGCAAATAAAACCTAAAGAAAATACTCACAGCCTGGAGCAGAAGCTACAGTCAGTTGTGACACAAATTGCTCTCAACAACATGAAAAAGTTCAGATATATTACATATTTTTTAAACTAGCATGTAACAAAAATAACATGTTTCACTTTGTTCAAGGTGATCTCTTAATGTAAAGGGTAGCATTCAATACCGAAAGCTTGAAGTTTGTTATTGTTTAATATATAATTTATGATTTAGGAAAATGTTTGGAAGATTTAAAAGCCTCCTCTTAGTTAAAGAACACTTAAGCACATATTAGTGGATAATTGCTTGAAATTAGCTAAGCTCTATAAATTACTTCAAGGATTTATGTATGCTTGTACATTCTAACAAGCTTTAATTAATGATGTGCTGCTAAGGCTTCCCAAAGAAATTACTTCCTAGGAGATAAATCGCCTTTCAATTTTATAGAAAAATGACATTGTTTAACCAATACATTATCAATATGCAGCATCTGAAAAGTTATTCCCACACAAATTGCACCAGATTTTTAAAAATTAATGATTTAAATCACAGGATTTCATAATCATCAGAAACCAACTCACACTCACTAGGAGGTGAAAATTAAATACAATAGTTAAGATCCACAGATGTTCCGTACTTGGTCCAGTCAGAAAATACGCAAAGAAGGAAAGTTAACCATGTTTAAAGAAGCAGAATAATGTATATTAAAAAGCAATTTTTAAGAAGAAAGACCTTTACTGATTTGGAAAGGCTCTACCACAAAAATTAAAACTTTCTGCTTGAAATTTAGAATACATTTCTTCTATGCTACTGATTACAATTACTAGAAAATTTCATTACTCTCCTATGCCATTGAGTTTTAGTTTACTCATTCCTAGACGTTTGTTGCTTTCATTATCATTCAAAGGAAGAGCATTTTTAAAATATATACTTACAATCCTTAATAGCCACGTGAGTGCAAAACTTGCTGTTGAGTAATGTGTGCCATAGTGAAATTTTGGAACCTGATCATCTTCCCACGATTCGTATCTCTCGGCAAAGAACGCTGCTCTCTTTGGGTTCAAAGCTCCAATAGGCTGCAAGATTGTTAAAAATAAACGCATTGAGCAAATAAAATTAATGTGACTATTATCACATCATAGTCCCCTTGCTCTTTTTGAGCAGAACCGTTGGCATGCACGGAGAAGTCTGGGTTTGGTGTCTGGCAAATGCAGATGTTGGTTTCTGCAAGCACCTGAAGAGATCCGTGTATTTTGGAATGAGGATTCCGTGCACACGCGCGTGGCTGGGTGGAAAAATGTCTCTTCTGCGTTCATATAGGCTTCATTTCTATTTCCTGCTGGTTCAAGTCTATGAGTAAAAATCAACTAGTGGTGGAATGTCTTGGATAAACTGGTGTCAAGTTGTGTGCCTGTGGATACATGTGCATGCTGAACACACTGTCAAACAAATCATAAGCAACAATGAGAAACACCTCTGGATATTTTTTGGAGAAAAAAGCAGTGATTGATAGGATGGAAGAATATTAACAGTCGACTCGGAATTTTGATACCACTATTCTTGTTTCTATGCTGTCCATTTAGAACCTTAAGACAAAATTACCTAATTCATAAAATTTTAAACTATGAAATAAACAAATGAAAGACCAGAATTTCTATATAAAAGCATAGATACAAAAGAAACAACATATGTATGACTAAAAATATCACACTTTCACCAATGCTGTTATTCTTTGTTCAGTGCTTACCTAGAAGATAAACACTCAGGGATTTATTTAAAAGTAAGAAATATAATATTTTGTTATCTAAAGCTGTGTATTTCTTTAACTGACTTACATATAAATGATTTGGAAAAAAACCAAGTATATGTCACACAAATCACGGAGAAACCCAAAAGTGAATTTAGCAATTCCACATGTAAAATGCTATAAGGGATCTAAAATATCCTTGAATATATGTGCAAAATATATATGCAATAAAATTTTGTATACATATTGAGAACACTGTCTGTATGTTATCAGTGTAAATCATGTTCATCTGTATAGACAATGGATGCATTCAAGTATAACCAAAGAATAAACAATAAAAAAGTATTTCCTTCTTTGTCTTCTTCAAGAGTAAATATGCTTTAAAATACACTGCAAGGTAAGGAAAAAGAGAAGTCCTCGAACAAAAGTATCAGTAATCTAGTCCTTAATTCAAGTATAGTTCAAGAGAAAAGCTATGTCTGCTGTTCAGAAAAAATAACTGCTTCTTTGCAGTTCACGTGAAATTTGGCATACAAGCTTCAAAGTATTTTCTCTTCTAGGACAGATTAGATCTTTGAATGACACAAGATCTAATCTTACACTTTTTACTTGCAGCAGCTTTCACATTGCAGTAGGATAAAGAAAACATTTTAGGTTAATTACTATTTTTGCAGTTCACTAATTTGAAATATAACTCTTTAAAAGAAGTTGCTGTTGTATAAAAGGATTTTTATCTGATTTAGCAAATTTATTCCAGGGAAGTACGAAACTGACTCCAGGAAGTCTCTTTGTTGCGAGAACCATTTTGGAATCTACATCTGTACTGATTTTCCCTAAAGACTCAGCTATGCTTGAGGGGAAAAAAGAAGAAAGAAGGTCATTGGTAGACAAATTATATAAATTAAAAATAGAAACAGTGTTGTGTTGTATGGTTCTGTAACATTTTACATATTCTCTTTATCTGCCTCTATTGTTATTACTCTCCAAATGAGTATAGCCCAAATCAATAGTTATAGAATTACATTCCTTGAATATAAAGCTAAACCCAATTAGAATTGATTTCATTCTCTTTTCAAAAAAAA